>CM068842.1:49665573-50265573 GCA_028554795.2 Sinohyriopsis cumingii | reverse complement strand
TTTCCGGGCACAGTGACAATCTGCAAAACGGTGCATACATATAAATATATCAAGCTCAGCTAATTTATCATCACGTCAGTGAGAATTATTAAATTGCAGGACATTAATCTTTGTATGAAGCCCTATATGAATAACATCGAATAGCATGAAGGCAAGTGCGTATACTGGCCTTACGTGATGGACGTAATAATCACCGAATAAAATTTCCAATATTTAATGTCAATCGGATTTGGAACATAAATTGTATTATAAAGCTAATTTTTCGTCTGCAAGAAATCGGAGTTTTATCTTTCATTGTTAACTATATTAACTCTCTCCATGTTGTAACAAGTAAAACTAACAGCAGATATGTCTTCCATCGGGGAATAAATGTGGCTAGGTCTCGAATTTATTGTCAACGAAATGAAGAGAAAATATGGCATTGAACGATGTCAATTAAATTTCGATCAAAACAACATTCTCTTGTATTTTTGTTTATTGTAACTGGATTGGGTAATTGACATTTAGCAAATCATTCTCTAGGAAAATAAATGGATAGAGTCATTACTTCTTAGCAAATGATAACCTAGATAAATAAATAGACATGGTAATCGATATTTGGCAAATGATACCCTATATAAATAAGTATTGAAAGAAATCATTACATTGGTCAGTTTACGAAATAGTTGAAAAAGTTGCAATGTTTGTTGGGAATATGTACATCGAGAGGTCGTTACACTAAAAGCTGCATATGAGGTGTGTGTGTGTGTGTGTGTGTGTGTGTGTGTGTGTGTGTGTGTGTTGGATTTTAAAATAGCTTTAACAAAGTTTCAGTCATACGATGTCTGCAGTGTGACAGTTTATAGTTATGTCTAGAACTGGGGCATCATGGCGCAGACATGTGGCATCATGTCCCACCCAGTCACATTATCCTGACACCAGGCCGACCAGTCCCAACACTAACCTGTTAATGATGAGCGCCTAGTGAGGCAACTGTTAGTACCATTTTTACAAGTCCTTGATATGACTCGGCCGGGGATCAAACCCACTACCTCCCGCATCCAAGGCGGACGCTCTAACCACTAGACCACCGGAGCTGTGCTGCAGAGGAGGGAAATAGATGAAGTGATAGATAGATAGATAGATAGATAGATAGATAGATAGATAGATCTAGATGAGTGAGTGAGTGAGTGAAATAAAAGGGGAAAGAAAGAATAATGACTGAGTGAACCACTATATGAAGTCAACATGTAATGACTTGCTAGTGTAAGTGAATATATACCGATCATTCCATCCTCTACCTAACGTACAGTAAGAGCATATGTGAGCATTTGCTGTCTTGTGTACGCAGGAATTAATTTTTCATTTCATAACATAGGAAGTGCCGCTTTCCAGCGATTCTTCATTTTGTACCTGGTTATATATGCACGTGGGAATTAGCCTTTAACTGCAGCTAAACAGAAAAAAAAATGTTGTATGATGCCAATTAAAATTCGTAGTTTTAAAAATGTCAAGGAGAAGAATTGCCCAGAAACATTACGAAGAAGCCCATGAGAAAAAGAGAAAATTTGAAACTGTTAAAACTATGTACAATGTATATAAAATAAATATAACTCTAAAAGGTATAAAATCCTTAAAATAAATATACGGTCAACATTTGTTATATAAACCGCGTTCTGTCAAAATTGTCTCTGGTGATATATCATCAACAAGATCCTTAACTGAGTTCACTTAACATTTGTCTTACCTGGTGTAAATCAATATACTCTACAAAAATGTGTTCCCGTCAGCGGACACTACGAGGGTGTGCAAGATAAATTGTCCGTTCTACACCTAACCCGTAAGGCAATGCGTCGATGCTTTTCCTTAGAATGATGACTTGTTTAAACAGTATAACAACCAATATAAACCACCGTACTGGAGTCTCATGAATCATCATTTGTAATAAAAATGTGGATTCTTCCTGCCCAGTTTAATATTTGGAATCCTTCAAATTAAATAGCGTTTCCCCAAGTCGTCTAGGAAACATCTCAGCAGAAAACATTAAGTTTATCGACAATAACTAAATCGTAAATATCACCAACGGTGGTTTAATATAAGATCGATCCAACTCTAAATTTTAATGTAAACGTATATGAAGTGTCGCAAGATGGTATGTGAAAGCGTTTAAGCAAATTTAATATAATTGCTAAGGGTGAAATTAGTCAAATAAAAACGGCTGAAAAGTGAAGGATAATTGTATAAGATAATCTTTCATGATAAATAAGCAAATTCTCCTCACTTTGATGTGCCAACTTACCACACAGAACAGAGAACATAATTGTCTATGAAAAGTAAGAGTTACTCTCAAGGGCATGGTGAAACTGCCGGATCATCGGCATTTAAATCCTAATACTTCATATATAAGCGTAACAGCGCATGTTTTCGTTACGTTATCCTGTGATTTCGCCAATTTTCGTGACAGACCATTTCCTTGGTACACCAGTTTTCGTGGATTTTGTGTTTGATGCTTACCATAAATTTAAAGAGTCGACAATTATTCTTCTTTAGAAACAATATTACCTCTTTCCCACTCTAATTTCAGAACAGATAAAAATGTCAGTGTTTTCTTTATCTAAAAAAGACTGATACCCCCAAATGACATGATATAGTATCTCTAACGTTCATCGACAGCGAGTAATAACCGAAATAGTTTTACTTACGTTTTCTTAAATACTTTCTGCAGATCATACCTGAGAGGATCTAGGATATACCTACTCGATATATATTCCTAGACCTGAATGTGTATCCCCTTACCTTGTGCAGGTGACCGTTTATCCAACGTGGTCTGTTAATTGCTTGGAACGGTCATATAACACTCTAAGTGACAACGCAATTGAGTAACGGCAGCATAAACGTCATAAAGGTCATAAAGGTCATAAAGTAGTTAATGGCAAGATGGGAGTTAGAGGTAACCAGAGTATGCGTCATTGGACAGGTGCTAAACGATTCGAATCAACTAAACTATCACTTTGATGCCCTCTATTCCAGAGAGATGCCTCTGTAATAAATACTTTTAGCTTGCATGTCTATGTAAACACTTACAGCAAAGAGAGAATAAACATTTTCACCTGTTACTTTCCTGCTATACTTATTTGGTAGAAAAGAGTATTCATTTTCAGCATTCTCAGCAAGCTTTATAATCCTTGGTATATGTGGCTTGTCGGGTTGTTACGCCGTCACTGTGGTTGGTTAAGGGTTGGGTGCTTCCAATATTTATTTAAATTATTATAGAAGTCCCACCCAGGCTCGATTTTGGTTGGAAGTTAAATTAGTGAAAGATGTAATGCTTTTAAGCCCCCAGTCAGCAATGCCGCCGGTTAAATGATTGAATATACAAAACGTGAAATTCAACTGATAACAATTTAATGACAATTCAATAATCAAATGACTAAAATTTCCCAAGTACTCTCCCTCCGTTCGACCTTGTGATAGCCTATTGCATCATTTGATTTGTAGTGTGAGATAGATTTCCACCTGTCCTTGTTTTCTACTCGTCTGTGTATTCTTCTATCCTATTGCTCTAATTCCTTCTCCTCTTCCTCCCAACTTTCTCCTAATTCATTATCCTTATCGACTCCTCCATACTTCTCATCTTTTTTCCACTTTCTCCTCCTCGACTCAAGTTCCTCCTCCTCGACTCTATACCGACTAGACTTGTCGACTCCAACTGCTCTGCTAGTCTTAGTTCCGTCTCCCGTCTTAAAGACTCGGGACTCACTGAACCGTAAGTTTTGTCCCCCAAAAAGCATCTTTACGAAGTTTTGTCTTTCTTTAGAATCTCCTCTCTACGTTTTCCCGCCAAATTACGAGTGGCTTTCTCGGAATAATCCTATTTGCTCAGCAATCTTCGCAGGAGAACTAAATTTTCGCTTGCTAGTTAGAAGTTATAATTCGGATAGAAATTGTTATCACGCCTTCCATCTCAATGCCGATTGGATGCCACTTTGATGCGATCCAATCAAACTTTGCTGACAATGTTCTTCTCGCTGTATATCCACGTGGTGATGGATTTAGAACACGCCACGTTCCATCGCGGTTCCACCTATCTTGGACAAAGCTGTAACACCTAGGTGGGAAGTTGCGCTATCTAACGCCTGTGCCGATTTAAGATGCCAGGTCTTCTCTCTGGTCACGGTAACCTTGCGTAAGATATTAATTCTAGCCTGCGGCAATGTAACCATGGCTTGTACTAATACCTTAGTTTATACACGACTTACGAACTGGTGCTGAGCAAACGTGACAGTAAAAAATGCATTAAAATCAGAACACCCGAGTTTTTTTTCCCATTTGTATATTAGTACTCATTCACTTACCGAATTAAAACAATAAATGTGAGTGAATTTTCCACACAAAAAAGTAAATCATGGGGAATATTATTTTGTAAACATATTTCTGACAACTTCCGTAGAGTTATTTATGTTGGATACGCGAAGGCAATCCTTCATATGCGTTTTCAGGTTATGTTACAAATTGTGTAAAGCTGATTCTTTTTTAAAGATATCCCGTATACAACCATTCTCAATTATTCAGAAGAATTTTATGTGTTTTTGTAATTTGTCTCTAATGCTATTTTAACATTGAAATAAAAGATATACACATAATTGTATGCTAGGCCGACAAGGGGGTGGGGTGGCAACCTGGCATATATCTCCGGGGCCTGGGTCCGTAAGGGTGCCGGGCCGAACAACACTTTTCAATTTTATTAAAGAAAAAATTGTTTGAACAAAAATTAGGAGAGGCCCGGGTGTTTCTTACCCTAGGTCCCGTGATCGCTCTCTACGGCCCTGATTGTATGCAGTTAGATATCAGTAATTCGCGAATGCTTTATTGGCAGAACTGATTTGATTTACTTCATCTCTAGATCTACTTTCAATTGCAAACGCTAAAAATTATTTTAAGATCTGCAACAACAACAAAAAATATGAAGGCTGCGAGATCTAGATACGGTAGTAAATAATGGGACTAAATGCTTTTCTCATAAATTTAAAATTTAATGCATCTGCACTGGAATAATTTTCAAGATCCCAAATCAGACACATAACGTCAGAATATGGACAATGGACTAAATATTTTACTTTCAATCGTATACAATTTGTCCAACGTTTCTAGCATGTACATTTTTTAAATGCCAAGGATGGTAACCGTTCAACTTTATCTTTGAGATAACATATGTATTTACGTATAGTTTGATCAGAATTTTTTTAGAATAACTAAAAAATAGACCATTCAGTAAAATAGAATTCAAATACAAACCGATATGAACAAGCAAATGAAATTAATTCTAAATGATCTGTGCTGTTTTTGTTAAATTGCTACTCCACGAATGCGTCACCCATTTCCGGATATGCACGCGCATCACAACTTGAGAGAAAGTTGTGGTTACGTCAGTTTCTCGTGCACATTTTACCACATGATCGAACTGTACATACGGATGCCTCTAGATAAGCACAACTATGAACACAGTTCTACGTCTGTATTTATTACTTTCTGTTAACGCTTCTAATGTTTGTTTCCGCTCTGTTCTCGGCAATAAATAGCCTATGTGTGTTGCTCTGCCGTAAAAACCAAAATCAAAACCGTTCTTTCCAGCAGCTTTTGGATTAACTGTGAAATGAAAATAATGAAGTTTCATAATGTTTCCTACTCAAAAGATACCATTTTCATTTTGTTATTGAGTGAAAGTTAAAAACGCAAATGCGGGTTGATATAATTTTAAGAGTGCCAATTGACCCATAGCATCGCTTTGAAGATAAACGTCATTAACAACAATAGCCGAAGACAAATGATGTTGCCAACTTATCAAAATGCAAACTATTTTCAGCTTCGGGTTATCGGCACTCTCAGAGGAAAACTCTCACATTTCCGAAAACGTCAAACATTTTTATCAGGGTTGAAAAGCTTATTGCTAATTGGGGAAGATAGTCTTACACAACCATGCCACTTCAGATGATGAATGTTACGTACTCGGAAGAAAGCATTATCTGTATTAGTCTAGGGCAAGTTAACAAGATGGCGTGTTTAATTTGCCACAGCAATATTTAACAAACAAAACCTTGACATAACCGTGACAGTAACGTACGCAAGCTGTTTTGAAATTATAATAAAACAGCAAAAGAGTATCATGTTCTACTGGGCGATGCTAAATTTGATCGTTCTTGTACTATATTCACATCAAAATGAATAATTTTAATCTGCTTATAAAATACCCTAATTTTCAACCAATCGTTTGTTTTTATTTATCTCAGTAAGTATCATATGTAACAGTTGAAACTCTTCAGTGAATCTAATAGCACCACCTTCGCTGGCTATAGGGAAACCTGAAATTACCAGCTAGATTTAAAACAAAACAACTCATTGTAACGAGGTACGAAAATAGGATTACAACATTTCTCTCAGAAAATGTAGTTTGTTATAATTTTGATATATGGACTGGGGTGCAAACAAGGTACTTAAATGACATATTACCGATTCTGAAGCAACACTGCCATTTGAAAGCCGCATTCAACCAGAATAATTCCCTGTACGGTTTATTTCACTTCTAAAATGTTCCTTCATCGTAAGTATGAGCCAGTTTGGATTACCATGTATTATTCTTGATTTCATGTTTTGTTATGATACTTACTCGATCATACGAAGATTCATAACAGTCCGGAAGGAAATTTTATGGAAGACTGAAAGTCATATTCCCCCCACCCCCACCACCCAAAGGAATGTACTTATGTTAAAGCGTGTATTGAGTTGGACCTAAACAATGTGTGTTAACTAATGAAAATAAAAAAGATATTAATTCGCAATGTCATTTGTGATTGACCGAAATTGGAATCTTACTCTCATAATGGGGATCAGAGTTTTATATGCAAGAGCTGTAAAGCTAAGTAGATTTTTTCTGGAAAGAACTAAGTCTAAATTTCCAGATAGAAAGTATACATTTCAAATTGGTATCTCGAAATTTCGACTTAGAATCTTGAAATATTTGAGAGATTGTCTCAACCTAGTATTTCACAATGTCGAGGTTTTGCCTTGAAATGTCGACATGGGATCTAGAAATGTTGACTTAGAATCTAAGAAGTTTTGATTTAATATCAATTTAATGTTAGTGTCTCGAATGTAGTACCTTGACATTTCGAAGTCAGAATCTTCGAAATTTCGACATAGCATCTCGAAATGTGGAGATACTAACTCGAAATTTAGATTACTACTGACAGGATGAAAAATCAAACTATACTATTGCTCCTCGCTCATTGTATATCAGAAAACAAAATGAGGTTTATTCACTATCATTGCCAGATCAGCGCTTCTCCGTCAGTATCTGCAATTTTGTCGGCATTCATCCCTCCCAACTTCCAGGCATCTGAGACTCACTGCCAGTGATGAGGAATAAATAGTTCGATGATTTAAGAGAACGATCTGAATGGCTGGAAGATAGCTTATCGAAAACCGTCATAATATAGACGCCTACCCTAGACCAAATGTGATGCACATACATAATGACATCCAGTAGGCTGACAGTAACTTACGTACGCTCTTTTAATGTCCAACCCATAGATAAGACTTTTTTGCGTGTATTGCCTCAATCGAACATTCGTAATGCTGATCACCCAACTGTATTATATGATATGATGAAGGTAGCCTTTAGTTTATTTAAAAAGAAAAGAAGACTGATTTTAGACCACTGCTGGGCCCAACAGTAGGACGACAGAAAACATGCTATTATCGAAATTATCAATTGTACATTTCATTTATCATGCTTTTGAATAAATGACAATTAAAACATTTGAAGCCATATTAAACGTATAATAAAATTTATGAGAAATTTAACAATCTCTGCCAATTAAAACAGAAACATGTATGAATCACTGTGTGCAATACAATTAGGATTATTACTCAGTTAAGATTATTATTCAATTAAGATTACTATTCAATTAAGATTATTCTTCAAATTAAGATTATTATTCAATCAAGATTATTACTCAGCTAACATTATTATTCATTTAAGATTATTATTCAGTTAAGATTATTCTTCAAATTAATATTATTACTCAATTAAAATTATGTATCTACGTCTTTTCAATCGCTAAAAGGTCAACGTATCCAACAGGTCAGTTATTCTCACTACCTGTAACGTGTACATTTTACCAGAAATTATTGATTTTACCATAACCGTCTCATATTTAATCAGTCAGATAACTGTAAAGTGTCATCATAGTAAGATGATTCGTCTTCTTATTTGTATACGGTCTCTCTAGGAAATACGGGTCTTGACTAAACGTACATGTACAAATATACACGATTCCACCTCAACCCAACCCCCAAAAAGAACCAAAAACTAACCAAACAACAAACATTTGAAACATAATGTGATTTTTTTTTTACTCGGAATGTTAATTAACATTTCACAGTAATTTATTTTCTCTTCTGCTCTAACTTCATAATGATTATGGCTGTCAACAATTAAAGTTCATTTTGAAAACCGGTAGAAATGTTTTGAATCTCCTAAGCTATAAAGCAATCTTAAGCTCCTTACATATGACATTCCCCAAGGCCTGCACATACCCAGAAGATGAATTACTTTGATGCCTGTTAATGTACGTCTCAAACGCACGAACACCTAAGCTTAAACGGGTTTGTCACGGAGCTACCGTAATCCAATGATTTATTCAGGCAATTACGACTCCAGGAGATGAAGTCGTAAAAAAAATATATTAAAAAAATGCAGCTACAGAGCGACAGCATTCACGGATCCTTTCATTTGCATTACTGAAGCAACTCTTCAGTAATTTTTGTACCAAAAATACCTCGAACTTATTAGAATACATCAGAAACGTGCGACAATAATTTGATTGAGTGGGTTATGTCCATTTTAAGCTAGCGGGTAATTATAAAAGTCTTGCTGTTTATTCTCCTATTCTTGTTTCTTCCTCTGCAGTGAAGAATGACAAAACTACCGCATTACATACTTAGCTGCTACAATTCCTGCTCCTTTTTTAACTTTTTATTGTATGTTCATTTTGCTTTCTACCTAAGGCTGAATAATACAAAGAAAACACTACAAGAAACAAAGTAATTGAATTTTTGCTGGATATTGAAAAGTAGTTTCAACAATATACAGTAAGACTATTAATGCGTGATATAGCACAGCCCAGCGACCTTTGAACTTGATCTCGTGCTCAGTCATTCGTTTCAAACATAAATCTCGTGTTGGTCTACTTAAAATTGAAACTTAGAATCATATTATAAATGAATGCGCATTGCAACAATTTTCCACTTGTCTGGAATGGAGGGATTTTGTTGTTCTGTAGATGCAAATAAATTCTGATTTTCTAGTTGTGATGGACTGGATTTATTAGCTCGGTCAATACCGACTGATGTACATGTGACAGGAGGGACTGACATTGATGCAGCTGCACTTGTGTTTCTTTCTGTAAGATTGTTTAGAATCATAATGTGTGGAAAATATTAATTCTTTAACTTTAAATTATCCAAAAAAGACGCAGGATTAAATATTGTTTGTCAGAGAATATCGCATTAATAGCTTTTTGAATGCAGTAGGGAGAATGTGATTTATGTTGGAAATTTTGTCGAAATTACAGTACAATTGCACAGTGTGGATCAATGTTAGGAACTCATGTAATTTTTGAGTTGAAGAAAAAACTTAAGAAAATTCATTTGGAGGAAATTCAAGATGCAATTTATTGTCATTGCTATTACCAGCTAAAGACGAAATGTGTTTATGCCTGTCACTTGCGCGCTCTTTGTTGGAGGGACCCCATCTAATTATGTGACCTGTATGACTTGTTCCGATACTATAAATCAAACATTGTCTAACAAAAGTTAATCGTGGAAAATTGCAAAGCAGCTGCGGTTTGTGGCCAGCGATAATAAGATTTTTCGTCGTCTTCTGTTACTGACTCTGACGCTCGTGGTTTTATACCAAAAACCGCCTACTTCGGTTGTATATGTTTCGAATTTACTTTTTTGACTGACTTGTAATATGGTACGTATCTAAATGATACAGAATAGCCCTTGGCTTTAACATGACTCCATGCAATTTTTATAGACCCTCGAGAGCATGGGTCATAGTCAGAACCATTCGATTTGCGAATCAAATAACTGTTTAAATGATCAGAATGGTATTTTCAAATACCACGTGTCTCACGTTTTTTGTGGACATAGTGGATGCCACATTTTTTTTCGTTTGTTTGTTTGAAAGTTTTTTTTTGTGATTCAGTGATCCACATCGTCAACTTTATCATTTCTACTGTCAATTGACCAAACAATTTGTTTAGTTCATCAACAAAAAAATCTAGTAAAATAAAAGCTCCGGCTTCTCTTACATGCGCATGCATTGCTTGTTTACAATCGAAAGGAGTTCCTAATACACTATACTATTATTAGGCACAAATGTCGTACAGTATGAAGCAGTGCAGCATGGCAAAATACTGTACGATTAGGTCAATCTAAAATGAACGGAGAAAAGGAAAATAAGAAAATAATAAAAATAATAATAATAATAATAAAATTAATAACTAATATATTGTTTTCAGCAGCGATTAAATGTTAAAGTTAATTTAATTAGGTGTACAAGTGTTCTGAAAACTCGTTGATACGTCTATAAAGATTATGAAAACTGGCTGGCACTTTTAACCGTGTTTGCTCAGTCATTTCTGAAAGCAACATAATTCTACATTTTTCTACATCTTAATTATGATAACTTCCGTTTAAAGATAAATGGACAAAACGAAGTCAGTGCAATAGTGTGGTGCTAAGAAATGCTATGAATTAAAGATATTTTTCTTATGGCAGCTTCGCTAATAAGGGCCATTGTTCCTTTAAAAAATCATTGTTGGCTGGACCTTTTAATTCTTGGTTTATTGCAACCAGATATATATATATATATATATATATATATATATATATATATATATATATATATATATATATATATATATATATATATATAAAACACAGATTATATATTGGACCTTTCGCTTTGTTCAGTCTATTGAGTTGCTCTTCATATGCAAATGACCCTATCGATAGTGACTGCGACTGTTCGGAAACTGCTTTCCTAAAGCTTTTGCACTCAGATCAAAATGTATTTATCTTTTAAGTGATATCACTTATGATTTAATTCAATGGAAGATGAAGACATGCATAAAATAGGCCAACTGGTACATATTTTAAAGTAGAGACGGAAAAGCATGGCCTTTTGATTTATTACTTGCTTTCTTAAAGCAGAAAAGTTATTCACCTTTTAAATGATACAAAATATCATTTGAATGAATGGGAGATGTGTTATATGTCTCCGTTGGAAAGAAGAAAATCCACTTAAATGTTTACACCATAAAAAAATATTGAAAATCATAGTACTTCATGGGACATGGTAAGGTAGATTAAAGAAACAGATTATGTCATAAAAAGTATTGCTTAGCTGGAGCCACTAAATCCAGCAATTACTGATAAACTGATAAATTCAACTGAATAAATTAAATTAAAGCTGACGTAAACAATTGTTTACGAATGTTAAATTGTCGTTACAATCTAACCAAACAAAGGGACTAAATTTACATACAAATCCTTGCTTGTAAGAGTTCCGTGTTAACAGTTTTGGGGATATTTAAGTAAACTAATTCACTAGCTGTGTAATTGAAAATAAATTTGATTTTTTGAAGATATTATGTGGAAACAATTCAGTTATTTAGTTATACTTCGTTCTGTTTGCGTACCATGCAGTTTACTTTCCTATGCACGCTTCCAATATTATTGCCGAATAAGAAGTAGAAAATGAAAATTATTTTTTAAACTTAAACCCAATCTCATTCTAAATGAACATGTAAAACATCATCCGAATCAGTAAACAACTCTTGGAGCCACGTTGTCTTGAACTATTAACGTCTTCCTAATATTTAATTGCATCATTCAGCATGCGATACCGCAATCTTTACAAGATGCTATAATTTCATGCTTTATCTTTTCTGTGCGAGAGAGCATAGTTCCGGAGTACCTAAACCCACACCGCTTATAGGTAAAGGAATATGATTTAAATTTATATTCGGCATAACGATGTAATTTGACATGTCTTATATATACGCATTTTTCAAGAAAAGAATTAGGAATCCATGAAGGAGAAATGTCGTTAATTCCTTGTTACAGACAGCGGAAGTAAATTGTTGTACACATAGCATTACCGAATTTAATTTTGTCTACCAGTTTTGCCATCATACAATAACCAACGTAACATTAAATCACTCTAGTTTTATATTAGCTCTTCGATTTAATATATAATTATCAAAGCATGAAATGCTGAAAAAAGTAATTTTTATGTTTGCTAATTCTTTTAAGCTAAAAACATTACTCTAATATCATTGTTGACATTAATATACTGTTACAAGACTATGTCTTAAAATAAGAGAAAGAAGCAAAACCAACAAGTTTTGTACAACTCAACAAATAATTTAATTATTGAAGTTATACACTATTATGATGTTATGACCCACTATTATGATGGCATGACACACTATAATGATGTTATGACACACTATAATGATGTTATGACACACTATTAAGATGTTATGACACACTATTATGATGTTATGACCCATATTATGATGTTATGACAAACTATTATGTTATGACCCACTATTATGATGTTATGACCCACTATTATGATGGTATGACACACTATAATGATGTTATGACACACTATTATGATGTTTTGACACACTATTATGATGTTATGACCCATATTATGATGTTATGACACTAGTATGATGTTATGACCCACTATTGTGATGTTATGACACACTATTATGATGTTATGACCCATATTATGATGTTATGACAAACTGTTATGTTATGACCCACTATTATGATGTTATGACCCACTTTTATGATGGTATGACACACTATAATGATTTTATGACACACTATTATGATGTTTTGACACACTATTATGATGTTATGACCCATATTATGATGTTATGACACTAGTATGATGTTATGACCCACTATTGTGATGTTATGACCCCTATTATGATGTTATGACACACTATTATGACGTTATGACACACTATTATGACCTAAAGACACTATTATGACGTTAAGACCCACTGTTACTATAACGGTGGAAGTTTCAGACACAATCAAGATGTGACAGATTGTTTCCTTACAGTCTGGAGTTGCGCAACGAGGTAAAAATGGATGAATGAGACGTATCTGATGGCCACCAATTCGGCCATTCTTTCCAGATATGTCATACATGCATCGTGGAATGAGGAAGACGCGTGTCTTGAGGAATCCCAAAATGCATCAGAAAGAATAATGAACATATATACAGCCGCATCCCCTACTCACAACCTCTACTTTTCTATGCAAATGAACAAAATGCCTCATACCCGACTAACAGCCTCTATTTTTCCATGCAAACAAACGAAATACTTCATCCCCTACTAATAACGTCAACTTTTCCATCCAAGCACACTAAATACCTCCTCCGCTATTACCAAATTCTATACTTCCATGCAATTGAACTAAATTCCCCGTCACCTACTAACAATCTCTACTTTTCCATGCAAATAAACTAATTGATCAATCCCCTAATGACAAACTCTTCTTTCCCTTGCAAATGAACTAAATAGTGGATCCCCTACTAACAACATCTACTTTTCAATAAAAATGAACTAAATACCCCATCCTCTAAAACAACCTAAACTTTCCATGCAGATGAACTAAATGCCATATCCCCTAATAACAATCTCAACGTTTCCATTAAATGAATTGAATACCTCACCCTCTACTAACAACCTCTACGTTTCCTTACAACTGAACCACATGCAAGTTTGGTTCTCACCGCATACGAGAGCTAGTTTAATGCATTTGAACAATAAAACATTTTAGAATGTAAACGCAACAGCTAATATATATTATTTGTATCTCTTCCCAGCATATTATCATTATTATTAGTGGAGTAAGACGGGGTCCTATCTTATGAGCTGATGCAAATGAACCCGAGCTTCCATAGTGTTAACTGCGGAAACTCTGCCAAAAAACTTTAGGTTTTGCCACCTTATTTCTTAAATTTAGTACAAAGTCACCTTACAAAAACAGCGTTGATCTCAGTACCTTATGTAAAAGTGATGTTATATGCATAAACCTAGAACGATACTAAAACACACGCACGCACGCACACCACACACACACGCACATACACAAACGCACGTGATATTATTTCTTTTAAACAACCTATATATACAAAATGTGGTCTGTTATGTTTAAGTGAATAAAGGTTATTTACCGCTGCGGTGCCTTACTTATGATCTCAAATATTCAATGACAAAACAGAAACACTCTTGCAGATATCAACACGCTTCTCCCTCGCAATTTCAATCAGATGTATTTCAGGTAGAATTTGCACAGATGAATCCAGTCCATAATCATGAAATGTTGTGGAATCGACAAAAATACCAAAATCGTATCATTCCAAATCAAATGGAAAAGTTGTTGCAATGCGCATTCATTCACAATATGAATCTAATTTCCAAAACGCCATTTTCTTTCAAAAGTTATGCTTAGCGCTCGACTAAGTTCAAATTTATCTGGGCGGAGTTATGTACGCATTAATAATGTTGTTATTGTGTAATGATGAATCTGAGCTTGTGTATTTAGTTTGGAATGCGGCGTACATTCAGTGACTTTGTTTCTTGTAGTGTATTTTGCTTAAGTAATTAAGTCTTAGGTAGAATAAGAAAAATAAGCATAGAGTAAAAAGGTTACTGCATTTCTATGGGGAAAATATGAATTCGTTTTGTCGGATGGATATTCTGCACTCCCAAGGTCGTGTAGTATTCCATCTAAAAAGAACTCGTTCATATTTTCCCATATAAATTCAGTAATCTATAATTACAGTGCGTTACAAACGTTACGGAGATTTAAGTAATAGCCATTACATTGCGTTACAGCCGTTCTGGAGGTTTACGTAATAGCTATTACAGCGCGTTACAACCGTTCTGAAGATTTACATAATAGCCGATAAAGTGCGTTACAAATGTTCCGGAGATTTACGTAATAGTCATTATTATGTGCTCATTTTATTCTCCGTTAACTTTACATTGTGAGAATCGTTCAATATTTTATGACATTGCACACCTTCATATTACATTAACGTGCATAAAGGAACTACTTTCTATTGTAAACAAGCAATAGAAGCACTTTTGATTTGTAAACAAATCATGTAAACTCGCGTAATATGCGCTTTACGTTTTGGTTGATTAAATTTGTTTCTGAATGAAGTAAAGCAGATGTTTTGTGGACTGCCACATTCCAGCTGCTTTGGCACATTCCGCGTTAACATTTTGGATACAATGTTTCGGATTTAGGTTAGCTATACTGTTGACGCCAGAAGGTGTCCTTACAAATAACATACAAGTGACAAGGGATAAACTGTCTTCTTTAGCTGGTAATAAGAATGGCAAAAATATACTTACAGTTTTACATCCTGAATTTCCTCAAAATGTACTTTCTTAGTTCTGCAAATCCGAATTACATGAGCCATGTCATAGGTTCTCAATCTTGATTACACATTTCGAAATTGTACTGTAATTTCGAATATAAGTGCAATTACATCATCGTTACTGCACTCAAAATGAAATAAGCATTAAATTCCATAGCTTCTTTTTGATAATCGCAATTGAAAGACTTCATATTTTCCCCTCGTTACGATTTCAAGCATTCAATGAAAGAAGCAAACACATTTGCAGATGTCAACAAGCTTCTCCCTCGCTTCTTCAATCCGATGTATTTCATGTGGAATTGTCACATATAAATCCTGTCCATAAGCACGAAATTTCATAGAATCAAAACAAATACCTAAATCTATTCCGTCCATATCAAACTGAAACGATGTTGCAATGCGCATTCATTTAAAATATTACTCCAATTTTCAATTGTAACTAGACAGGCCATTTTCTTTCGAAAGTTAAGTCGAGGGCACGACTAAGGTCAAATTTATCTGGGCGGAGCTATGTGCGCAGCAATAATGTTGTTATGTAATGATGAATCTGTGCTTGTATATTTATCTTGGAATACGTCATACATTAAGTTAGTTTGTTTCTTGAATTGTATTTTGTTATTTTTTTAATATAATTAAACATTAGGTAGAATAAGAAAATGAGCATATAATTAAAAGGTTACTGCATTTGTAAGGGAAAATATGAACTCGTTTTGTCGGATGGATATACTTCACTCCCAAGGTCGCGCAGTATTTACATCCGAAAAACTCGTTTATATTTTCCCATACAAATGCAGTAATCTATAAATAAAATGCGTTGCAGCCGTTCTGGAGATTTACGTAATAGCCATTAAAGTGCGTTACAAATGTTCCGAAGATTTACGTAATATTATTCCAAACTAAATACACAAGCGCAGATTCATCATTACACAACAACAACATTATTAATGCGCACATAACTCCGCCCAAAATTGAAATTTGGAGTCATATTGTGAACGAATGCGCATTGCAACAAGTTTTCCATCTGATCTGGAATGAATAGATTTTGTTGTTTTGTTTGTTTGTTTTTTTGTCCATTCTACGAAATTTCGTGATTATGGACTGGATTCATCTGTGCAAATTCTACTTGAAATACATCGGATTGAAGCAGCGCGGGAGAAGCGTGTTGACATCTGCAACTGTGTTTGTTCTGTCATTGACTATTTGAAATCATAATCTGGGACAAATATGAAGTCTTTCAATTGCAAATATCAAAAAGACGCAATGAAATTTAATGCTTATTTCATTTTGAGTGCAGTGAGGAGGATGTAATTGCACTTGGAATATAGTCGAAATTACAATCTAATTTTGAAATGTGTAATCAAGCTTGAGAACTCATAACATGGCCCATGTAATTCGGATTTGCAGAACTAAGAAAGTATATTTTGAGGAAATTCAGGATGTAAAACTGTAAGTATATTTTTTGCCATTCTTCTTACCAGCTAATGAAAAGTGTATGCCTTGTGACTTGCGTGTTATTTGTAAGCTAGCCTTAACCCGAAACACTGTATCAAAAAAGTTAACGCGGAATGTGCCAAAGTAGCTGGTATGTGGCAGTCCACGAAACATCTGCTTTACTTCATTCAGAAACAAATTTCATCAACCAAAACGTAAAACGCCTACTACGCGAGTGTACATGATTTGTTTACAAATCAAAAGTGCTGGCGTCTGTGTCCATTGTTTATTTACAATAGAAAGTAGTTCCTTTATCCACGTGAATGTAATATGAAGGACCGCTCCGGTGGCCTAGTGGTTAGAGCTGCCTTCTCGGAAGCGGGAGGTCGTACGTTCGATCCCCGGTCGAGTCATACCAAAGACTTACAAAAATGGTATTTATAGCTGCCTCGTTTGGCGCTCAGCATTAAGAGGTTAGTGTTAGGACTGGTCGGCCTGGTGTCAGGATAATGTGACTGGGTGGGACATCATGCTACATGTCTGCGGCATGATGCCCCAGTGCTAGACATCACTATAAACTGTCACACTGCAGACCTCGTAGCGATATGACTGAAAGATTATTAAAAGCTACGTTAAAAATCCAAATCACACACACACACACATTCGCACACGCAATATGAAGGTGTGCAATATCTGACAATGTAAAGTTAACGGAGAAAAAAATGAGCATATAACAGCCATTACAGTGCGTTACAACCGTTCTAAAGAACTAAGTAATAGCTATTACAGTGCGTTACAACCGGTCCGGATATTTAAATAATAATCACTACAGTGCCTTACAACCGTTTCGCAGTTTCTTCTGTTGTAATCATTGTATCCAGATGCAGATCAACAATTAACATTAAGTATTAAGGTATTACAATAAAATTAAAATGTGTGTACATGCAAGACCTGTATATAACTTTCATTAATTACTTTTATGTCTATCTCCTGAAATCAGTTAAATTCTTTTTCTTTATTTTTGTTTCTTAACTACATATAAATTGAAAACTTGATCAAGCAATATAATGTGTGTGCTCTCTGTTATTTCCCGTTTTGAATCTATTTACTAAATCCAACAAATCCAACAAATTCAAGTCATATCGAATGATATAATTTTATTAGAGGCTGAATTAGCATTCAGTTTCTCTATTTCACATATCGCTCCGATATAAGAAATAAAGAAACTGAATGATAAATTAGTATGAACTGAGAGCTTAAGGAAGCAATTATTATGAAAGCAAGTTAAATGTAGTATAAAAATTATTCTAGTGCACTGTTTTAGCACTTCCAACGACATTCTCGTGTTTAATAATGAAAGTCATTGCACCGTATGATATGTAAGGCAACATTCCTCAACACTCAATATAACTCGATTTTCAAAGTAATGCAATTTTTCTATATATTTTTTGCTGTGTTTACTTTGTGAATAGGGCCGATATCTGCAAGACTGGGGGAAAAAAAGAAGGAAAGAAAAAAGACTCGACGTGACACTGGCTCGGAATACAGGGATTATTGCTTTAATTACTATAGAACTGCAAAGTGCGTGTGGGATAGCGTCCATTAAACTGCGTACTTAGTGCTCTACCACAGGTTGAAGAATGTACGTACATTAGATTAGTCGCGTATCTGGCAGCTAACGATTGATACAAAATGCAAGAAAAACCCATCTTACACGTATTAATCCTTTAACGATAAACAGCTTACACTTTCAGGCACAAACAAAAATGTACATTTCGCTGTTTTGAGAGAGAGAGAGGCTATCTCAATTCATGCAACTGCAGATCGCCATAAAACCAATGTAAACATCTTAAGGTCACCATCTGCTTTACAAATAATGTATCACAAAGCTTGTATACAAATTTGGCACATGTATAATTAACACCCTAATTACACAATGGATGGTTTGTTGCATCAAGGAACAGTCTGTGAACATTAGTTGACGACATAACGAGTTACTTCGAAGATTGTTTACGTATGAATAAGACTTTTGACATAGAAAGTTCCACCAAAACCTGTTGTTAAGAGGGTGAAGCAATATACTGGTGGTGGGTAGGACGGAATAGGCTACCTACAGTTGTGACAACTGACATCGAATGTACATTTTGGGTTGGGTTGGGTGAGTGGAGGTGTCTCAGAAACACATTACAAGAATTAATGTGCGCAGCTTTGACAAACAACTGAATCTATTATGTATCCGCATAGAACGCGTGAGCTGCGTGCTATCTTCAGTTTCAGATGGGGAATGCATACTGTGATTATATTTTGTAAACACCTGGTTTATATATCCATCGATATTACCTTGTCCAGGTAATACGAATTTTTCATATTAGTCTACGAACATGCAAAAACGTTCTAATATCGTTTTTTTTTTTTTTGTCTAGGATACACCTACTGGTTGTCCATTTCTGGACAACCACACTTACATCATGTACACTGGGCATCAGTAGGGACTAAAACAAGTTTCGCTTTCCATGCCCTATAAGTCGCATAATTTTTTTTACAGTGTACTTGACAAATATGCATTTACCACAAGGCATATAACTTCATAAGATATATGGGAAGATGTGTTTTCAAAGTATCATTAAATGACATTTTAAATATATCAGGTCTTATAACGGTTGAACCCAAAAATGCATGATACTCATAAAAGACGAAGAGAGAAATATTGTTGTTATGGGTTTAATGCGATTTATAAGCACTTGATATACCATACATTGCGGCCAAAATATTTTGTGGAGAAAGAACCTGGGAGAACCCCAGGAAGAACCCCCGACCCACCGGAAGCTACTGGCAAAGCTCACTCACATACCAAAGTTGGTTGAGCCCGAGACTCGATCCCACGTGTTCAGAGGGAAAATGTCAGTGATCGGTAAAGGCAAGCGACGTAGACTACACGGGCATCCGGGTTCTCTAAGAGAGAGAGAGAGAGAGAGAGAGAGAGTATCCATTAGTTGGAATACCAAGGTTCTAATTTTTCCTGCTTGTCTCCACTGATAAATATTTCATCAAGTCCACTGAACATTACCACTTGTTTGATTTATTGTTGCAATATAGTTTTCGCTCATGATGCAAGCATTTAAGAACTGCTTCGAAATAAAACTGATATCATCATTAAAAAAATTAGTAACAGTAGTAGTAGTAATACAATCTTTTAAAAAAAAAACTTTTACTATCACCACAAGTTTTCGAATTACATCAGTCACATCTGCATTCACGGCAACAAGATCAACAAAGACAACATCAGACAACTTTGCATGACAATCGCTGCAGCCCGTATCTAGCGTTGTAACGGAGTGATACTATTTCGCCCGTTTGATTACCGCTGGGTTGGGTTTCTGTTCCTTTACATCACGTAACTTACACATCACAGTTGCGTTATCTTTGCATCGCGTTATGCAGTCGTTACCAGTATTTTACTTTAATGGACCAGGGTTTGTAACATGTCTATAGTTCCACGATCAATATTGAAATAATTGTTTAGAGTGAAATATTATAGCTTGGAAATGCAATGTTAAATGGAAAATATTTTAACAAGGGACCTATTGGTTATAACAAGACGCCAGGTTGACTCATACACAAAAATGAGGCAAAAAGGCGCACCTCAAGTAGAATAATTTTATTTAAAACGCAGCTACATAAAAGTAATAATCAGATTTTAAAAAGTAATCACATTTTTTCCCCCGAGCAAATAAAAAGGTCTGTTAAAGGGTACTTATCAACTTGCCATATACTGGTTCCAAAATCCAAGGACGTCATTTCAACTTTTTTCGGGGGTGGGGGGTGGCAAACCTTGATTGGGTATGTGTGGCAAAACTTGACTCATGCCAATATCAACGCGCTGGCTAAGGCTAAATAACAGATTAGAGAGATAGTAATAGCAGGGATGTCACTTCAATTTTTCGGGGGGGGGGGGGGCAAAACATGACTTGCTTGTTAATTTTCGTATATAGGCTACACCAATTTTACAGCTCATGCAAATGCAGCGGGGCCCTGCCCTGCCCCGCCCCCCATCATGTCCCTGCCAAACCCTCTGCATTCATAATCTGTAATATTAACACAATTCCATACTGGCAATGGTAGTGCCTAGATCAGGGGTCCCTAACACACGGCCCGCCAATGCGTATAGTGTGGTCCACAAAATGATTGGCATCACAAGGTGTCATGAGAGATAGCAAAGGTGAAGCGGCCCTTTGGGTCATCCAAAATGGCCTCATGCGGCCCTCAGGGTGGTTTGAGTTTGAGACCCCTGGTCTAGATTATAGTCGTAAAGCAATTAAGATATTGTCTTTGTCTACATTGCAATCCTCACTTGTCCATCCAAAGCCTATATTATGGGGAATGAGTGGGAATGTAAAGATAACAAAACTACAGTGACGTCTAAGCTCTGATCACATGACACACCCAGTAGCTAGATAAGTAGAGGAAAATCGAATTACATTCCTATATACATATGCTTTGTTTCCTCTACTGAAAGTCGAATAGATTTAGGTAATGTGGAGTGTAGTAACAGCAGCGGGGGAATCAACTATCAGATTGACAACCAGATGCCCTATACAACAGACACTTTTAATACACTCTAAGGTTATCATTCAGAAATAATAAATGGTAACAATGTTTTTGAAAAGTAAACGGCAGCATATGTTCACTGTTCTACGCAGATCAGTCAAGCTGCAGCATTAATATTCATTGAAACGCGATAGTGTTACCCGTAATTTTTTAATTGTATTTTTCGATCGAGCGTTTCGCGGTTTCCGTTTCCTGGGTCCTGGGTACTGTGGCGAACTCACGAATTTTATAATTAATCGAGAAATTAACGCGTTAAATTTGTTGTGCATGCCTACTTACTATGATGGTTAATGATACCACTTTCACTTTCAATATGACCTCTACCTATCTGAATCAACCCCACAAATTCTCTTTTATTTGACTCAGTGACGTAATCTGAACTTCTCTTAACACCGAGTAGAAGCTTTTTAACACCCACCCCTAATCCCCTGCACATAAATTATGGGCGGTGCTTTTTCAAAGTCAATGAATACAGAAATACATCTTCTGAAAACACAAACATATATTTATCATGACAAATTTTTAGCAAGTTTCTTAAATATGTAACATCAGTAGGCATACTGATAAATATTGGAAATAAAAGTTATGTGATTAATGTAAAAATCGAAAATAAATTTGCTGGCATCAATCAATTCTTGTGTGGAAATATGTGCCTTATCCAAAAAGGAGCTTAGAAAAGCTATACGAGGAAGAGTGTGAAAAAGACTTGGAACTGATAAACTGGATGATAGCTTTTTATACTTGAGAGCATTATTCTGTTCAAATGTATTACCGATTTCACTGAGTTACAAAATACGATATCTCACAAACTTCTGGATGTGTTCTCTGTTGAAAGAGTTTATTTCCATAAGAACTACACTATCTCACACTTATAAAACACCCCTTCTCTACAACACATCTGCATTATACACGGATAACGGCAAAAAAATTACCTTTTTATATTACTGGAAGACGAAATGGGATATGATTCATGAGAGAGAGAGAGAGAGAGAGAGAGAGAGAGAGAAATCATGGCAAGAGAAAGCTATGTACATTACTATGACAGCGAACTTTAGAGAGCAAGAAGAGCATTGAAGATTTTAAAAGGGAATAATATATTTTATTTTATGCTAAGCAGTGAATTGCTTGATTTTCTACTTAAAATAATATTGATATTTCACTGTAGTGAAAAAAATACTATTTTTTCACTACAGGAACTATTTTTGGGGTCAGAACATGCTTACCTCCCTTTGGTTTTCGGTCATTGAACTACATTTTCCTTATGTAGTGGTTGTTTTCTAATTAATAATCCCTGTCTGTTATCCTTGAAACTTGTAGTTTGTTTTTCTGAAAATATCAGTTATTTTTTTTATCAATATGACGTGGAACTAATTTTGTGCGCAGGTACACATGACACAGCAGAACATGTACGGTAAACAGCTGACATTACCGTAAGAAATCTGCTAATTTACTGTGTCACAAACTTTAGGTAGCCAACGTATGTGAGCATAAAATAAAAAGAATATTTGCTTGAAACGAGTGAATAACGGTTCCATTTCGTGGGTGAAAAACTAGTATTTTCATCCACTCGATCAAATATATCCTATTTCACTCGTTTCAAGCAAATATCCTCTATATAGATTGTACGGGTGATTTAGTAAATAACATATTGAATACTAACTTTCATCGTAGCTGTGTGTTTGTACTTTAAGATGTGGTTATTTCAAGAACCGTATTACTTAGTTTCAGAATAGAAGTAAGCATGTTGATGAGACGAGTGTTTAGGTCATGGGTTTTCTTGAAAAACAAGATAACCTAATTTCTGATTAGCTAGCCGTTTATATATATATATATATATATATATATATATATATATATATATATATATATATATATATATATATATCATTAAATGATCTGATCAATTGAATAAGAATCTCAGCGGGACTCATGTGGGTAAACGGTATACAATAACATTAAAATATCAGTAGAGTACTAAGCGGGGAGGGGGGGCGCCAAAGGTCTTGGGGCGCCAAAACAGTTGATAATTTTTTTCTCTCCAAAATAACCACAATTGTCTTTGTAAATGTGTTACTCTTGAATCCCTATCTTTCAACATATCACATAACGCACCCGTATAACAAGAATTTGCAGACTCATTCCTGGTGCCAGCGTGTGCTTTATGAACAAACTGCTACTCGATCCATCGTTGCCCCAAACACCCCGCTAATCTGCATGACAACGAGTATCCAGACATGGATCAATAACATCGCCTGGGCACAACTCAGTTAAAACAGACGTATATCTTCGAATCCGTCAGACATGCACTAGTAGTTGTATTTATGGGATGGGATATGGAGGAGGGGATATATTTTTGTAAACCCCTACAGATGCCGTTAATTTCAAACTGTTAAATGGCAGTTCATAAAGGCGTTTCCAAACATTACAATCGCTCTTCGAATCTGTTTGACAATTGCTGCTTTGATAGCACGCTGTGAGAGAAGCTTTTAAAAGCTGAAGCTCGTAAGGTATACTTACGCTCGACCATGAATCAATCAAGGTTAACGAATTTTGATTATTGCCATTAAAAAGAGTCGTCTTTCTTAAAACTGACTCCAATGGCGTCATTGAACAGTTATCAATTTTAAAAGCTAGGAAAACTTGACTTTAAGTTGGTGTGTAGACATATCTACGTTTTCGTAAATAAACATAATCGATTTTGTTAAAATTTATGGTTTCTGTACATGCTTAACAATAAGATGCTTGAGGCGAAATTAATGGAACGAAAGTGGAAATGGCAGACATGCGTAAAATTGTGCTTGATTGTCTTGTGTGAATGATTTAATTAAGATGCCAAATCCACCAAATGGCATTAAATTGAAGGAAAAGTTGGTGGAGCTCACAGCACTCCCGCAGACCATGCTTTGACCCTTCGGGCCTCGAAATCAGGCCCATCATCTTCGTCTTGGGCGTCACTTACACCCCTAGTCTGGTTCCCTGCTTAGTATGCTCCCTGCGTTGCACTCCGCTATACTAGCGGAGTGCAACGCAGGGAGCATACTAAGCAGGGAACGAGACTATTACACACCTGGCCAATGGCGCCATTTACCCTTAGTGCGCCTTGTAAAATATACACGTCTTTAAGACTGTCTTCGTATTCAGACCCGGTTTCTCAGGGATGCAAGGCGTTGACAATATAGGCCCAAAAAGGCACATACACACAAACATAATTCAAGCTGAACGGAAGATCTAACTGGAGCGTGATACAAATATTGCACAGTAATCCGGGTTGTCCCCATCTCGGAGCTACACAATGATTCTCTCAACGATTAATAGAATTCAGAAAACAGGTCAAAATCAGTGTCAGATTAAACCCTGTGGAGGTCCTTAGGCAGTCGAAATCTTGAAGCCTCCCTGGCAAATTATATCCTAATACGTTTTTAATTTTACCAACCGAAAATTTCAATAAACCAATTTTATTACACAAAACAAATATTAACAATTATTAAAGTTATTAAACAAATTAACATTTTATGCTATTATGCAAAAATTATTAAATATTATTAAACAATATTTCATTTTTTCTATCTTTTGGAAACAATTTAAAAACGCTTGATTGTAGTTTTCTTTCAAGATCAAATCAATATTATATTGATCCGTTGTCGCGTGCCCCTAAAATGCGTGGGGCCCATAGGCAGGTGCCTACTCTGCCTATTTATAATCCGGCACTGGTCGAAATGGTTTGATCCTTCTAGTTAACAAGCAACCCTTATGCATGATTCGTGTAGTTTCTATCTCTATGACGTTTGTCTGACCTGCCTCTCTGCTGCTACAAATCTGGAGGGTGATTTAGTTTGATATAGTTACCTGTATTTTACAACCACACGTATACCTAAGTCTATGGGTGTTTACCTCGTGAATTCCGTAATCCATTGACTTAGACAGGTACAGTTCTGTAAGACAAGAGAAACCTGTGAAATAGATAAGCACATAAAGATATGGTCATCTGTTGCATGGTTCAGACAATCGCATCCCCAGTATGGGTTGTTTTCACACGATTGTGTACGCTTATATCCACAATGCAATGCGCGCACACCTTGCGCCACCATTTTGAGTCCATAACAAACATTTGTCAACATCAGTTATCACGTATATTCAAGATTTTAAAAAATCTTATTTAATTGTCGATAAGTGTATTTACTGCATCGAAATGATACATACCACCATGTCGGCCAATTCTGCGCGTCGGGTAATTCTGCGCAACGATACGTCATTTCTGTAAACATCGGCTCACGTGTTATTTTGGGTCAAAAATCCATTTTGTATCAAGAAAGAACGATCGCAATTTAATTAAGAAAAGTGATATTCATAAAATGAACAACAATATCCGGCATTTCGACTCGAAATGCATAAGAAAATTTGATATCAACATGAAGACCCACTCCATGATCTTCTTGAACCTGTAACCTAGAAAATCTTATTTGCTATGTATCTTTTAGAATCATAAAAATAAATACATTATATAAAAGACGGGAATGTATACCTTAAAACAATACTGCATTTTAATCCAAGTTTCTATTTTTGCAAGAAGTTGTCCTACACGTACATAATCGTCTCTCCCCAACGTGTCAACTTGCCGCTAGAATATAAATTCTCAATAAATTCACCGGCGTAGAGTCTGTTTCTAAATTCTTTAGTATTTTTTTTTTCGCATCAGCAAGACGTTGCAAACACATTACATGCTATTCAATGTTGTTTCTCTTCCACATAATAGCTTCTTTTCTTAATAAAAAGATAGAACTCTACTAACCGTTCAAAGATGTTTCATCTTCAGTGTATCAAAATCAATCACGTGCCTAAAAGAACATGAATTTGTGTCGAATGTCAAAACTGAGTATTTTTGAAATGTTCTTAACAATTGGCTTTTTAACTTGAACGATAACAAAATGATTTCAGCATATGAAAATTGAAAATCATTACATGTTTCTATGTGCCTGTGTATCCATTTGTGTATGTGTCTTTTTATTGATGGATCTAATTGTTTATGAAAGAATAATAAAGATGGTTGAAATTTCAATGTTTTACTTGAAGACAAAATCCTTATGCACAAAATAAGAATTCTTTCATAATTTGTTTAGGAAGACTAATGTTAATAGACGCGGATAGGGAATCAAAATGGCAGATATGGAAGTGCACACTTTTTATGACATCACGTGAAAACAACGGATGAATGGTGTGAACACGGTCATAGAACGACAATATTCATTGTCTCCTGGAATCAGCGTTGTTCACGCACCGTTAGTACCAAACTACATCTAAACTAGCTTCTCGTGATGTTTCCTCATGTACAGCCACCATTCCGAAGATGGCATTATATTAATAAATAAATACAGAACAACTCAAAACAAGAAGTCCAAATGTGTCTTACGTCAGTAAAACTAAAATTTAAAAAAAAAACTGATTTTTTTTATATGTAAATAATAATAATAATAATAATAATAATAATAATAATAATAACGAGGAATATACTTATATTTAGCAGTATTGAAATGATGAAATCATGTGAATAACGTGTACCAGTATTTTGAACCCTCGCTAATATATCCTTTAAGATTTTGAAATGAAGATCGAAGAAAGGAACTTTGGTTGGCAGTTTTAAACCGTGTTTGCTAATTCATTTCTGTAATTAACATAGTTCTAAATTTTACGATATCTTATGGATGATAAATTCCCTTGAAAGATCAATGGGCATTGTGATGTCAGTGCAATATTGTGATGTTAACGTTTGCGATAGCATCTATTTCTTTATCATCTTTCCATGTTGAATCATCAAATACTATGTATTGAATTAAAGATACTTTTCTTGGGGCAACACTTTCGGGGATTCGGGAATAGGGTCCAGTCGTTCCCTAGAAGAGTCGTTGTTAGTCGGACCTTTAAAGTTCCTGGTTTATAGCCACCACGAAAATCCTCCAGAACGTGTACCGTATGAATAATAATGAATTCGTAGTATTTCAGGAACATTGTATAGTAGATTAAAGAAACAGATTATCTCATAAAATGTCTTGGCTTATTCAACCCATTGATTACTGATAAACTATGATAACTTCAAATAAATAGAGCAACTTCAAACTGAGACAAAGTAACACGTAAGAAGGTTATTTTGTCCTTACAAAATAACACGTAAGAATGTTATTTTATTGTTACAATCTGATAAAACAGAATTAAATTCAGACAAAATGTTTGCTTGTAAACGTTCCATGATAACAATTATATGGATGGTTTTACTTCATATTTAAATCAACTTGTGAGATAAAAATAAATTTGATGTATCCTTTATTACGTGGAAACAATGATGTTGGTTAGTTATACTTTGTTCTCTTTGCTTACCATGCAGTTTACTTTCATTCGTACGCTTCTAAACAAATGCGGAATAAGAACTAGAAAATGAAAATTATTTTTGAAACATACCACCAATCTGAGTCTAAATTAAAGTGTAAAACATTATCCAAATAAGTAAATAACTCTTGGAACCATGTTGTCTTGAACTATTAACGTCTTCCTAATATTTAATTGCATCATTCAGCATGCGGTACCGCAATCTTTACAAGATGCTTACGTTTCATTCTTTATCTTTTCTGTGCGAGAGAGCACATTTCAGGAGTACTAAAAAAACACACCATTTACTACTGTTAAAGGAATATGATTTATATTTATCTTCGGCATAACGATGTAATGTGACAGGTCTTATATAAACGCATTTTTCAGGAAAATAAGTGCGAATGAATGAAGGTGAAATGTCATTAATTCCTTGTTGCAGACAGCGGAAGCAATTTATTGCACACGTGGCATTGCCTAATCTTACTTTGCTCACCAGTTTTTCCGCTCAAAATAATAAAAATCAAACTCAGTCATCTAATTTTATATGAAACGTCAGATTTAATATAAAATTATCGAAAGCCTAAAATGCTAAAAAAAAGTCACCTTTATCTTCGCATCTGTCAATATCATGTGCAAAACACGAAATTTGTATGTACGGAAATATATAAAAAAATTAATCTAAAAATATTTTTGAAACTATTTCACAGCTACATGAATTCATAAAAGCCACGAGCAAAAAAGTATTCAGAGAGGAAACTCGTTTGTTCATCCAACTTGATGGCATTATTGTCGCGTGAAATTTTTCTCTATCATCCATTCTATGATTAACGTTAAATACCATTTCAGGTAAATGAACCCACTATTGTGGTTTTATGACTCACTATAACGATGTGATGACACAATGTTATGATGGCATGAACCCCTAGTATGATGATATGACCCACTATTGTCATGTTATGACCCACTATTACGATGTTATCACCCACTATTATGATGTTATCACCCACTATTGTCATGTTATGACCCACTATTACGATGTTATCACCCATTATTAGGACGTTATGACCCACTATTATCATGTTATGACCCACTATTACGATGTTATCACCCACTAGTATGATGTCATGACCCACTATTATCATGTTATGATCCATTATTAGGACGTTATGACCCACTATTATTATAACGGTGGAAGCTCAGCTGCCAACTAGATGGGACAAATTGTGTGATGTTTTACCCCAACCCCTTGTATTATACATGTATTTATAAGTCTGTAAGTGGAGCCAGGTAAGCTTTGTTTTTCCAAGTACCTAAGTTGGCTAATCCTCTTACGTAACCCAGTCTTTGTTTGAGCTCTTGAGTGGAAATCTGGCGGGAATCTTTGTACATGGGAACACGTGACGTAGACAACTTCAAAGAGCCGGAAGCCGACAATGGTAGGCTGGACAGTACATGGGGACACACAGACTGACATTTTTATGATTGACAGTTCGATCAAATGACCAGAGTCCGTCGCCATCCAATCGGGATGCGTTGTAGGTGGGACTTGATTCGAGAAACTGGCATAAGACTTGTACAAGCCTGAAATTCGTCAGTTGGTGTTTAAGAGTCGCAGTGACACACACTCCGTTAGCCATTCGTAAAAATTGGCGGAATTTAGGAAATTCATGAAATAGCTTCGATCAGGTAAGTTTGATGTTACGTTGATTCTGCTTGATACGACTGCTGTTAATTGAAGAGAATTTGTCGTATGTATACATTTTACTTGTATTGAAGTATGAATAGTTAATTATGACCTTAATATTTTGCATTTTTTTTCATGACTTTAGCTAGTACTTTTGTTTACGATTGATTACGATGTTGATTCGTTGCATCATTATTCATAATGTTACTATGTACACCTTATTTGTGAGGCGAAAATGTTCTCTTCTTTCGCTAGTAATATGTGTGCATATTATTTCGTGGATTATTACGTTTACGCCCTTTTGAAAGGACGATTTGTATTTGTGAAGAATTGTATTGCTCGCTAGCCGCTATAAGAATTAATATTGTAATTCTTTGCGTAGTTATATTTTGGTAGACAAGAAATTTGTTTACGTAATGATAGATTTTGCCATTGAGTAACGGATTGCCGTTTATCACCATTTGAATGTGAATATTGTGGATTTGGTACGCTTGTGTAGGAAATATATATAAATATATAGATAGTCATATTACTAATCGTAGTAATATTTTAGTACAATCATATTTGAAATATTTTGTATGTATATACTGATAGGGCTCAGTATGTAGATATTTGAATCCTTTGTGTGATTGTGTTATGGCGCCATTTTTGTAAGCGGCGGAAGTGTATGGGAATTTCGATGTGTGCGCATGCGCGACCCAAATGTCCCGCCTTAAACTGATGGTTCAGTTCAGTGACGTAGTGTGAGGGAAGATTTTTATAACCCTATGCTAATGCATTATACCTTTCAACAGGAAGCTTTCGGGGGACGAAAGAATTTCAGAGAATTTCGGGGGACGAGAGAAGTTCAGAGAATTTCGGGTGACGGTGAGAGATACCGAGTGAATTTCGGGTGACCTCAAGGGATACCGTCAAGGGTTCCGGATACTAGAAGAGGAACCGGAAGTCAAGATAACGGCAAGGAACAAGGATTATAGAAGAGGAAGCGGAAGTGGAGATCACGAAAGGAGAGAAAGACAAGGGAACAAAGAGATTTAGATGAGTAGCACTCAAGAAGGGAAAAATCTCCTCACACTGTGAACTCAAATGATGATCAAAGGGATCATTGGGTGAAAGAGAGACATTGATTACTTTAAATTCTTTTAAATTTCATTTATTAAATTGTTATTGTTTAAATTTCATCTTTGTATTTCTTTTAATTTAACTGTCGGCATTGCTGACTGGGGGCTCGTAGCCATAAATATATTTAGTCAATAAATAATATAGTGTCCAGAATTAACCTTCTGAATAAGGACGAGGGGAACTTCTCATAATTCGTTAAAGTCTATAAGAAGAACCCCACCCCTAAACAACCACTACACCCCCACAAATTGCATCCTTACAGTCTGGAGTTGCACAACAAGCTGACGATGGATGAATGAAACGTAACTTAGTCTACGTCTGCACTGAAATTAATGGTCACAAATTCGGCCAATCATCGCTCTTTCCAGATATGGCATACATGCAAAATGCATCAGACAGAATAATGAACATATATACAGCCTCTTCCCCTACTAACAACCTCCACTTGTCTATGCAAAGTTACTAAATACCTCACCCCCTACTAACAACCTCTACTTTTTCATGCAAAGGAACTAAATACCTCATCCCCTACTAACAACCTCCACTGTTACATACAAAGGAACTAAATACCTCCCCCTACTAACAACCTCCACTTTTCCATGCAAAGGAACTAAATACCTCATCCCCTACTAACAACCTCCACTTTTCCATGCAAAGGAACTAAATATTTGCTCCTACTAACAACCTCAACTTTTCCATGCAAAGAAACTAAATACCTCATCCCCTACTAACAACCTCCACTTTTCCATGCAAAAGAACTAAACGCCTCATCCCCTTCAAACAACCTCTACTTTTCCATGCAAGAAACTAAATACCTCATCCCCTACTAACCTCCACCTTTCCATGCAAAGAAACTAAACGCCTCATCCACTACAAACAACCCCTACTTTTCCATGCAAAGGAACTAAATGACAGTTTTGGTTCTCGCAGTATACGAGAGCTAATTTAATGCATTTGAACCATGAAGCATTTTAGAATTTAAACACAACAGCCGACATACGTGTCTCTTCCCGGCATATTATCGTTATCATTAGTGGAACTAGACATTATCCTGTCTTATAAGGTGACGCAAATGAACCGAGCTTCCATGACAATAACTGCCGAAACTATACTGAGAAAACAGCAACATTTGCCCAAATATATCATAAACTGAGTATAAATTTAGCTTAGATATAAAAAGATATAAGTGATTATAATATTTCTGTAAAAGTGATGTTCAATGCAAAAGTCAAGAATGATACTAAAACACACACACGCACACACACACACGTATATTATTTGTTTCAAACAAACCTTTATAAACAGCGCCTGGTCAATTAGATGTAAGACAATAAAGGTTGCTTTACGGTTACGTTGCAATACCGTTGTGTCGCGTTACCGTTGTGTTGCACTAGCACTGTGTTGCGTTGCGGTCGTGTTGCGTTACCGTTGTGCTACGTGACCGTTGCGTTGCATTTGAGCTTTCGCTGCAGTGAGTTACGGTGTTGATTCCACAAAGATGATCCAACCGTGCGACCTTCTCAGAGTTTTAACTATTACGATACATTACTGCCGTTCCGGGGAGCTACATAAAAACCAATACAGTGTGTTACAGCCGCTTCGTCGAGTTTCATCTGTAGTCAGGTGAATCATACTGCAGATCAACTATTACACTCAACTATTATTGCGGTACAATAAAATTAAAAAGCGTGTACCTGCAAGACCTTTGTATATTAAGAAAACTTTCATTAGTTACTTTTAAGTCTACTTCAGGAAACCTGTGAGAGGATATTTATTAGTGTCTTAAATATATTTATATTGAAAACTTGACAAAACGAGATAAAACTCGTGATATTATCATGTACACTGTAAAAAGCAATTGTCACTTATGATTTATATGTCAACATGCTTCAACACTCATCATCATAAAGCAATTTTCAAAGCCATACAAATTTTTGAGCCATTTTTTTGTCTTTACATTCTGAATCTGGCTGGCACACACACACACACACACACACACACACACACACACACAGATGTACTGGCTCGGACTACGGGGTGGGGTGGGTATAATTTTAATTGCAAATGAGTTGCAATGTGCATGAGAAATAGCGTCGATTGAACTGCGTGTTAAGCCCTATACCCAGGGACGTCATTTAAATTTTTTTCAGGGTGGGGGCAAAACTTCATTGGGGGTTGGGAGGGGCAAAACTTGATTCATGCAAATAACAACGCGCTGGCTCAGGCTGAATCACAGATTAGAGAGATAGTAATAGCAGGGAAGTCATTTAAAGTTTTTTTGTTTTTTTTTGGGGGGGGGTGCAAAACTTGACGGGCTTGTTAATTTTCGTATATAGGCTACAGCAATTTTATAGCACATACAAATTCGGTGGGGGGCATGCCCCATGGCCACCACCCCGGCGTCCCTGCCTAAACCACAGATTAAAGAATGATTCGTCGCGTATTTTGCAGCTAATGACTGACACAAAAGCAAAATCCAAAAACATTTGTAAAAACATACACGTAGTAACCCATTAATGGTAAGCAGCTTAAATATCATGCATAGTCCTTGAAAATTTAGGCACCAAATATGTACACCTCACTTTTTATATCGACAAGTATTGACTAACAAATAAGCGGACTTAAAAAGTGAGGTGGATAGGAGTGACGTTGGTAAATCGTGTGTGTTGAGGGTATTCATTCTTTGTGAAATGAAACATGTTTAATAAAAATAATATTAAAAAAAACAATGATCCATATATTATGTACACTTGATCCCCGTCCCCGAGAGAGATAGTACTAATATTAGTACCCCATCTCCTACCTCGTGGACGGGGTACTAACATGAGCATATATGTGTCAATAGAGCAAGCAGGGTGTGATTCACACCCGGCGCTCTTTTAGCATAATATCAACAATTTGAACATATTCCTCGCATATAATGCAATAAATTGAGTAGTCATCTTATTTAATACCGGAAGTATCGCAAATCAGTGTAGAAATAGTTGTAAAATCTCGTTGACCTTTTTTATCAGATACTTTCGTTTCGATCGGCCGCCATATTAGTTCAAATAATGATTACTTCCGTTCTCAGCCTCATTTGTTTGCGTGCTATATAAGGACATTGAGGCCTTATTTGGAAACGTAAACAAATCGTAATAAAAATATGGCGCGGTTCAAGTAAAAAATGCTGCGCATTAAAAGTAAATACGGCATATATGCAACTTTGAAATTCCACCAAGAAGCCATTATTCGCCACTTCATTGATAATAACATAGCGTAGAATATCCAAATATGGTCTGGCAAGACTTACGAAGAAAATGGGCCACGGCGAGAGTCTCGCGTTTTCTGTCGTGGCGGACACGGTGAGGTTAGTGCAACCATGCCACTTTAATTATCATGCAAGGGCTTAATAAATTCAACATAAGCCAAACTTCTTTCACAACATAATTATACTTATGTAGTAGATTTCTACACTATTTTTTTTTGTTCCCTTTAGTGATGATTGTTTTTTGCTCCATTACATGCTATAAGATCAGTTCGTAGCCTCAACCACAACAAATCAAGTTGAGGCTACGACATCGTAGCTACGAGAGAGAGAGAGAGAGAGAGAGAGAGAATATTACAATTGTTTTATGTGCACCTGGGCTATCTTCAAATAAGGCAACTGCAGATCATAAGACCAACCTAAATGTCTTAAAATCGGTATCTGCTTTGTAAAATAGGCACCACTACAAATTTGGCACGCATGCAATTAATACTCAAATTACACAACGTCTGTCTTATCGTTTTACGGAACGGCCTGTCAACATTAGCCGATATCATAACGAACTCGTTAAAGGTTTGTTTACGTATTGAATAAAACTGTTGACATAGAAAGTTCGATGGAAAACAGGTCACAGGAGCTCGTAAGAGGTTTGATACATCTAAGGACTGCCTAAAGTACAAGTTACATGGGTCATGTATGAGCATTTACTCATTTTAAATTAAATATAAATTGTTCTTTTAAAATTTAAAACCAATTTTCTTTAACCAGAGTCTATTCAGTATTGAATCTTCTGCACCTTCACTGTCACCAAGAAACTTCAGACCAAAATTATCTATCGCTATGGACTTTTACAATGGTGGCCGAGTATTAAACTTGGGTCAAAATAAGAGCGCGTCGAGTGGAATAGTCACAATCGAAGGTAGTACGAATTTGTTTATCAATATGCGTAACTTTTATTGTGACATCACAGCGCGCGACATTCAATCCGGATTGTACTGGATCACACCTTTAAGTTCATTTCGTCAAAAAATGTATACGCACTTTAATATTGATTCTGCCGTATGCACTTCTCGGTACGTCTAAATAATAACCTTCCAAAGGAATATCGATGTTTACGACTCCAAATGAAGTTAAAAGTATGTAGAATAAAATTCTAAAAAATGACACCCAGTACTGAAATAGTCGGTGTTGAATTTTAAAGTTCACTAAGACAAAGAGTTGTCGCTGAGAAGGTGAACAAGTCTACAAATGTTACCTAAGTCTTTTACAACTGACATCGATTGTAAACGTGACTGTATGTGTACTCTCTGGGAGGACTGAGGCAAAATAACAGAATCAATATGAATGCAGCACATGCATTCTTGAAAACAACTGAATTTATTATTTATCTGCAGAGACCGCGTTATCTTCCCTGTCAGAAGGCCAATGCCAACCGTGATTATACTTTGTACACCTGGGGTTTAATATTTATCGATATTACCTTTTCATGGGAAATACAATCTGTTCAAAAGCTTCTAAGTACATGGAAAACGCTAATATCGTTTATTTTCTATGACGGTTCTCCTAAAGCACTTGAATCAACCATACATATGCCAACATATACATGCGGCACAAGTTGTGACTAAAACAGGTTACATTTTCCATATCTTGTAACCTCCAGAACTTTAGGGAACATTCTGTGACTATAATCTGAGTTCTTTAAAGGATTGTTTACGTGTTGAATACAACTTTTGACGTAGAAACTTCGATGGAAAACAGGTCACAGTAGCTCTAGATAGGTCTCGTACAGTAACTAACTTTTTAGTAATTGCACCTTTGTCGTTGAGAAGGTAAAGCAATATACTGGAAGGGCGGGGGGGGGGGGTAGGAACGAAAACTGTTACCTACATTTGTTACCACTGATATCGAATATAAACGTGATAGTATGCGTGTTTTCGGAGGTGGTAGTCGTGGTGTCTCAGAAACACATTAACATAATCAATGTGCATCATGCGCAGCATTGGAAACAACATAATTTATTATTTATCTGAAACAGAACTCATGATCTGTATGTTATCTTCACTGTCAGGTGGGGAATGCACAGGGTGATTACATTTTGTAGACACCTGGTTTATATAATTTATCAATATTACCTTGTCCAGATAATATAAACTTTTTCATATTAGACTACGTACATGTAAACACGCTAATATAAGTCATTGTTGAGGATACATGTACTGGTTTGTCGAGTTCTCTCCTAAAACACTCTGGACAGCCACACTTCTTATACCAACATGTATAGCGGGCAACAAATAGGGACTAAAACAAGTTACGCTTTCCATGCTCTGTAACTACCAGATCTTTGCTACAGTGCACTTAACACATTCGCTAATTACCACAAAACCGATATCTGTATATTCCATATGGAAATATGTGTTTTCAGTCAATAGCGAATACAATACGTAAACATATCCATTAAAACAAAAAAATAATATTTACTAATTTAGTTTTAAAAAAAGTTATATTTAAATATTTTAAGTCTAATCTTTGCTGCACCCAAAAATTGCATAATGAGCATGAAAGACGAATGGGAGAGAGCAAGACATGTTGTTGTCATGGGTTTATCTCCATTTTGTAATATATGATAAACTATAAACGGCGGCCGGTATATTTTGTGGAGGAATAACGCGGGAAAACTCTGGGAAGAACCATCGATCCACTGGAAACTACTGGCAAGCTTTCTCACAAGCCGAACTCGAACCACGCGGACTGAGGTGATGATATGTCAGAGATCCGTAAAGGCAAGCGTTCTAGACTCGAAGGCCTCCCGGGGCACGAGAGAGAGAGAGAGAGAGAGAGAGAGAGAGAGTTTGATTTTTAACGTAGCTTTAAGTCATATCGCTACGATGTCTGTAGTGTGACAGATCATGCCGCAGACACGTAGCATCATGTCACACCCATTTACATTATCCTGACACCAGGCCGACCAGTCCTAACACTAATCTCTTAATGCTGAGCGCCAAGCGAGGCAGCTGCTAGTACCATTTTTATAAGTCTTTGGCATGACTAAGCCGGAGTTCGAACTCGCGACCTCATCTGAGGCGGACGCTCTAATCACTAGGCCACCGGAGCGGTCAGAGAGAGAGAGAGAGAGAGAGAGAGAGAGAGAGAGAGAGAGAGAAAGAGAGACTACTATGACAGTCAGCTTTAGAGAGCTAGAAGACTCCAGTACTACTTTAAAAAGGAAATGGTTACACACACACACACACACACACACACACACACGCACATACATACATAGCCTCAGCGCTTTCGACTCTTTAATGAGTCTTTTTCAAAGGCAAATACAAAACATAGACAAGACAAAAAGAAAAAGAAAAACGGTTATGTTTGCGAAACTTTACATGGCTGTTTCTACAGGAACACAACATTTTAACTTTATTATGTTTCAACTAGTTTATTTCAGTGTGTTGCTGATACTAGAAAATATTTGTATTATGTAAATTTATGTAAGCACAAATTATATCCCGGATATTTCATTGTTATAGTAGTCATAGACTATTAAGCAAATTTATAGAATTATTTAAAAGAAAATGTGTCGGCTGTAAAAGACAATTTTATTTGTGCATGGTTGTCTTTTTTCTAGTCTTCTTGATCTAAACCGCTTGGTTTCAGTATTCTAAGGCGGCGTGTCCAGTAAGATTCCTTTTCTTTCCTGGTTTGGAACTCCAGTTGGGGTTGTGAGCAATGCAATAAGTGTTATATCACTGAAAGTGTGGCAGGGGAGGAGAAGTGTTCTGCGACCGGGCTTCTGTACAGCTTCTTTGTCATCCAATCAGATCTATGAAGGTTGGTCATTTTGTGTAGCATTTCAGTTTCTCCGACATACTGAAGGCTACACATCTAACATGTGATGAGATAAATGACTCTCTGTTTCGCACGTTTTGTTTGGACCATGTATATTTAGTTTTTCTCTAGTCACTGTGCTAGAAAATGTCCTGGTCTCTATCGTATGTTGACAAGTTTTGCACCTTTTATCGCCACGGGGGCCAGCTTGACTAGGGTGGTCTTGATTAGTGATTGGCGTTAGCTGTACAGAAGCCCGGTCGCAGAATACTTCTCCTCCCCTGCATCCGACATACTATCGAACAGACCTTTCAGAAGTGGTGTGAGACAACTTGTGGCTATTTTAGCATAATTAGATGTTAAACCGTCAATAACTGCTGAGTTTCCAGACTGTAAAAATGAATAGCCGCTCTTACTTCGTCTTCTTTGTTTTCATTACCGAGCGAATCGTTCCTTTGAGAAGGATCAGTTTGTCAGTGGTTGTAAGACTAGATCAGAAATATAGAAATGTGATGGAACCAGTTCTCGAGCTTTTTACATTTTGTATAGCTGCAGTTTAAAGTTAAATTTTTGGATTCGTAAAATTTCCATTTTGAACTGTGACCACATAAATATAAAAAGTAGAAATTTAAAATGAAACGCAAATTTTCCATTTTTCTTTGTGCAAATTTAAAGTCTGGTTAAATGTACTTACCAGCTTGTGCTATATTCGGTTTCAAAATCTTATTTGCATTCACAGACGATACGATTAACACACCTGAGTGGTGAAAAGTGTATTTTTTCTCATTGTCATCCTGAACCATGTCAGAGATAGTTTTCTTCTGTTCTCGAACCGTCTTTTAATCCATCCAAATCGCATATCAAGAGGAGTGACCTGGAATGTAAAGACAACAAAGTCACAATGACGCCGATGCTTCGATCATACCGAACACTTTTATAGCAAGAAAAGGAAAATCGAATTGCATTCCCATACACATATGTAGTGTTTCCAGTCAGACATTTCAGTCGTACTGATACGCCAGTGAATTACGCTATAATCTATAGTGCCACGTAATAGCCAGTAGATTAACCTATAATCTATAGCGCCGTGTAATATCAACAAGGAATCGATTATCACATCAGCAAGCAATTACCCATATCAGCAGCTACGAAAACAATAAAATTAGCACGTTTATCCGCAAAGTTATCCATCAGTTATAACATTCATTCCAGGTCACTCCTCTTGATATGCGATTTGGATGGATTAAATGACGGTTCGAGAACAGACGAAAACTATCTCTTACATGGTTCAGGATGACAATGAGAAAAAATACACTTTTCACCACTCAGGTGTGTTTCTTTCCAGGGTTTTCGCGGGTTCTTCTTCCATCATTAACACTGGCCGCCATGTATAGCCTATCGTGTGCTGAAAAATGGCGTTAAACCCTACAACAACATTTTATTAGAATGTCTATGAAACAGTAGGCTGAGGCATTACGTATGGATTCACTGTTTGATTTTCAAGAACATATCTACACCATTAAAAGACATTGAAAACCCGCGTGTGTTGCCAATAATATTTTATATCAAAGCTGCTCCAGAATGGATTCGTATATGTATGGAAGCTGACAGTCCCTCTTTTTTGAACAATGTAACACTATTTTACGTGTCATAAGACACATTTTATTGACTGGAAAGCGGTTAGGTTGTTGTTTTATAGACTGGGAAGCGATTAGGTTGCTGTTTTACAGACTGGGAAGCGGTTACTATTTTGTATAGACTGGGAAGTGGTTAGGTTGTTTCTTTTAGACTGAGAAGTAGTTAGATTGTTTCTTATAGACTGTGAAGCGGTTGGTAGTTTCTTATAGACTGGGAAGCGGTTAGGTTATTTCGTTTCGACTGGGAAGCGGTTAGGTAGTTTCTTATAGACTAGACAGCGGTTAGGTTGATTTTCTTTATGGCTGGGAAGCGGATATATTTTTTCTTATAGATTGGGGAGCGGTTAGGTAGTTTCTGATAGACTGGGAAGCTGTTAGGTTTTTCGGCAACTTAACGTTCAAGTCGAACAAATATATATCTATTCTTATGATATAATGTATGGATACAAAGCATAACTTATTTTTTTCGCACACGAAATAGCTTATTTTCAATGTATTTGTAACATTGGCATTGTTTCTAAATACCAGCATCCATCCAAATCATAATTCTATATCATTCGACTGAGTAGAGTAATTTGAAGAATGGTCTTCATGGATGCCGAGTCTTAGTGTCTTAATCCACCCGTCCCTAGATCATGATGCGGATGGTGCATTTTTAAAACTATTGACAATAGAATGACACATCGAAACAAAAACTATAAATCTCTTGTGATTATGAGGAAACTTAATTAGTTTTTGCAAAATTCAGCATAGGTAGGCATATTTAGAAATTGTCGAAACTTGCAATTTCCCTGATAAGGTAAATATATATATTCGAAAGAAAGCCGTAGTTATTTGCTCGCATGAATCGTTACTTCTTGTGGAAATGTGTACATATTAGAACACGGAGTGTTAAAAATGTTGTCGTAGGGGGAGTTTAGAGAATTATCAAAAGACTCGAAACCAGCAAATTGAATAAAGATTTGTTATTCGTTAAAGTATGCATCAATGCCTTCGTCTGTTTCAATGTATCCTCTACAGAATGTGAGGCTTCAAAACCTCTTGAGGTGTTACATTGCTCTCTCCAGACAATGAAATTAAGTGAGCACGTCCATCTACGTAAAGATAACGAGAGGTATTTTATATCTTCTTGGTCTTTCACTACGATTTTTCAGTCTTTCACATGTATGGGCTTATCCATCATTTTACCGCCGAAACTGACAAACGAAAACACATAAAACGTAGTTGATAAACTATAACGAATTGAATAAGAATCCCATAGGGCCTTCTGCCAGTCAAAAGTGGCTAATGATACGTGTATTTAAACTAACAAAACATTATCGACTGGAACATCTGCTTTTTTAGACTACAACAAACCTATTTCAAGCCTAAACATAAATGGGTAAACGAATTTTGTAATATATTTCATAATGAGAAACTGAAATATATCAGTGGGAGAAAAATGATATCAACACAGTATCGATACCCCTTTTATCGCCACAGTAGCGATATCGCTTATAGAACTACTTTTTCCGTGTAGCAAGTATATTTGTCTTATGCAGGTTATTAAGACATGCATATAAAAATATTAACACTTATTTCGTCTTCTTCTCCTTCTTCTCTCTCTCTCTCTCTCTCTTAGAATAAATAGATTTTTTACAATTTGTCAAGACTGTTGATCCTTCAGTATACATGTAAGGTACCATCAAGACTATTTTAAACCGAACGCCAAACAATAAAATACGGGCTTCAGATAGTAATTCTTTTATAACTAGTTTCCCACATGAATCATACAAGTCTGCGATTGGATTTGCACGACATGTTGCTATTCGATATTATGTTTCACACATACAATGTCATATCCGTCTCACCAGTGATCATAATCGTGTCTGAAAACGATGGAGAAGCAAGGGTATGATTATTGTCACCTGCAAGCCGAAATTAAGCTGTCAATTTGGGTGCAACGTCTGTTACCGAAATAGGCTGCAAACTAGCCAGTACACAGACATTCATGTCTGAGTGCAGAGAAAAACAATGATAGAAATCCAAATTCTTACAACTTAATCTCACATGCATTAAAATTTGTTCTTTAATTATGTTATGTTCTGATGCATGTTGGACCATTCTGCATTGTTGCTATAGTAGTTCAGATTCAGCAATCTTCACTGTATCATCCCGCGCAAGCAATGTATCTACATAAAGTTAAATTCTCTTCATCCGTGCAAGAAATGTGATTACAAAAGCCAAATGTCTTTCCACTGGTGGCTTCGCCATTAGTGAGAACACGATGTTTTCATTACACTCATGCGATATTTCCTTATGTCTATTTAAATACTCTCTTAGATGTCATCTAATAGTGTTTGATATTTTGTAATTAAAATTCCTTTCACCTCAGTTAAATTCCAGGACTGCAACAATTGGCTACCCTGTCTCAGCAGATGTTGTAAAGCCTTTATTTCAAGGTTAAAACTATATATTTTAATTATTGGATTGACAGGGCAATATACTGTTAGTGATGTTTCAAAGGAGACTTTCTGTTTTTCTATGATAAGCGCATGATTGATAATTACACCACTTTTTCAGACCTCGGGGTTCTTCGGAAATGTATTCAAAGACACTTTCGTAAATTAAAAAAAAGCGACACGATCTTTAATTCTCATTTTTGGAAATAAAAATATCATTATTATATTCTGAGGTTTAAAGATTTTAATGATGACTAATAATGACATAATGAAAAATATCCTTCAGGGAGTTCTGGATTTTGACTATGGGAAGAATAATTTTTATGAAAAGAGGATATCACATTAAGTAGAATGAAAAGTCAAACAGAGCTGAGATGGTCAGATGGCACAAACTGGCCTCGTATAAATTACGAGAAGGGCATTTGCCACAAAATGATCAAGGAACGAACAATGTACCTTTTTTTGGTTAACTTGATCACCTTGGCAATGATTTTGAGTAATCACTTTTTTGTTTTCGTTTTAGCAGATATACTCAAGAATGAGAATATAATGTTTTTCCGCTTATTCACAAAAAAAAATAAAATTTGAACATCAAATCGCCATAAAGCACTGATGTAAAGTGCTAACCGCATCAATCGACTATATTAAAGATTTGGATGATTGCATAACAACAACTAGAAAACGACGACAATAAAAATAACAAAATATACTTAGGAGCATTACAACAACAATCATAACTTCTAGAGAAAACAGTAAAATGGCAATAATACCATATAGAAATGCAGCAGAAACATAAAGATAGAATCTAACGTTTGATTGTTCCAACTTCAAGTTATCTGTTATTTCCCTCTTTTCTAAACTTTTCACAAATAATTGGATAGAATTTGATACTAAGCTATCTCTGTATTTTGGAGCCGCGGAAGATAAGGTGGAAGAGGTCTGACTTGTAAACCAAGGGTCAAGACCTTGGCCAGTCAGAGTGGGTTTACATATAAGGAATAACTTTAGAACTATGGCCATTGTTTTGCTTGTCATTTACATGCTGTTTCTTTTTTCTTTCTTTTTTCTTGTTTGTTGTTGCTGTTTTTGATTTTTGTATGTTACGATATAACATATGTATGAAATGTTCACTAGGAGATTAATGAAGAAAAAGCTACAGCAAATTTTAAGGAATCGTGTCTGCTGCATCGATCTTTACTTACTTTCTATTTACTTTGGATGATATACTGATAAAGTACGCTTGAAAACCAACCATGGTTTCCATGCAACGAATGATTTTACAACATTGGCCATAGTTTTGCTTCTCATATATATTTTCTTTCTTTCTTTTTTGTTGCTGTTGTTGTTTTGTTTTGTTTTTGTATTGCTACGATATTGTACATGTTTGAAATGCTCACATGGAGATGCAAATGAAGGAACAGTTAGAGCAAATTAAAAAATAACGAAGTGTGATATTGATGTGATGTTAAAAGAGGACAATGAAATTAAAAAGGTCTAAAATATAGTAATTTACGTGATTTTATCAAATAAAGAGAAAACCAGGCTGTGGAACAAGTATATTGAAACAACGCATGTCCAACTTTGATAGAAATTCCTGCTTTCTCTATGCTTCATTCAAATATGGAAACATTGTTTCTTTGATAGAATTTACATTGCCTATCCTCCAGATACGCAAATGAAGTAAAGTCTTCCCTTACGTTTGATACTTGTGCTCCAGGGCAAAATTACTTTTTTTAAATATGTATATGGACCGTCACGCTTCAGAGAATTGTAGCTAGTCTTGCTTTATGCATTATTTGAAGGTCACAATGACCTTTAACTCATACAGAAATTATCTGACCTGCTCAAAAATGACCCCCTGTACAAATAGTCTGGAAAAAAAGTTGTTAACAAGTCAAAGACACTTGATCATATTGTTAACAGGATAACTATTAATTTGCAATAAACACATGAAGTATACCTTTTCATGTGGCTCAGTTCCATACATACCACAAATACTGATTTAAGGCAGTTATAATTTCATATATCTTATATATATATGCACCTATCATAATTCTTATTTCACTAATACGTTTATGTTTAGCGCTACTTTAGGCTTCTCGATTATTTGAAATCTAGTGAATATTCGCTATCAATGATATACATAGATACACACCCAAACGCCCCCCCCATATATATATATATATATATATATATATATATATATATATATATATATATATATATATATATATATATATATATATATATATATGTATATATATGTATATATATGTATATATATATATATATATATATATATATATATATATATATATATATATATATATATATATATATATATATATATACTGACCAAATCTATCTAGTACTTGGTCAATATCTGCGAACAGTCGTATTTCACCTCCGAAATATTCAAGCACACGAGCAAATTATGCAGAATTTGATTCTGGTGGAAACTCCAAAAAAAAATAGCTTAGAAGCACTCGAAACACGGCTCTGCTTGCAACGATTACCAACAAATTATCAGACACAGTCATACCAACATTGCGACAAACTGACAGAACCGATACCAATTAAATTACATGTTCTACAGCATATACATACTACATCCATTTGTAGGCTTCTTAGAAATATCCACAACTGTAGTGAGCAGAGTCTAGTGAGCGACCGATACAGACCTCTGCTGCGTCACTAGATAGCGTAATGTAACTGATTCAGACCTCTGCTGCGTCACCGGTATCGTAATGTAACTGATACAGACCTCTGCTGCGTCACGGCATAGCGTAATGTAACTGATTCAGACATCCACTGTGTCACGGCATAGGGTAATGTAACTGATTCAGACCTCCACAGCGTCACGGCATAGCGTAATGTAACTGATTCAGACCTCCACTGCGTCACGGCATATGGTAATATAACTGATTCAGACCTCTACTGCGTCATGACATAGAGTAAGGTGACATAGAACTATTAACTTTTGTTTCATGAATTACATTAATTTATAATTTTAAAAAATCTAAACGATTAGGGAATAATTCATTGATACTTCGTTACACTCACCATTTCCTTGGTCTTCAGACAGTCAGATGAGGGAGCACTGTACAACATTTTCTTCGTTTTCAGACAGCCAGATCAAGGAATATTGTCTGACATTATCTTCAGGGCCAAATAACCAAGTACTGAGTGACAATTGAAGTTACTTTGTTATGTTACATTGGATGTAATTTTACTCTTATTATCAATCTAACGGCCAAATATTTGCCCATTTTTTCAGCTGTTACTATAACTTTAATCACTGAAAAGTCACTTGTTTCCTAAAAGAAAATCTAAGACGTAAATTGATTCAGATTTATTTAACACTAAATTGTCTGTGGCGTTCAAGTTTGGGTAATATTAAATTTCATATAAACGTTAGAAAACTTTTTCATAAGGATAGTATTTGCATAAAAGAGTGAATTTGCATATATTAACTAGATGTGAGGCTTTTCCAGCTTATTTGCTATTGCAAGATCCAACTCATGCGCTCTCCACACACTATGATGGAACGAAATGGTCGAAGCATAAAGTTTCCCCTTACACGTGCTGGCATAGTCCTAACTATTTATCAGATAATTTATTAGCTTGGAGCAATTTACGTCTTCATCACATAGTCCTATTTATTTATTATATAAAAGTAATATCCATTCGATCCAGAATCAAACAACAAAATTTGTTCTCTGTGCTACGTTTCACTGACGTACTCTAGTCCAACATACCTATCCGACCTCACCCATGTGTACACACCAGCAAGATACTTACGTTCCTCTTCTGACAATCGTATACTCATTATTCCCACTATGAAAACAAAGTCATATGGACAGCGTTCTTTTGTATACCAGGGCCCAACAACGTGGAATGAATTGCCCACTGAACTTAGACACAAAGACGCAGTGATCACATTCAAGAGTGCTCTCAAAATTCACTTATTTCGACTGCAAGAACAAATTTAAAGACTTAATAATGTTTCCTACCTTAAATATTCTCAGCATGTTTTTTCTATGTTTTCTAATTTCATGGAGTTTGTGTTTGTAATCATGTCATTATCTGTTTTTTTTTATCTTATAGGTGTTGTCTAATGTTGTAAAGAGCTTAGAGCTTTTAAAGATCAGGCGCTATACAAAGTCCTCATTATTGTTATTATTATATAATTTATTGGCTTGGAGCAATTTATGTCTTCATTAAACAGTCCTATTTATTTAGTTTATAATTTATTGGCTTGGAGCAATTTACGTCTTCATTAAATAGTCCTATTTATTTATTTTATAATTTATTGGCTTGGAGCAATTTACGTTTTCATTACATATACCTATTTATTTATTATATAATTAGTTGGCTGGGATCAATTTACGTCTTCATTGCATAGTCCTATTTATTTGTAAAATAATGTATTGGCTTGCAGCTGGTTACGTCTTCATTACATAGTCCTATTTATTTAGTCTATAATTTATTGGCTTGAAGCAATTTACGTTTTCATTACATATACCTATTTATTTATTATATAATTAGTTGGCTGGGATCAATTTACGTCTTCATTGCATAGTCCTATTTATTTGTAAATAATGTATTGGCTTGCAGCTGGTTACGTCTTCATTACATAGTCCTATTTATTTAGTCTATAATTTATTGGCTTGAAGCAATTTACGTATTCATTACATAGTCATATTTATTTGTTATGTAATTTATTGGCTTGGAGCAATTTACGTCTTCATTACGTTGTCCTATTTTTTATTAGATAATTAATTGGTACGGAGCAATTTACGACTTCATTACGTTGTCCTATTTATTTATTAGATAATTAATTGGCTTGGAGCAATTTACGTCTTCATTACCTTGTCCTATTTATTGATTAGATAATTAATTGGCTTGGAGCAATTTACGTCTTCATTACCTTGTCCTATTTATTTATTAGATAATTTATTGGCTTGGAGCAATTGGCGTCTTCATTACGTTGTCCTATTTATTTAGTAGATAATTAATTGGCTTGGAGCAATTGACGTCTTCATTACGTTGTCCTATTTATTTATTATATAATGTATTGGCTTGGAATAATTTACGACTTCATTACGTTGTCCTATTTATTAATTAGATAATTAATTGGCTTGGAGCAATTTACGTCTTCATTACGTTGTCCTATTTACAAAAGGAAGATGCTGATAGTGAGCTTTCTATTACTTCGTTTCAATTTTTCGTGAGCGTTGCTTAAGAAGACATGACATTGCATAATACAGTAGTATAATGAGATCTTCCTTAAATATTTCTAGCAATCTAATGAAACTTCAAAGAAATGTATTACCTTATTTGCTCAACTTTCATGAATACCTTTAGAGGCTGAATACCGGCTGATACCGAACCATGGTCGTTTTTTCATGTTCCCATGTTTAGCTTTTGAAGTTGTGCGATAATACAAATACATTCTTTAAAATGCGTTTGCGTGACTTCGAATGAATTCGAGACAGATGGATGCATCGCTGAAAACACTAATAAAAAATATCCCCAAACCACTTTAAACAGAACACGTGCATTCTAAATGTGGCATTCATCCAAAATTGAAATTAGAAAACATGTTTTAAGGTAATAGCATGGTGTAAAGGGCAATGAAGAAACATGTTAATTGTACAGATTACCCGATAATGAAGAAGCAACAGGCAAACTTACATAACGATGACCTAACAAACAGCAAGCTTAAGGGTACAGTGTACCCAATAAAGCAGAAACTGGTAGCAAGCGAATAGCACAGCATGCCCAGCAAGGAATGAACAGGCCGTAAGCAAATGGCAAAGTGTACCCAAGAAGGCAAGAATTAAAAAACAGGAATGAAGCTCATGGCACAATGTCTCCAACGATGAAGGAACAGGTAGCAAGCTACTGTCACCTCGAAACTAATAAAGCCAAAACAGGAAGCATACATTATAAAGGAACACCCAACCAATAACGTAATGAACAGGTAGGATGCTAATGACACAACTTACAGAAAAATAAATGAATACGTAACAAGCTAATGGTACATCGAACGTAATAATAAAGATGCAAGTAGCAAGTTCATCGTACTCAAAAATAAAAATACAGTTAAGACGCAAAGGGTACCGTGAACCTAATAAGGAATATACAGGTAGCAATCTAATCATGCCAGTAATAAAAATGCATGTAAGAAACAAGGGGCACAACGTATGCAGTGATGAAGATACGGACTTTAAACACATGGCACAGTGTAAATAACAATGAAGTGTGCCTAGCAATGCATGAATAGGTAGCCATCTAATGGCACAATGCACTAACAATGAAGGAATGGGTAGCAATCTAATGACACAGTGCACCTAACAATGAAGAAATAGGTAGCAATCTAATGGCACAGTGTACCTAACAATGCATGAATATGTAGCAATCCAATGACACAGCGTACATAACAATGAAGAAACATATCATCTCGTTTAGGTCTCGGGTATCTTTAGAAGTAGTCATGTGGTTGAATAAAGAATGTTTATCGCAGAAGAAAACCAAAGATGCAATATTAACATTCATACAGATATGCATAAACTTTAAAGGTGATAATTATACAGACTCTTTAATGATGATGATGATAACAAGTTTACACCTAACCTTTTAAAATCGTTCATATTTGAAGTGGCAGCATGAAAACTAAAGAGTCTAATAACGCAGATTCAGTCTAAGCAAATGTCTTGGTTAATATTAGGCTGTATCTTCTAAAAGATTTAAAAAGTCCTTAAAAAAGGTAATTTTCCTCACGTTTAATTAAATGGTTTAAGCAAAAATCTGAAGTGACCTCATGATTAAAATGTTAGATGTGCGCCACTTGTACTAATATTCCCTAACTACCACAATTTTGTTTCTTGGAAGTCCTATGTGCACCAGGTCTTAATGAAGTAAACCCATCCGCAGTGACAAGTTTAAGTAAAGAATCTAATTTGACTGCAACAGTACAAGAGCCAATTGGCAAATCTGCAAATTTGTATTCTAGGTTTGTCATTAGTATATGTTTAAAAAAAGTTACGAATATCTACGTGAAATACATTATATAATACAGTTACCACGAAACCCTTTCGAGCTGAAAAGAGAAAGGAATTGTTGAACCGATGAAAAAACATACTGCTGGACTCTCAAAATGTATGTTAGCTTGCAAAAGGTAAAAGAAAAATCCAGAACTACAACAGTTCATCGAAAAGTACGCGGGCCTGCATGCCTTGTCTCATCGTACTTGAACTTGGAATATTTGCTACGCATAGAGATTATTTCAGAGGAAAGCAAACAACATAAACATTTATATTGCAGTGGGTGTTCCATTATACGATCTTGAGTGAATAATGTACTAAAAATGTTTCCCTCTTGTTCAATTAAAGTCAAGAATATAACCTTCTAGTTTCACTTACACATTTAACATTGATAAATATTCATAACATAAATATAAACGTGCAAGTTGCTATCTTACGTCGTATGCATATTAATTATTAAAATTTTAAGCACTATTCCATGTTCTTTAAGGTGAGTGCTAAAACATACTGAAATTCAATATACATAATGGAGTTTTAATTTTTGGTGAATAAATTAAATGTGATGATGACAATTAACCAGACACTGAACTTTGTCTTGTGTTCCTAATTAAAATTTCGCTTCTATGATGGCTTTTGTTTATTTTTTTAATCAGCATGCTATCGGTATAGGCATAGAAGTTCCTGTTGTCAATATCGTATTATCCTGTCCGAGGCGTAGACGTTACGCTTGAAGCGAAACAAAAATAGTGACTTTGATTTTCAATATGTTTTAGCACTCACCTTAAAGAACATGGAATAGTGCTTAAATTATTATTATTATTATTATTATTATTATTATATATATATATATATATATATATATATATATATATATATATATATATATATATATATATATATATATATATATATATATATATATGTATGTATATATATATATATATATATATATATATATATATATATATATATATATATATATATATATATATATATATATATATATATATATATATATATATATACCTATCCGACCTCACCCATGTGTACACACCAGCAAGATACTTATGCTCCTTTTCTGAAAATCGTATACTCATTATTCCCAATATGAAAACAAAGTCATATGGACAGCGTTCTTTTGCATACCAGGGCCTGCAACGTGGAATGAATTGCCCACTGAACTTAGACACAAAGACACAGTGATCACATTCAAGAGAGCTCTCAAAACTCACTTATTTCGACTGCAAGAACAAACTTAAAGACCTAATAATGTTTCCTACCTTAAATATTCTCAGCATGTTTTTTTTTAATGTTTTCTAATTTCATGGTGTTTGTTTTTGTAATCATATCATTATATGTTTTTTTTAATTATCTTATAGGTGTTGTCTAATGTTTAAAGCGCTTAGAGCTTCTAAAGATTAGGCGCTATACAAAGTCCTCATTAGTATTATTATTATTATTATATATTCATCTCTCTAGTTAATGAACCTTGTCAACACGACATCATTACATGATTAATGTAGCATTTGTAAAGAATTATTTGCATCTGTTTTGATACTCTACTTTTATTATACTTAATTATCTCCTTTTATCATATTAAAGTATCTCCTTTTTCATTTCCTTGTATTTCTTTTGTTTTTTATACATCTGTAGCCGTAGCATTTTACGCCGTCATTGATCAGGAACTATTGGGTCCTAAAGATAATTTGAAGATACACAAGATAAACAGAATCTTGCAATGTGATGGCAAATGTAGAGAAAGATAAAATGCAATTAGGAAAGCTAGGCACGAAACAACTGATTATGTACATACACACACCTGATGGATTAAAGAATCTTCAATAAAGAATATAATTAAAGTTCCATTCATAAGGATATATTTTTACCAGAAGAAAACATTATATGTACAGATGAACAGTTCATGCTGCAGACATCAAGGGGATAAATGAAAATAATGTTCGAAGACATTGTTCATGTTCGCATATATGAATCAAGGAAAACCGTTGTCACGGTACAACAATCACCAGTTGATTTTTAAAGGAAAGTAATTTTTACGTATGTTAAACAATTCTTTCCAGCTCGCTAGACGATCAGTTTTTTTAAAAAAAACCAACCTGGTCATATCCAAAATATTAATTTAAACGGTACATCATACAAATATCCAGTTTTCCGTCTGCTTTCCGTGTGTTAACTTTACCTTTAAACCAAAGTACAGAAATTGTTTTCTATGCTGGCACCGTCAATAAAATCATGCCATAGATCACTATGAATTTGTGGTTAAAGGAACAGACAAAATAGGACGTAACTTTATTATAATTATCTTGCAATTTAAACTTTCGAATATAAAATTAGATTTATGTGCGAGTTTAAACTGAAGTTTATTTAAAAGATAATATTGCAAATATGTAATGAATGGATTTTGTCCCTGTGATTTTCAACCTGTAAAGAAAAGAGTATATAAATGTATACGAAAATCCTACAGTAGCAGAGTGCAGAATTTGAGGATTTAAAAAATAAGTCCCTTCTGACCCTCGATATAATTAGCATATTTTGTAATTAATTAACAGATTTTGTAAATGTTATAATTTATTTGATATTCTGAAAGAAGTTATACAATTTTGTTTATATATATATATATATATATATATATATATATATATATATATATATATATATATATATATATATATATATATATATATATATATCAAACACATTATCTTTTAGTTAAGAATATGGCTTAACAATGTCTAATTGTTTTATAAGCATGAAAGACCAGGGCCATCTAACAAAGATTTAATTTGAAACAGATATTTATTGACATTATGAAACTACAATAACCATCATCGGTTTAAGCAATCAGAACATTATAAAGTCAAACCATCTTTATTGGACAATTACCAGGTTCCGTATTTAACATTACCAATACTTCCTTTCTTGTAAGTGGATAATATATAAAAAAAAACTTTAAATCCAAGATGGGAGATATGACACCTTTAACTCTAAGATGGGTAATATTAAACCATTAACAATAAGAGTCTGGAAATGAATTCTAAAAATTGCATTATTTGTTTTATGAATGGTTATATGAAAGGAACTAACGATCATTCCACGTTTTGTGTTAAGTAATACTTCTAATCTATTTCCCCTTTATGAAGTAATGGATTTGTGTATTTTCTCTTCTATAGTATATTCACCTAAAGATCTCCGAGAAATTCAGATGCTTCAGCATCCGGTGGAATAAACTGATCCCCTTTCTCATAATTACTAAAAAGGTCTGGATAACCATATCTATATTTCTAATATAGTTGAAAACATAGTTTGTCTATAATTCATCTGATGATTTTCGCTTCTTTTATAATGTCCACGATTCTCTCAACAAAAGCCTTTATGATTTAATTTAGCCATTTGAAATAATTGAACACATTCGTTGACCTTATGGTTCTTCTTCGCAATTTTTTTAGTTTGTACATTGTGCTTGCGGCAAGATGTTCCTACTCTAATGGCCTTAATCAAATTTTATTGCATTCTAGGGTAATAATTTTAAAGGATTTATCTTGGAAATTGCTAAACAGAGCTGAATGTTACATGCATTCAGTAGAAAGCAGTATTAAAACATGAAGAGAAAATAAAATATGCGTTCATTTCATCCTCTTATCTTTTAGCGCAGTAAGACAATGCAAATATGTGTGATTAGTCCTATTCTGAAAAGGAGACTTGCACTAAATGTCCAGTTATATCACTGAAATGGAACCATTTGTAGAAAATGCAACATAACCTACGCTGTTATTTTTTATAGTGTGTCCTTTATAGTGATGAACATGAGTGAGGTAGTCTAGATGCATACGAAATGCACTGGATTTCATCAAAAGTGATAAATTAAAGGAAATGCATAAGGAATGTAATTAGCATGGCGATGCTTTAGCATACGTCCTGCAATTATCTATTATCGTACTCATAAATACATTAAATTCAACTTGTGGTATTTTACAGTTAGCATCAAATCACACAAAGCCTTGTTTTCCCCTGATGAGAATAAGAACCAACCTTGCTCACAAACAATGAATGTGTACCATGAAACATAAACTGAGTAAAGAGTACTTAAACTATTTTCCTATTCCCCAAGGTCCTGTGCAATACCGATACTAAATGTCAGGTCAGACACCACTTAAATCGTTTGATCATTGTTCCAAATCATCTTATCACTGTTATCATCGTCATTGTAAACTGTTACAATATGATTTATTTTATTTATTAGTACTGATTCAGAAAATACATTGAACGATAGAACAGCGACCTGTTCATAAAGTCTGAATGTCAAAGCAGAAATTAACCCACAAGGTGCAGTCACTTTAGAGAGCCAAGCGTATATTTTTCAATACGCTCATCAGTTCACAATCGCCCATTGCCTGAAAGTAATAGGGTTACTTTACGTAAGGCAAGTTACCTTTGACACCAGATTTATTCCTGTTCGTGTAAGTTTATATATTGTATATCATGAAGATTTATTTGTATTGTTTGATGGCTTTTCTCCATGGTTATATGCTGTGGATATCTATATTTTGTAAGTGACCTTTGTCCAAAATAAAGTTAATGGTCTACCTGACTAGTGACATTTATTTTATAAGCAACATAATACATAGCTAATATGCTCTATGATTGCAGATACATTTTTAGATCATTATTAATGAAGGTAAACATGTTTGCTTTAATCTTAGTTTTTCACTTGGAAATTCATCATTTTACTGACAACTTAGAGCGTTTTAGAAAGGAAATTGATCTAAATCCTTTATTATTGTGTCTTAACTAATGTTTTTTATTATTCATTGCCATCTTAACAGCCGAAGTGGAAGCAGTCTTATTACTGTCTTCAGTTTTTATTTTGGGTGGAATTATTTATTTAAATTATTTACTGGAATTACAAAATGCTTATTAATACTTCTTTAAATAAATCAATAATTTGGAACTGTAGTGAATTCATTCAATGACATTTCGGATTATATGATTTTGAATATTCAAGTGACTGTTGGCACATTGGCACATTTGAGACTACAGGCACATCAAAACATTCAATATTTGAATTTCTTTGAAACACCACTGGAATTCGTTTGGAACTCTACATATTTGGACTTGTGATAGAATTTTTAGTACTGTTTGGTACTTAATTTTAATAAACTGTAAGTTATTTTTAAATTTTTAAATTGTATTCTAGGGAAATAACTTTTTTTTTGAAATGTACAAAACTTGTTGGTTTCGCCCTTGTCTGTTACATAGTTTAAGACCACTGAGTCATAATATGTACAACACGTGCTGAAATTCAGGACTGCACGTCGATGTCACATCATTTGCGAACTAATGATATTTTAAAAAATCGAAACGTTGCCCATGAAACCCGCTTTATAAGCAGTCTGCAATCATTTCTAAAATGTTGGGAACCTGAAAGCTACGCGGAACTTTACTCTAGAAGAAGAATGTAATTAGTTAAGGGATAAAGCTTCCCCACTCAACCCAACCCACCTAACCCCAATCGCGATCTCCCTGTTCATAACGATGACAAGTTCCACATGCAAAATACATGTCATACACGAAATCCGATTGTGTATTGAGCTTCACAGATAGTTTCTCTGAACACTCCTTACTTAGATCTGCTCTGCGTAGGTTCGAGTCTCGGATTCGGCCAATGTGGGTATGTGAGAAAGCTTGCCAGTAGCTTGTCGAGGGTCGGTGGTTCTTTCCGGGGATTTCCGGGGTTCTTCCTCCACCATTAATACTGGCCGCCATGTATAGCCTATCGTGTGCTGAAAAATGGCGTTAAACCCTACAACAACAACAACAACAACTTAGATCTGCAAGCTGTTTTACAAGACAGACTAAACAGGTATTTGGTTAAAAATCTCATTTCAGATCTTAGTAGAGTTAAACGCAACAAGTACAATACAGTTAAACTCCAAAATGTAAAAACTGTTTACTAAACTAAACTATATAAAATTTTGGAAGTTTTCGCGTTTCATTTTATTGATGTTGTTTCCAATTTCTTGGTTTCGAAAGGTTTTTGAAATGCCCCTGTGACCGAAACCACCTTAAAAAGACAGCGCTTCTGTATGCTTTGTTTTTATTGTGGGAGTTGAAATCTTCACTCAAGTGTTAGAATGGTGGAATAGCATTCTTCTAATTCCTAAATATCATCGGTTGTTTTGACTCTATACTAATTCAAAGCGATATGCTGAAAGAAGGGGTTGCAATTTATTGCAACCGTACGGCGGGGCAAACCACCTTGTAAACGCATCGCTTCTGTATGCTTTGTTTATATCGTGGGAGTCGAAATCATTCACTGTTGGTGGAATAGCATTCTTCTAATTCCAAAATATCATCGGTTAGTTTTGAAGCTATGCCGATTCAAAGCAGAATGCTGAAGAAAGAGGTCAACGAGATTGCAACCACTACGGCGGGGCGTTTGCAGAGAAACATTTTTGTTAGTCTTTCAGCCGATACAACATTCTCAAGCCTCGAAATTGAAATGAATTGCTCAAATATAATGTGTTTTCTTTGATGCGAGGTACCAGTGGCATGAGAGATATTACATGAATAAAGTTGCTATATGTTTGACGCTGTGCTCTTTAAATACGGCGAAGATATTTGCTTAAAACAAATGAATACCGGATATTGTACGAGTGGGTAAAATACTTCAGAAAATACTTGTGCAAAAATATTTAAGTGTTTTCCTCAAGAGATGAAATATATCCGTTATTCGTTCAGAGCAAGGGCTTTTTGATTTTATGCTCCAAAGTTTTAAACATAATAGACTGAAGTAGCAAATTTCTTACTTTACCCTGCGCGATAATTACGGCAGACTATGTTAACGTTCTGCTTTCTTTTATGTTTGTTCGTAGTTAATATAACATTGGCAACACAAATTTCGTTCCTAATTCAATGCTAAACAGTAAAAGAATATGCATAATGCGCGATTTGAAATTGGTTATTATGCATGCGAGGTGACAAACTTAACACTAACTCGAGCAGGTGCCTAAAAATAGATAAGATTTATTGGAAGTAGTGTAAGATATATTGGAAGTAGTGTAAGATATATTGGAAGTAGTGTAAGATTTATTGGAAGTAGCGTGAGATTTATTGAAAGTAGTGTAAGATTTATCGGAAGTAGCGTACGATTTATTGAAAGTAGTGTAAGATTTATTTGAAGTAGTGTAAGATTTATTGGAAGTAATGTAAGATTTATTGAAAGTAGTGTAAGATTTGTTGGAAGTAGTGTAAGATCTTTTGGAAGTAATGTAAGATTTATTGGAAGTAATGTAAGATTTATTGAAAGTAGTGTAAGATTTGTTGGAAGTAGTGTAAGATCTTTTGGAAGTAATGTAAGATTTATTGGAAATAATGTGAAATTTATTGGAAGCAGTGTACGATTATGGGAAGTAACGTAAGATATATCAGAAGCAGTGTAAGATATATTGGAAGTAGTGTAAGCTTTATTGGAAGTAGTGTAAGATTTGTTGAAAGTAGTGTCAGATTTATTGGAAGCAGTGTAAGCTTTATTGGAAGTAGTGTAAGATTTATTAGAAGTAGTGTAAGATTTGTTGAAAGTAGTGTCAGATTTATTGGAAGTTGTAAAAGATTTATTAGAAGTAGTGAAAGATTTATTGGAAGTAATGAAAGATTTATTGGAAGTAATGCAAGATTTATTGAAAATAGTGTAAGATTTATTGGAATTATTGGAAGTAGTGTAAGATTTATTGGAAGTAATGACAGATTTATTGGAAGTAGTGTAAGATTTATTGAAAGTAGTGTCAGATTTATTGGAAGTTGTAAAAGATTTATTAGAAGTAGTGAAAGATTTATTGGAGGTAGTGTAAGATTTATTGAAAGTAGTGTGCGATTTATTGGAAGTAATGTAAGTTTTATGGGAAGTAACGTAATATTTATTGGAAGCAGCGAAAGATATATGGGAAGTAGTGTAAGATTTATTGGAAGTAAAGTAAGATTTATGGAAGTAATGTGAGACTTTTTGGAAGTAGTGTACGATTTATGGGATCTAACGTAAGATATATTGGAAGCAGCGTAAGATATATTGGGAGTAGTGTAAGATTTATTGGAAGCAGTGTAAGATATATTGGAAGTAATGTAAGATTTATTGGAAGTAATGTAAGATTTATTGGAAGTAATGTAAGATTTATTGCACGTAATGTAAGATTTATTGGAAGTAGTGTGAGATTTATTGGAAGTAGTATAAGAGTTATTGGAAGTAGTGAAATATTTATTGGAAGTAATGTAAGATTTATTGGAAGTAGTGTAAGATTTATTGGAAGTAATGTAAGATTTATTGAAAGTAGTGTAATATTTATTGGAAGTAGTGTAATATTTATTGAAAGTAGTGTAATATTTATTGGAAGTGGCCTAAGATTTATTGAAAATAATGGTAGCTATGTATGACGGAGCAGTGATACATTTTTCAGGAATTCCACTCCAGTGACTTATGAAAAATATGTCTCTTTCAAAATTAAATAACTTACGGCCTAGCATAAAATAAATAAATAAAACCATGACCAATGTAGTCTCTTACATTGTTCATGCCATAAGATAATAAAATAGATTTAGCTCCCACGCTGTGATTTAAGACATCGACGACTTTCAAACGTTTTGATGTATATTTAAAATCAAATAGACATTATTTTGCTGCATGCCTTTGTGGAAGAAAGTATCAATAATTATATTACCTGTATTACCTACATAAACGTATTCCTTATATTCTATATTATCTATATACCTAGACCGCTCCGGTGGCCTAGTGGTTAGAGCGCCTGCCACGTATTCGGGAGTTCGTGCGTTCGATCCCCAGCCAAGTCATACCAAAGACTTATAAAACATGGTACTAACAGCTGCCTCGCTTGACGCTCAGCATGAAGAGGGTAGTGTTGGGACTGGTCGGCCTGGTGTCAGGATAATGTGACTGGGTGGGACATCATGCTACATGTCTGCAGCATGATGCCCCAGTGCTAGACATCACTATAAACTGCCACATTGCAGACATCGTAGCGATATGACTCAAAAATTGTTAAAGCTACGTTAAAAATCAAAATCACATCACATCACATGCCCCAGTGCTAGACATCACTACAAACTGCCACACTGCAGACATCGTATCAATATGACTGAAAAATTGTTAAACGCCTGTATTATCTTTATAATTATATACTTATATTACCTGTATACCTATATTACCTTTTTCCCATTTCATGTGCAACGCTACGCATCTTTTGCCATAATGGTAATATGGGATACTAAGAGTGTGGAGTTGGACCGAAACGCAAATGCCATTTATGCAGGTAAAATTCCTGTTGAAAAGTAAACCACTACCTCAATGTCCGAAAATGTAACGCCAACATTTAAAATTCATTTGCATGGAATTTATATTTAACTACCGAATCCTTCTAATGAAATCACAGCATAACTGGTTCTTGTCTTGCAGTATATATGGCTAGACTGTTTACATGCTTTAAAAGTTTCAACACTAAATCAGTAATGTTCTTTTGTACAATAATTTAGTGTTTTCTACTTGGTATGCGCCAATACCACTTCATATCGATGTAGAAAATGCAATACGTTTTTTCCAACGTGCTCTATATAATCAAAGTAAATTAAGCGACTGACATGGAAGGTCGATTGGAATTTTCAACAAATGATGACAAATTTATATTGACATACACAGTAATTACGCGAATCTGTATGCCATACACATTGATACTGATGCAAACCGTAGCATAGGAATCGGAGTACTGGGCAACGTCAGTCAGATCAATAACAACGGTCTCACTGAATACCATAAGTAATAACTGTACTTCTGATTTCAGCTACTTAATGCAGACTAGTTTATGAAAGACTGTCAATTAAAATAACAAGGTAATGAATTAAAACTGGTACTTAATCTTGTTCATGATTTCATATAATGCCAGCCTGTGTCACAGAGAGGAAAACCTGCGATTAAAACGGGTTAAAATATCGAAGAAAATTACTTACCACTTTGTTCAACATTCAGTTCAAAGAACGTGAATAACTGCATCCGTTATTATTTTGAATGGCATGACATGAGATTTTCCAGTTTATCACATGCGCTGCTCGAGTTCACCTTTACTTTGGAAGCCACCGAAATGTACTGCAGGTTTCTGACTGGATCGTGAGTAACTTCCAACAAATTATTACATAACCCCGAATGAATGGATGAAAGACCGTCAATATAATGCCTGTATTCATTACTAAGAGTCTTCCGTTAAGTACAAGGTCAGTGGTGGAAAATCGAATTACATTCCTTTACATTAGAACGTTGATACCAATGGGGAATTCTGCTGGCCTGGGGAATCTGATTTAGCGAAAACTGAGCTGTAATCGCAACAGAGAAATCAACTTGCACAGTAAACATCATATGCCAAACGTCAGCAGCGTGGAGGACAAAATACTGACATTTCTTTTAGTCCGATTTTCTCTAACACTTTTATTATCGAATTCGAATACGTGTGCAGTCATAGTTCAAGCGCAAGCTTGTTATTTATATGTAATTCCATCATATCTGGTCGATTCAAAAGCCGTCAGAAAATCACTGCCGTCGATTATGTTGAATACAGCATCTTGTTTCCTCCAGTCATAGATTCATACATATCCTAAGACAGGCCCCAGTTCTGAATAACTCTAGATTCTGATGCTTGCCTGCCAGTGTTTGCTTTATCTGTTATCACCTTGGTATCAGTAAGTGTGAATTTCATTCATGTCAAAATTAATTGCTTTTAGACCCCAAGCTAACTGTCCAGTTGTAATGCCCCTATTTCAGTTCCCTGTGTTTGAAAGCTAGCTTTAAATATGGGATTTATATATTCTTCTATTTCCATAATAGACTGTAGGTCTATATATTGTACCAAAATAAGATTAGCGGACTGTTGTTGTGATGCTTTTGATTAACAGGCACTCCAAATATATTGTCTGAATAGTTTTGTAACTTTTTACAAGAGTACTTACAGTTTTATCTTGACGACACGGAGTATGTAATATAATCAAGAATTCCAAGAGGAAGAAATGGTAAGAATTATATATTATTTGTATTCAGTATTTTATAATATCACTTACACATTCCATTGTGAGCATCATATATATATATATATATATATATATATATATATATATATATATATATATATATATATATATATATATATATATATATAATGAAATTGGACAAATATAATAACTTTATACCACAATAATTTTGTTCTGTTTATAATATCAGTTCAGTTTAAGTTCAATAACAGTTCAATAACAATAGGTTAAGTTCAATAACATTGCTCTGTCTAAAATCCACAAATCAAGAAACCCAGAGTTCATGTCGTGTTAATTCTCATGTTGGTCGTTTATTTGACTAATTGCAACAAAAATACTTAAGGCATGATATTGTCTACGTAGGTATATTATAAGTGTATCATCATTAGATGGTAGTTCTTTATTGCCCAATGAATATTAGAATTAACATAGAGACTATGGTAATTATCATATATGGTTGTAAATGAACATGAAAGTTTATTAAAGCATTTAATCATACAGTTGATTATAACTGACACCAGCCTTGTGTAGATAGCATTCAGACAACCAACTGAAGCAATTTATATAATGGTCATACGTGTTTGTACTTTATATTTCTGTCCATCTCTCATCTCCTTGATCAGTCATAATTGAAGTCATTTATCTTCCAATATATAAACTCCAATACCAAAATTCTAACTTTATATTTTAAGCAAATATATAGTTTGACTGAATTATTGACGTCAGATAGTTAAATAATTTCATTCTTCAAGAGGTTTCCATCTGTTTACAGTCACTAGAGTCTCTATCTTTCAGTAAAATCAAAGATGCAACTTTCATAGCCATAGATGACCTTGTAAAGCTCCTTAAATCTAACCATACATGACATGAACAAAAACTGAGAAAAGAACATATTTTACAAGAATTACAGAGACATCATACCAAGATAATCCAAAGAGAAGAAAAGAAATTGGTTTCGTTGTCGATATCCGTTTCATCACTATGATGACTTCGAGGTTTGCAAAGTGGTATGTGATGAACTCTTAGAACAACAATCACAGTCTATATCTTAAACAAATCGAGCAAATCAACAAGGAACCTCTATCAACAACTGGGGGGGCGGGGGTTCAAATTTTAAGTTTGGGCCTGTATGAAGAAACAATTAAAAAGCTACAACTTGAGTGGCTGATGATTACATCTTTAATTATTGAACATAAAACACAGTTCACCTACAGCGAATGGAATAAACTTCAACTGTTTGACTGGCACTGTAGTATCTTTTGTAAGAAAGAAGTATCAGACAATGAAGAAGAGCAGGAACGTAAATCGGAATCTTTGGATAATTATGTAACGAGTTGACAGAAAAGGGACAATAACTCTATCAGTTGTGATTGAAGGTCTGTCAATGGAATGTTGCTCGGAAGTTTGCTGCTGATGCAATAAATGGAATTACTATCCATCTGGAAAGTATCCATTGACCCGAGAAAATAGAAACCGACACAGAAAATGCTCTTAGAGACATACCTGTTCTTCGGTTTCAAAACATAATATGTTTTCAGAGCACAAATGTGTGTGCACATAAAGCAGGAATACTCACTGGTATCGAATTAGAGGAATTGCAACATGATGTTGAAACATATGACAATATCATTCTGATAGTTCGTGCCCCTCTGAAGAAACGTCGCATTTTGTGCCTGTCACACTCTTCTTTCCCAAAGGCTGCCTTCTGCCTGGTGAGCGTTTTCTTGCAAGAGGTCATGTGAAATCTGGAAAACTCCGACCCTATTACGTGTTCCTTTCATCTTGTCTAGATGACCAAGATCTACCAGAGGAATGCAGAATTCTTGACTGTTTTTGCTTTTAATGTTTTAAAGAGGAGAAACATTGGCTTGTGGATCCCTTATACGTGAACCCCGTTAAAAATGGCGCTCGCACGTTCTTTTACCATTCCAGTGTTTATTAAACAAATACTACTGAACAAAGACAGCCTCAGGTGTCGATCATCAGCTGATTTCTACACCTCAAAACTGTCCTCTTTATATTGCCATTTTGATTCATCACTGTACATGCTTAACAGAAGTTATAGATGTCTCATACAAGATATAGTCACAGATGAGTTGTTCATCAACTACTAAAACATTACATCTTGTTTTTCCATCACTTCAGCTGCCAATATAAGCCAATGTCTGCGAAATGGAGACAGACATCTCAAGAAAGCGGCAGTTCCAGAACTTTGTCACTTTAAAACATATATAAAACCATATCCATTCTACTGTGCAAAAGCAAGTGACGTCTCATCTTCTGAACATTTGGTTTGACTCAGAGTCTATCTTGTATTTTCATGGACAATCTTGTCCAGTTCACGATGAAAACAGACCCACAACCTGCTGAAAGGAGAATAAATCAATTATGCACCCTGCCCATCACAGTCAAATGTATTCCAAAGGGTTCAAGCAATGTATTGACATGCAATCATCCACTGTGTCAAGTAAAAGATTATGCATGCAAGGAAGTACCACAACTGAAAAAAGAAGATCTAGAATGGGTGTTCCTAAAGATGACATCAGACGAAGAGTGTGCTTTTGAACCTTTTCAGCAGCAAGCCACACAGGGCCTGAAATACATCTGAACAAGACTTACGTCATTACAGTCCTTCACAGAAATTCTAAACAAAGCCGCTTCGATGTAAAATTCTGAATTTCATCAAGAAAACGGGGATCATGACGAAAACGGTTCATTCTTGACCATTCATGATGTGGAGAAAATGGATAATGTAAGTAATAATGACAGAAAAGATAACTTCCCACTAAATATCTCCAGTGAAGATTTAGAGGGCATTAATGGAGCCATTACCACCATTACAGCAGTTGACGGTAATGGTGATACAGTAGAGGATATGAACAACACCCAGTATGATCCAAACGTATCTTGTGATTTGTTGCCGTATAATTATGTCAGTGATATAGATGAGGAAGATGTACAACCAATTTACGATGAAGAAATGAATGAAAGACGAGAGGGAGAAGAAGAGGAATATGAAGAGGAAGAATATTCAAATATTAGGATAAAAGTTAATGCGGATAAAGATATTCTCCGAGATGATCAAGCCTTCCTTGACGAAATGCAGATACCATTTATGACAAACAAGGATTAAACTGTGGTTTGCAGTACTGATAGTAGCATATTGGAGTTCACCACAATGCCTCACGCAAGTTTTTCTCAGCTCCTCTGCATGTGAAGGTGGTAGCGAGTCGACGAACGTGACGAGAACCAATATATGCAAAGCTGCTGACAATCGCCAAACGTTTCGCGTGGCTGTCTCGATGTTCTCAATAATTACAAATTTACTGCAGTCTTTTTCAACATCATCATCTCATATATTTCAGTATATGAATGAGACCTGATGTTGCACAGGCTGATATTAGATTCATAATTTTGGACTTTCTCAAGTGCAGTACTTGAAATTCTGGAAGAAATAGTGCATACTCTTTGTCCACATCTATAAGCTTAAAAAGATTTCTTGCAATCTTGAAGTTAGTTGCAAACAAAACATTTTCATGCGTTTCGTTCAATTCAGCTTTCTCCAAAACATTATCGAGAACCACTTTCAGTGTGGTTATATCGTCATTCCTACTAGTGAAAGGTGAAGGAGACAGCATAATAGTGGCGGTGATGTGTGTTGTTTGGATCTTAAGACTAGGAGGAAAATACGGATACAACTTACTTCTGGCCAATGTGAAGTCTTCACTTCCATTCTAATTTTTAAAGGAAGCTTCCAGTTGGGCTGGATTTTGCTCACGGCTTTTGATAGAACATTACAAATTACAAATTGAGTCACTTTCACAGACAATGAAACATGCTCTATTCAGTACCTCCCACAATGGAAGTATTGTTAGTTTTGGATTAGACACTGCTGGAGAGATTGACCACAACGACGCAAAGAAATTGTTTCGACCGGGGGCCACACAAAACAATGCAATGATCAAGATGTCCACAGTAGATGAGCAGAGACAAGTGCACATAGTCTGTTATCTCAGGAAAGGATGCTTCGACGATTAATCAAGATGAGACAAAAGACGAAGAGATAGTATCCAAAATAACAAAAAGATACATGGGGAAAAAGCCAGTGCAAATGACTCGGGCCATATTGTAAAAACCTTTGGTCTGATACATTGAAGAAAAGGAATGCCATTAAGCTTTGACTCCATTCGAAGAAGTGTACATCGCAAGGAGAATCCAGAGGTACAGCATGAGGTATTAGATTCAACCAGAGAAGAGTTAGGACAATTCATGATTCACATATATGCAGCTATTTGGTATGACACTTAGTGATTGTCCTAACATTGAATTGATAAACTGACTCAAAAGTCTCATTAATACAATAAAAATATAAAAAGGGTCAACAATCAAGAGGACTAAAGGCGCGCCACAAAAGCGAAGAGAAAATGAAAAGGACAGTGAACAAGATGACAACTGTTGAGGACTTGTGGACTGTCTAAGCACTTCCATGAATACTTGCCAGTCACTCTTTAAGCCAGATGGGACAAAATCATTCACCAATAGCTCAGCTGATGTGAAACGAGCTGTTCTCGAGTTCATGAAGAAAATATCTGATAAGCAGGTACGCTATGGCACGTTTTATAACTTAGGTTATTATCAATAGGTGGGTCCCCGAGTACCCAGATACCAACTGGCATCTTTACTAAGTTGGGTTTTCCAGATTTATTGTTTATCGTAACGGTATACAAGTTTTCTGCCAGTGCTTGTAAAGGTAGCACTCACGTTGTTTCCAGGTTGACATTTATTGTGATTGAGCTTTAAGTACACATACATTTTCTGTCCCAAGCAGAGGTGTGTCTTTTCCTTTAAATGAGTAACCTTGAGCCTAAAGCTTGTTTTCCACGTGAGAACTCTTTGAGAGAACTACGACTATGGTACAATGGGATGTAACAGAGGCTGGTCATTTCATCTTGCCGTACATATGACGTGTTCAGTTGCAACCTTTAATAGATTTTACAAATTGTACGATCGAATTGTTATTAACAAAGCTCAAGCTGCGACTTTAAATAAGCATCAGCTTATGACAGAGAGGCCAAGGAAAGGAGTGAGATGATATTTATAATGACTACATCACAAAGATTTACTGGACAACGATGAAGGATGTCAGAACTTTATCAGACAACGAGGATGAATTCTGACTTTTTTTTAAACCAAATGACATTAGATTGTTATAGTTATACTGTGTGAATAAAAAAATGTGGACTTAACTTCAGGTTTGTACACACGTAATAGAATTTCCCTTTGTCGCATTCTCGGATAACCAATCGTTTGATTCGACGGGTAACCGGTAGAAGTTTTCTAAAGTATTGAAAGCTTTAACACTTAGAAAACTTGAAGAAACAAATTGGTACTCTCCTATGAACTTTCTCTCTCTCTCTCTCTCTCTCTCTCTCTCTCTCTCTCTCTCTCTCTCTCTCTCTCTCTGCTGATTCATGGTCTCATGGAAAGAACATGCACAGGCGTATAGCCTGAATCAACTCATATTATCATAGATAACTCATAGAAAACATTATTTTAGGCATTTATCAGACATCAGCAAGAGCTGAGTATATTCTAAATCTGGAGGAATAATTATAGAGGCGGACACAACCTTTATTATTTATTCCAGAGTCATTTTCCTTGGTGAGTTTTGCTGCATAATAATATTCTCCTATCACGTGTTTTGACACTAAATTTTTGCCTTGTCTCAAAGGTATTGCAGTACCAATCAGGGCCGGGTCAGGTCAGGAGTTGAGGCGGTTGGGTGGATTCACAATTTCAAAAGGGCACTTTCCTTGAAAGGGCAGCAAAGCAAATGTCTATTTACCTATTTATTTAAAGTGTGCATAATAATACGCAATAAGAATAAAACGATGGTCAAATTTCAAATGGATATTTTTCTCATCTTCTGTTACATTAACTACTTTATATATATATACATATGTGTGTGTGTGTGTGTGTGTGTGTGTGTGTGTGTGTGTGTGTGTGTAATGAGTCTAACTTGGATATCAATATCTACACAATTTTTGTTTATGTAAATTTTAAATAATTGTTTTCATTTACATATCATCAACAGGAAAGTACATATCAAGTTCATTAACTGGGTTTGTTTTAAATCTTCTGTTCAGTTTGCAACAGATTTGAAACAAATTTGGTACAAAACAATAGATGTTAAACATGTTTGGTACAAAAGTTTTCCAGTATAAGAGAGTAAATAATTAAAAATGGTGCATAGCAAATGTTTTGTCATAAGTTCACGTGTTTACCCTCTTAGAATGCTTAAAATTATTATGTGATTACTTTGCTTTAAAATGCACATTCTTTGAATTTAAAAAATGCAGGTGCATCATTCTTTGAAGCCGACAAATTACAATGTGGGATGTAACTACACTTAATGGTGCTATTCATAACACCATTTAAAATGGTTATATGTGGCTGAAGAAACAAAACCATGAAGTAATAAGCCTTTATAGTAGACTGAAATGCAGATAAAATGACAGTCATTATATTGTCACAAACACCTGCATCAATTGCATGTTTGGTGGTTCTGTGAACTAATGTCGACTTTGATCACCGTACTTATTACCTGGTATTAGATCTAGCCATTTATTGATATAAATACTATCAGTGCCGCCACCAAATCAGAATTAGATGGATACAGCCATCACCAACGTTTTTGAATGCAAACATAGGACTTTTGTTTTTGCGTTCTTTTTGTGCAGTTCGTGATAAAGATATTCAAAACACTCACTCAAGAATTCCTAGAGTAAAAGGGTAGTACCAATGACAATCCATATACACTGTCACAGCTTAAGCGTTTTACCTGACGCACGATAATGGGAAGGATGGGTTCCGTTGTTTGATTTTTTTTTATATAATTTTTTTGTGTGGAAAACAGTAAACTAAAAGTCCGGTTTTAGTAGGCCCGAATATAAGTGAATAACTTAATATGGAAATAATTTGACATTTGTTAACTGCGAACATATATTCTTCATTATTGCATTTGATTATTGTAGTGATATACATGCAATTATGAATAACATATATTACTAATTTTCATCCATCTTTAAAAGCTGGCATTGTCTTCGACAAAGTATAGACCGTATCGAATATCAATTAAGAAATCACGCACATCTCTCTTAATTAATTAATGCTACTACTACTACTACTACTACGGCTTTAAAAAGATTAATTTTATTAGCAACTCTATACTGACATATTTACATTAAACGCAGCTGAGACGTTTTTTTTTTTATTTTATAGCAAGATAAACATTTGTTCAATTTTAAAAGACATATCAAAAATAGAAACTTTCTTTCGTTCAAAGGTTCAAAATAGAAGCTGAATTTAGTCCTAGGTTCAAAATGTCTTGATTTACCGTTATGCTCATTCACAAATTAGGTTTTTCAAATATCATTATATCACTTCTAAGAAAGGATAATGTGACAAATTTAACTAAAGCATATTTATAAACAAACGATTATGGGACAAAATCTTTTGTCGTAAATAGCAAGTCATTACGCATTAACAAATGTAAACTAGGACGACACATGATCAGATTCGTGGACTTTGAGAAATATTCGTTTCTTGAAATTATTCGTAATATATTGCTAATAAAATGAATTTTCTGCTAAAGATTATATCAATCAGAATTCAAAAGTCAGTATGTATTGTTATCATAACAAGAATATAGAATTCGTGTAAAATTGAAATCATTGTATGGCGGTGTACATCTCCAATTGTACGGTGGATGATGGAGGAGGAAGTTTTGCAAGTGACTCTGAATCATGGAAATCGAACCATGCCGAAACCATATTGTTTCGTCAGAATTGATCATTGGTTCTTTCTGCGGCTACAAGTTATGCCATTTCGGTTTATTGCATTACAGAGATTGAAAACACCGCATGTTGCACACTGCTCAAAGTAAAACAAAATATGCATCCTCGGGCATTTTTAGCATTCGTTGGAATCCGTTTCTGACTTCACTGTGTTGAACATTAACAATGTTAAGCAAAATAACGTAACACATTCAGTAATGTATAACCTTTGACACTTATAAGATCATGGAAAGTTTCAGCTGCAAAGAGCTCTTCGAGATTACTAACAAGCTAATGTCAAGGAACAAATCTACACCACTTCTAACTACCTTCTCTCCAGTCGACCTTCCGGACACGTTTGCAAATTTCTTCCGTGACAAAGTACAACCCATTAGAGATAAGCTTGACACCACAATTTCAATTGAATTGTCGTCACCATACAGTTGGGATACAGAAATTGAGCGGCAACCATTAGCATCATTTAAACCGGTCTCTATGGATTTCGTTTGTACAATCCTGATGAAGAGTGTACCAAAGTCATGTGAACTTGATCCAATTCCAACATCACTGCTGCTTGAGATCCAGTATTACCTTCAGTAACTAATGTTATTAATACCTCTCTCTCATCAGGGGAATTCCCATCAGTTTTCAAAACTGCCATTATAAAGCCTCTGCTGAAGAAACCAACACTAGAACATAACGATTTAAAGAACTACCGCCCAGTTTCTAATCTCCCATTCATATCAAAAATCTTAGAAAGGTTGCTCTATCCCAGCTTGTATCTCATCTGAATTCAAACAGTCTTTTTAGCAATGTACGATCTGCATATCGCCCTTGCCACAGTACTGAAACTATTCTTCTAAAAGTAGCTAATGTCATTCTCTCTGCTTTGGATAGCGGAAAGATTATAGTCCTCACCCTCCTTTTTTTGTCTGCAGCATTTGACACAATAGACCATGCTATATTGCTTCACCGTCTCCGGCATGTATTTATCATTCATGATACAGCCTTACTGTGGTTCAAGTCCTACTTGGTCAACAGGACACAAATTGTGTCTGCAAATGGAATACACTCCAGCCCAGTTAATCTATGTTGTGGTGTTCCACAGGGGTCTGTTTTTGGACCGGTTCTCTTCATTCTATACACTCAGTCGCTCTCAAGTGTCATAGATCATCATCCGTTGTCTCACCAGTTGTACGCTGATGACACCCAAATATACAAATCTACCCACCCAATTGAAGTTGATGCTACCATCCAAGGTGTAGAGATGTACATTTCTGATGTGAAATCATGGATGACATGTAACAAGCTGCAGATGAATGATGATAAAACTGAGGCCATTTTGATCACAACACAAAGACTTTCTCATTCAGATCCTTTACCTCAAACAATAAATGTCAGCAACACCAACATTAAATTCACACAGTCAGTACGAAACCTATGTGTCACTCTGGACAGTACTCTCACATTGCAACAGCATGTCATGAACATATGCAAGGCTGCATATCTTGAGCTGAGACGCATCAGCTCCATTCGCAATATCTTTCTGTTGATGCCACTAAAACACGTGTGTGTTCATTAGTACTTTCAAGACTGGACTAGCGTAACTCAATTCTGTCTGGTTCATCTCAATATCTACTCCAGATACTTCAAAAAGTTCAAAACACAGCTGCTCGGATCATACTTAGAGTGCCACGATCAGAGCACACCTCCCCGCTGCTCTGTACCCTACACCGGCTATCCATTCGATCCAGAATCAAACACAAAATTTGTTCTCTGTGCTACGTTTTATTGACGGACTCTAGTCCAACGTAACTATCTGACCTCACCAATGTGTACACACCACCAAGATACTTACGCTCCTCTTCTGACAATCGTATGCTCATTATTCCTACTATGAACACAAAGTCATATGGACAGCGTTCTTTTGCATACCAGGGCCCAGCAACGTGGAATGAATTGCCGACTGAACTTAGACACAAAGACACCGTGATCACATTCAAGAGTGCTCCCAAAACACTTATTTTGACTGTAAGAACAAACTTAAAGTCCTAATAATGTTTCCTACCTTAAATATTCTCAGCATGTTTTTATATTTTCTAATTTCATGGTGTTTGTTTTTGTAATCATATCATTGTATATGGTTTTTTTTATCTTATATGTGTTGTCTAATGTTGTAAAGCGCTTAGAGCTTCTAAAGATTAGGCGCTATACAGAGTCCTCATTATTATTATTATTAGTAGTAGTAGAAGTAGTAGCAGTAGTAGTAGTAGTATAAATCTACGAATAGCACGCTTCAAGAAGCGATCACTATCTTTAGATTACGGTTTGCTACTCGGAAAAAATTTTAAGTATTATTTTCAAGTGGAAATTGATGCGAGAGTGTGTTTACCGAGAAAATAACTGAATTTTTATTTTTAATGAAATGTCAAACCACCCAGTGTTTGAAATTGCAGCTCTTTTATGTTGGTAGTTACAAACACCAGTGGAACTCTCGGATTCAGCCTATGTGGGTATGTGAGAAAGCTTGCCAGTAGCTTCTCGTGGGTCGGTGGTTCTTTCCGGGGTTTTCCCGGGTTCTTCCTCCACCATTAATACTGGCCGCCATGTATAGCCTATCGTGTGCTGAAAAATGGCGTTAAACCCTAAAACAACAACAACAACAACACCAGTGGAACACAATATATGCAAGGGCGATAATTATAAATTACATGTCCCCATTACTCGTACAAGCCCTTGATTTGAGGTCAAAAGCTAATACAGATGAATTAATGACCTCTGTCATATAATATGAGGGTAAACAATAATGTGCTGGTATCTTGACAAATACAATATTATTTCGTGAACTAAACAGCGCCATACATTCGGCGATTTCCACATCCCTCAATGGATAATTGTAATAAATCGGACTGAAACTTGAAGCACTTTTGTTGCCGACTTGGAATGCATTGGCAACAGAGTTACTGTATTAACATGATGCAGACTACGGTCACTAAATGTATGCAACTGACTCTAATTGAATCGAAGGAGATCGACGAAAGATCTTCCTCAAAGTAATTTCTGGCTTCAAAGTGACAAAAGCTCATCATAATAATTTGACGTTTATCTGTAAGTCTCTTCTCCACGGTGATATTAATATAGTGAATATGGCCTTTGTAATATGCGTTTAGTCGGGCATATAAATAAAAACGATTGTGTTAAGAAGATTGATTTATGAACATTGAATTGCAAGCGCCGTAGTGGTGTTCTAAGATAAGTGATGAAAGATGTCTTGTTTTGATTCGCGACTCTTGGTATAAACTAAACTTAATGAATATTGCAGATCTAATTTACAAGACGAGTTCCAGTCCCTTTATCTTTCTGTTTTTCGTGACTTACTTTTATCAAACATTAATTCCCATATTCCTACAATGCGTAATGTAAATAGGTTTATCGAGATTTGTATTTTACTTTTTCTTTTATTTCTCACCACAAAATATTATCGTCTGAAACATAAATTCGCTAGACAGAAAATTAAAGCTGTAATTTGGAGTTTCATATTTACATATCAAATATGTAATCAGTGTTATTAACTTGATTCAGTAATATGTTCAGCAGAAACGTTGCTCCGGATAGCGGAGATAAGCCAGAAGGGATAAAGAAACGAACCGCAATGACTTACAATAGTATAGAGAGAAGGAAAAGGTTAATCGGATACCATTTACCCTGACCTTCCATCCAGACAACCACAAAGTAGGTAAAATTATCTTGAAACTCATGCCCATTGTGGAAGCGTGTGACACACCAGAGTCAATCATCCGGCCGGATCAAACTAGATGCAGCCTACCGGAGACCAAAACAGCATTGCCAATCATTAACCAAGGCTACCCTAGTCAATCTGGCCCCTGTGGCTATAAAAGGTGCCAATCCTGTCAACATATGATAGAGACCAGCACATTTTTTTAGCACATCGACCAGCAAAAAACTTTACATACATGGTTCAAACAGAACATACAAAACAGAGAATATAATTTATCTCATCACATGCAACATCTGTAGCCTTCAATATGTCGGAGAAACTGAAAATTTACACAGGAGGATCAGTCTTCACATATCTGACTGGATGGCAAAGAAACTGTCCAGAAGTCCAATTGTAGAACACACAATATCCCATGGCCACATTTTCACTGATATAACTCTTATTACAGTTGCGTACAACCACCAATTGGAGTTTCGAAGCCATAAAGAAAAGGAATCTTACTGGAAACACCGCCTTAGAACAATGAAACCAAGCGGTTTAAACCAAGAAGAGTAGAAAAAGACAGTCACGTACAAATAAATTCATCATCTTTTTGCAGCCGGCACATTTTCATATAAATAATTCTTTCAATTTGCTTATTAGTCCCCCAGTGACCTAAAATTGCTACTAACGCAATGAAATATCCGGGACATAATGTGCGGTTACGCAAATTTTCATAACAGAAACATATGGCGATAAGACTATTCGATTTCCATGTCAATATAAAATATTTGTTATTATCAGCAACAGGCTGAGGGCAACTAGTTGAAACATAAGAAATTTCAAGCTTTTATTCCTGTAGAAAAGGTCATGTAAAATTTTTTATCCAGAACCGCTATTCCGTATCTTATGTTGTTATTGGTTGGTTGGGGGAGGGGAGGGGGGCTTGCGCTTTGGCTAGTTAGAAACTGGTTTTGCAATATTTGTTGTCAGTTTATTGGATTTATCTTAGGTGGCAGCGTCCAGTTTCGTAAATTGGCCCCTGGCAAATTTCTTAACTTAAGACTATGGTGTGACTTTTTCAGTTATTATTGTTTACTGTATATAGATATGGATATATTTGTGAACTAGGTGTTTCGGGCTTGTGTTGTTCTTGAAATTGATGTCAGGCATGTACACCTTCCATAGTTGCTCTGCAGTATGTTGATAGTGAAATACCAATAGTCGGCTAGGAAGAAGAGCTAGCCTCCCATAGCAGTAGACACGTGGGTTCAAGGCAAGTAGAGGATCTTAAAAACGGCTTACATGACAACTATTCTGAATTGCATCAAACTATTTAGTAGACAGTGTTTTTCAAAATTTTTATCCAGAGAAAGAACTTGCGTTTGCACTGTAAGCACCACATGCTTTCAAAAATGGCCTTTGGATGTGAAAAATGCAGGTATACAATAGGGGTTGGGGTGCATAAACGTCTTCTGCTATGAACTGCCATTGACTACTCTGGTCACGTGAATACTATTCATATGCTTTGTTTTAATATACGTATCTAAAAATATGGACCTTTTTGACCTCACTTGTGTATTTGATTTGTTATGATTTTTTATACTAAGAAGCTGATTGCGGTATTAAATTTGTACATAAAAACTGGTCCCTGCCCTCTTAGTCCGTGACACACACGATCACTATATATACAGAGAGAGAGAGCTGTCAATGTGACTGCATATTTGCATCACGCTAAAGTTGTAAAGCAATTCCTAAACATGAACAAGTCTGTGTTGTGTAAACAAATCCTAAACATTGATTAGTTTGTGCTATGTATGACGCAAACATAATATGAAGGTTTGTACCAGTTACCGTAAGTACCCAGTTACCATACGGTCGTTTCTTATCATTAATTGTTTTGAGTATTTGTATTAGTTGTAGAGACAAAAGGTGCCTTATATAATACGTTAACTGATTCATATGCAAGTTTAAAACGTACTGCATGAAGTCAAGAGTTGGAAACAATCACGTGATAACTGGTTCCTTGCTGTAACTATTGCTGCTGCGGACCCACCTTCATTGCAGGCAATGAGGGAAACAGATACAATGAATAGAAACGGTGACATCTTTAAGCGTTTCGTTCTTTGAACTGACACTAAACATTAATAAATGAAGGATATAAGGTTTGCATATAATTTGTCAAACATTAATTTTTCAGCATTGTTGGATGTCAAAGAACTAGCTTTCTAATATGTTTTTAATAAGAATCTCCAGAAACCAATACAAATTATCCGTTTTCGATCTTGGTTTCCCGGTCATACGTTCTGAAGATATGAAATTAGGTTTGACTTTTAAAGTAAATTTGTGTTGAAAGCATGCAAGTAAAGAGGTCGATGGTGACTTTCATTTACTCTTCAGGGTAGTCCATTAGCTGTGTGTGAAGGAGCAAATTTCTGGCAATCTATGAAGTAACTCATTAACTTGGACCAGAGAATAATTAATTATATTTATGGGGACAGGCGCGTATCAAATCGCCATACTGCCATAATCGGTAATGTCTTTTCGAGGGGAGAATTTTATTCTTAATTAAGCATTCGTTTATTTAGCCAACAGAAGACTGGTGGAGACAAAAGCTAACTTCGATTCCATCGTGTAAATGTCAGGATTGAAAGATTGCAGAACTCTGTTGCTCAAACTACAAGGTCAAATTGACCTCAGATTTGGCGGCTAGTTATAAAAAGGCGGCATATATATTTAATCCTGATTGGTTACGTTAAATAAGGGGCGTGTTTCTCACACTAAATTTCCTAGTTTTAATATCGCCACATCGAAATTCACATCAGCCTAAGCTTTTCTGCAAGTGACAACATGCGTGAGAAGACTTCAAGAGTAAATTTGGGAAAAATTCTCTCGTAAAACAGTTGTCCAAGAGAACTGTTGTCGAGGAAAAACCGACGAACAAATTTGACGGTAGAAGCGAGGAACACAGAAAGCTCAAAGGTATTTGTGACAATTCCATGTAATTTGTGATGCCCATATATAATGCTTTGCTGAATTGATTTACTTATATTTGCTTGAATCTATTTGCTACATTCGTATACCAATTTGCTTTATGAAGTATAACTGTGTTGAGTTTATGCATAGGAAGTCGTACATTAATCTTTAGATAAGTTTGACGAATTGTTTGAATTTGTCGCCTTGTTTGAATAAGAATTAGATTCTAAGAATTTCATGCATTACATTAGTTAATATAAGTTACGAGAATCCGTGTGAATTCACCTAATTTAGAAGATTTCACGTATGATTAATGTTGAGTGTGTATTGACTGAAATGACGTAGTAAGTTATGTAATGTATCTCATTCATTCACTTGTTTAAATTGAGGCTGGCTCGGAACCGTTATGCCTCGTGTGGTGTTAATGTGTGGTGTTAATGCGTGATGATTTAGCCATTAAACTAACTAGGGTCATTATAGGACATGTGGAGCAGACCGATACCCTTAGCATCTGTTTAGCACCGATAGTAAGATCTGATAACGAGAGGGAGGATAATGCAAACCACTGTTATCATAAACAACAGAAAGTTTAGGTTGTCTCTATTTATATTTTTTAAGGGACGTATTATCTCTGCGACGTATCCGGTGACGTATTAACTCTGAGACGTATCCTGTGACGTATAATCTCTGGGACGTATCCTGTGACGTATTAATTCTGAGATCCAGGTATCTGTGAATCTACGTACCACACACAGAGATGAGGACCGAAAGAGACAAGACAGGGGAGTCGAAGGAACAGCTACAGTGGAAGTGGAGTGAACCGGAGAAGCAGGTTATGCAATTGTACAAGGCATTGACTTTGATTGTTCACTCAATCCTATGAGGAACTAATTCTATCAGTAAAACAGATCGGCTACTTTATTTAAATATATTTGTGTCTTTTGTGTAATTCGGTGACAGTTTATATATAGATGCAGAGTATATTCCTGATGTAATGAATTCTCGCAGTTGTTTTATGTAATTGATTAAATTTTTGTTTACATGTACGGGGGGGGGGGGGGGCTCGTGTTGGTCTGTTCTGTATCTCTGATCTGATCTCTATCTATTCCACCTATAAGTTTCACCACCTATATTTATATTTACTCGAACCAGGCAATATCATCGAGGGCGGTCAACTTCTAGATAACGAGAACCAAATTAAGCGGACACCTTGAAAGAAGGTACAATCCGCTAACCCACAAACCTCTTGCAAGAAGAGAGGAGTTTGTGTTAGGTTTCTACAAAGTGGACCGTGGGTCGCTTACACTGTGTACTCCTAATCCGCAAACTGACTTTATGCTAATCCAAGTATCAGGCCTAAATTCCCTACTTTATTTTTTAAGTAGGGAATTACATTTTTTACATCGATTACATTACAAGATTTATAGACAATAATACATTGTGCAACCTTTCTTATTCTGCAAAAAGTTTAATAAATAGATATTATGACTAGTTACAAAATATATTTTGTTCATGAAGCGTCACATTTCATTTCCAATTGAATGTTTCCATTTTGAGGCATTTTCCTTATCCCTGATATATTATGCTGAAATCTTCGTTATAATCCATCCAGATAATTTATAAAAATGAAAGCAAACATCGCACGTATCTGTATCAATAATATCAATAGTACTTTATTAAGCTAATAGTTTAAACTAAACATTTATGACCTTAATATATTTTAAACATACCAGATTGGTGGGTTAAAAAAAAAGCTTTATTGATAGTATCCAGTTTTTGCAGATGTTCATCACCTAATTAATTTCGAAACAAAAAATTCATACAGTAATCCGTAATTTGTAAATTCAATTCAGTCACTTCCAAGGTAGAGCGTTTATGATAGAAAGCGGTATGTATTATTGAAGTGTGAAACTAAATGCCAACATATAAATATCAGTATAAACATATATACACCACTAGGTTTATTTCTAACATTCCAGGGGTTTACGATAAAGAGTTATGGCGCCTAATCTCATTAGTATAGCATGCCATATAATATCAGGGCAGTGCAAGTTGGCATTTATCCCATGGAAATCAGTATTTATTTTCAGTGCATACTTAACGTTTCCAGAAATGTTGTTGAAAAATATTGAAGGGATGACGATTTAATTTTGCATCAGATTTATAGTTTAGGTTGTCTAGGTGACTAACATTAGGATGAATGTCCGACAAGCGGCCAGTGAGTCTGTAAATCACGTGATGCATCACACGTTGCCAGCGATAGCATTGTTCGGCAGACCATATATATGGACACGTGTTAAGGTTTGAGTGACACGCAGCGATACGTGAATTGCCATTAAGTAATGGCAAATATTTTTGTTATCAATTGATTTTGCTCGATACAGGTTATCGCTATTCTACTACATACCTTAGTTCAGAAACGTACAAACAGACGGTGTGTGTGTGATTTGGATTTTTAACAATCTTTAACAATTTTTCAGTCATATCGCTATGATGTCTGCCATGTGGCAGTTTATAGTGATGTCTAGCACTGGGCATGTAGCAGGATGTCCCACCCAGTCACATTATCCTGACACCAGGCCGACCAGTCCTAACACTAACCTCTTAATGCTGAGCGCCAAGCGAGGCAGGTGTTACTACCATTTTTAAGTCTTTGGTATGACTAGGCCGTGAATCAAACCCACAACCATACGCATCCGAGGCGGACGCTCTAAGCAATAGGCCACCGGAGCGGTCAACAAACAGACGGAAGTGACCTACTCTTACCATAAGATAATATTAGATATCTGAAAGATATCCAATGGTATTTTAATCTATATCAAGTTGACACTAAAGCGTGTTTAATTCCCGTGACTAGTTTAGTATAGACGAGACTTTATTCGTTATCCACAGTAACCTAATTGATTTGCCATGGTGATAAATGATAACCAGCAAAGTTCTTTCAATTGACACAGATGTAAGCAATTATTCCCATTCGCTGAATAGAGACATCCGGTCTAATTTATGAAATGCCTACACAATTATTTATAGCAAACATTACTGAAAAAAATTAAACTGTTTTAACGACGTTAGCCACGTCAGTCTATGATTTCTTGAGGACAAACAATGTACTATATGTATTCCTCAACATCACTGAGATTTATACAAATGTGGCGTTTAACATAAATAAAATCAGATCGTATGATTAAGGCCTAAATGAAAGCAACTAGCATCTTTTCTTTGCACTTCTGTTCTGATGGCATAAACGTTTGGCAACGTTTTTACTGCCACGAGTAAAAGTGAAATGGAGTTTTTGACTTTCTTTTAATGCTTTATGTACTCGAAGCCAGTGGTTGCTCCTGGCGCTCCGTTCTCGCATGGTTCTTTTAACACATCAACCATTCGGCAAATGACAGGGGGGTAGGCCAGAGGGAACAAAAGGGAAAATGGCTGGATTGGTGTCACATACGAGTGCAAAAGAACAATTGACGACTCATGTTCCTGTCAGCCAGGTACTCTATTATTGGGCTCAAACAGGATTTTGTGCCACAAACTTACTTTTGTCTATAAGGACATGGCCACTATTTTTGAAGAATTCTTTCGTTATTGGTATACATAAAATAAAACCGAACGGTTATAGTCGCTGCAAGGAATTGCAGAATGGACGAAATGAAAGCGTTCCGCTTGTACCAGAGACCGTTTGCGTGGAAAAGGTACACAATCCGCATCACGGCTTTGCAAACCATGTGGTACCGAAGAAACATCTTGCGAAGGTATTTCAATGATTGAAGGAGGTCCAACAACCAATTTAGAGATTAGACCAAACAGCAGCATACCAATCAAGCACTATGAACAATAAATTACACTGGTCAACAGTGAAATCATTACTGACTTGAAAAGGCCCTAATCTGTAGTATTTTGGTGTGCCGAACACGAATATAACCGTGAAAAATTTGTATTGGCTCTCGTTTTGAAGATATTCATATACCTCATTTTCTATGTTTCACTGTGTAAATTTCTCCAGTAGGACTGCAGCAACATCCGGAATAATGATGTAACATTGCATAATACCATCATGCTCACATCATCCACAGTTGATTGCATCATTTTCTGATGCAATGCAATACTAATGCCATGCGGCTGCTGAAGTAAGTTGACGTCAGCAGTGTACTATACATGTGTAGGCCTATTATACTAATGCCAGGCGGCTGCTGAAGCTGACGTAAGCAGTGTACTATATAAAGCCCAATCAGATAGGTTCAGCATTTAAAATATTTTAGACGTTGTGCGAGACAGTTCAAGCTACTGTTACATAAAACTTATTATTTTATCCATTTACGTACAATAAAGAACAGTAATGCCTCGAAAGTGTGTTAATACCGCGGACAATTTTTGCTATATTTGTGGGGAAGTGACATTTGCCAACCAGAAGAAAAGTATCAATTCTCAAGTGAAGAAGGCATATCATCTTTACTTCGGATGCAAGGTTGGTGACCAAGACAAGCCTTGGGCTCCGCATATATGCTGTGCTACATGTACAACACAGCTTTCACAGTGGTTGAATTGCAAAAGGTCATCAATGCCGTTTGCAGTCCCAATGGTGTGGAGAGAGCCAAGCAACCACCTAAATGACTGTTACTTCTGCTTGGTTCCTCCTCTTTCCGGCGGAATAACGAAGCGAAAGAAGTCGAGAATAGTCTACCCAAACATTCCGTCTGCATTGAGACCAGTTCCACATGGTGAGGGACTTCCTATTCCAGAACCTCCAGCAGAATATTCTCTTGATTCATCTGACGAAGACAAAGGTGAGTCGACCTGTTCTTCTCCTGGTCCATCAGCATGCAGTGATCCAGATTTTCACTGTGGTGCATCATCAACCCCACACAGAATAACACAGGAAGAACTAAATGACCTGATTCGTGATTTGGACTTATCAAAGAACAAGGCAGAATTGCTAGGATCAAGACTCCAACAATGGAATCTTCTAGAAGAAGATGTCACAATTACTGCATATCGAAAGCGCCACCAGCAATTGGAGCCTTTCTTCAGAAAGGAAAGTAATCTGATATTCTGTTCCGATATTGAGGGCCTCATGAATGCTTTAAAAATCACTCATGACCCACAAGAATGGAGACTATTTGTGGACTCTTCGAAACTGAGTCTCAAGGCTGTGCTTTTGCACAATGGAAACATTCTTCCATCTATTCCAGTAGCGTATGCTGTCCACATGAAAGAGACATACGATAACTTAAGGCAGCTACTGAATTCCATTGAGTATAACAAGTACAGCTGGCACCTCTGTGGTGATTTGAAGGTAGTTGCCCTTTTAATGGGACTGCAGCAAGGATATACAAAATACATGTGTTTCTTATGCGAGTGGGATAGCCGAGCAAGGGAAATGCACTACATGAGGAAGGAATGGACTCACAGGCAGAATGTAGCCATTGGAGAGAAGAATATCCAACACCCAGCTCTGGTTGAGGCTCAGAAAATCTTGCTACCACCCCTTCACATCAAACTAGGTTTGATGAAGAACTTCGTGAAAGCCATTGACCGGACTTTGCCAGCATTCCGATACCTGCATGAAAAATTCCCTCGACTCAGCGAAGCAAAGATTAAAGAGGGAGTTTTTGTGGGTCCTCAGATTCGAGAGCTTTTCAAAGATGACCGGTTCAACAACTTGCTGGAAGGTGACGCGAAACAAGCATGGAATGTTTTTCGCCTAGTTTCTACAAACTTCCTCGGAAATGTTAGGGCAGAAAACTATAAGGAACTAGTAGAAGACATGTTGATGAAGCATAAGAAACTTGGCTGCAATATGTCTCTAAAGATTCACTTCCTTCATTCCCATTTGGATTTCTTTCCTAGCAACTGTGGTATTGTTAGTGATGAACACGGCGAACGTTTTCATCAAGATATCGCAACAATGGAACAAAGATACCAGGGAAAATGGTCCACTACAATGCTGGCTGACTACTGCTGGACACTCCTCAGAGATGCTCCCGAACAGCTGTACAAGAGACAGGCGAAGAAATCTAAGATGTAGTCAATGACTTGATTTTTATAGGTAGGCTATTACAGTTGACCTTTTACTATTGGAATGCATTTCGTTATGTAAACATTAATTTCTTGCAGATTACAAAAAAACTAGAGCCAATTTTGCAATTTGACTGTCATATTCGTGTTCAGCACATAAAAATTGATAAGAATTGACTAATTTTATTTCAGTAACATGACTTTTGTAAAAATTTGTTGTCCAGTGTTACACGTTCACGAAAAAAGCCTACCCGGGCACCGCATCACCTTGCGCATGGCGTATTTAAAGCATTTCGTCACCAAGCAAAGAGGTGGGAGACAGTCACTTATATATATATATATATATATATATATATATATATATATATATATATATATATATATATATATATATATATATATATATATATATATATATATATATATATATATATATGAGTGAAGCTTTGTCTGATCTATGAATGTCAAGAACCTGCAGATGAAAGAATGCAATGAAATATGAATGAATAATCGCAGATGAAAGAAAACCATAACAACGTCAAAACTCGCATGCAGAATTATTTCCATTGGATTAGTGTATTATTTCTGGACAGACAGATTAGCAGATGGCGGAATTGCAATTACACTCTGAAATTATCTTAACGGCTAACAATATTGAAGCAAATATGCGACGTTGTAGGTCTCACGATACTTATCCGATCCCAAAGTAAACTTAAGGAAACACAATGATAATAAAAAATTCAATCAGTTTAAATTTCAGAATTGCTCATGATCATGCCTATTGTTTTTCGGTACGGACCCACCCATGACGCAAGCTTTTTTGTAGAGAAAATGAGCCGCTGCATTTTTGTTGGATCTGCATATGTATTCTGCACCGAAAGAGTCAGGTGCTAATTTCAGTAATGAAGATTCCATAATCAAGTCTGTAAAATGACTGATATTCGATCGATTAAATGTTGTCTCTTTTATCATTTACAAGCAAGATGAGCACTGAAAAGAATCATTTTAATAAAATTTTATTTTCATTATCAGCCAGATCTAGTCTTTTTATCTTCAATCATTTCAATACTGGTTCCCATTCTTCCATATAATTAGTACCGTGAGTCGTATAGATTTATAGGGAAGTCATGCATTTAAAGAACACCAGCAATTGTTGCATTTCTAAGAACAAAATCGCCACCAATAATGAAACGGTCACTCGCGATCCTATCTTGTATTGTGTATATTTATTTTTTTATTGTGTGAACCCTTTTCTCCTCTCCATGATTATGTGTTATGTATATCTAAATTGTGTGACTGACCTTGGTCTCTATTTGAGTTTAGGGCCTACCTGACAAAAATCTTGCTTTTTGTAAACAACATATTACATAGTTAATATTTCTGTATGTTTTTAGATTATGTACCAAGATCATTATTACTGGAGGTAAACGTATTTAATTGTATCTGAGTTTAGGACAATAGTTTTTCACTTGGAAATTCTTAATCTTGACAACTTAGAATGTTCTAAAAAATAATTTTTGACCTTCATCCATGGCCGTCATATTGTGACATGTGTATAACGTAGCTTTAACAATTTTCAGTCATATGGCTACGATGTCTGCAGTGTAGCAGTTTATAGTGATGTCTAGCATTGGTGCATCATGCCGCAGACATGTAGCATGATGTCCCACACAGTCACATTATCCTGACACCAGGCCGACCAGTCCTAACACTAACCTCTTAATGCTGAGCGCCTAGCGAGGCAGCTGTTAGTACTATTTTTGTAAATCTTTGGTATGACTCAGTCGTGGTTCGAACCCACGACCTCCCGCTTTCGATGCGGACGCTCTAACCACTAGACCACCGGAGCAGTAGAACACATAAATAAATCGACGTGATAAACATAGACAAATCGTAGAGAGACCATGTTTTTTCCAATTTGTTTTTTCGCTCATGTTGTGCGTCGTGCTACACTTTTCATCGCAAACCGGAGCACGTGAGCTGCTGCTCTTCATCCGGACAATGAATACACAACATTTTAAAATCACATTATTTGTCAAGGAGAAAAAAAATTACTACAATATTTGCAACATCGAGTTAAACTAGATGAAGATTATGAACAATTTAATGTCTCAAAATGGTTAAATACTTATCGACACACCCACACTAATGCGTATAATTAATCATGATTTTATATTTCGTTTTGTATTTGAATGTGCATATATATTATCTAAAATTAAATGCCTATTTTCTAACCTATTCTATGTTGGAATCATTTAGCTTATCACAATTTTTGATGATTAATGACTATTTTTAAATATATACTTTTTAAGGACTAATTAGCTTATCGTTTATTATTGCAATAGCAATTTGCATATACTTACTGGTGGAAGAAAAAACTCTTTAGAATTCTGAGAGTCAGACTTTGCAATGCTATATCTATGATCATAAATGAAAGACAATTTACGGCTTTGCGATTATTTGTAATCTATTGGTGGTCAATATAAAATTGAACTTCAGGATTAAATTTCAATTATATCATGAATTAGATGTCAAATAGAGCATTATGTTTTATGAAGATTACAGATAACTGCATTCTTGTCGAAAAGGATTGGAAGCTTGTGTTTTGTCCTTTATATTAGATTTTATATAGGTGGCAAAGGTTCAACTTTTCATTTTTATTGTATTGCCTTAGCAAAAACCTCAACGAAATTGTAATGCAATGAAAGTGGTGGCTATTTATCAAGTGAGTTGACTACTGGACTTTTCGACTGGAAAACTCCACATCATATCAAGAAAATCATACGTATACACTAAAGAAAATCATCTGCATGCACTAGTGGAAATTAACTTTCTTGCGATATTCGGCAGACCAAATTATTTCTGTACATGGGGAAGCTGATTCTGAGATCAGTAAAACGTCAAAGGGACGAGATATGGAAATTGTGAGGGACACGGCGAGATTCGGCTTTATAGAAAATGGCGGAAGTCTCGGAAAAGCACAAGTTATTGTCTAAATCACATTGGTATAAGTTTGTAATTATTTGTTGAATTTACTGGTTTTAAATTCATACTTCAATTTTCCTTGACTTCAGAAGTTTATCGTGCATTCCTTGTCTCGAATGTTATACTAATCATGTATTGTAAGAATGCCACACAATAATTCATTTGTATGAATGTGTTTGGAATTAATGGTTTGTATATAATATAAATAATTTATTGTGGGATTTTCATACGTTACTCAGATATGAATTGTGAGAATTAATTTTTCTGTCTTAGCATGTATGTTAAGAAATTATTTTACTATGTCTATGTCTTTGTCAATGAATCGCTACTTAGCGCGTAATATAGTTAAGACAAGATGTAAATTCCATTAACTAATTTGTGTAAATAAGTTGTGATTTACCTTAACCGAGACAATCGGCGTTTGTCGACCGACATCGTTCAGCTCGCAATTTACAGCCCACAGCGGGACGTAAAAGTTATCAAGGCGGTATAGTTATGTCTTGTTCCCATTTAGGAACACAATTAGCCGCTAGAGTGATATTAAATTTATGTTAATAGAATTGTGTATCAGTATCAGGTTGCGAACTGACCATAGTCTCAGTCTACTGAGTTACGATATGACGATATCTGACACAACATGAGCGGGAAATGTTGTTCGACGCAGAAATGAAAAACCTGACTAACATTTAGGTTGCTTTTTATTTATTTGGAGAAAAAATAGCTCCATAGCTGTGCACTCTGTAGTGGGAAAGGGCTGCAACCAAGTTACGGTTGAGGGCTCGGAGAGAGAGAGAGAGAGAGAGAGAGGACATGCGGTAACGATAACCGATGTCAGGAGAAGCGATTTGGAAAGGACTGGTGGCAACCAGGTGATGCTGCCATAACGGCAATTTCAGTTCAATCAGCCACTATGTCATATGATGAAAATTGTTTTATCGGTATAATAGAACGGCTAATTGCATTTCACATAAATTGTGTTACACTATTTCTAAGGGAAAGTGTATCATCAAATGTCACGTTGAATTTCATATTGTTTTTGTAATTGATTAAATTGTTATATTTTACATACGGGAGCTATTGTTATTCTATTATGTATCTTTGGTCAGATCTCTAAAAACTAGATCTCTAATTACACTCTATTCATTAATTTCATATATTTTATTTTATTGTTTGCTTGATCCGGGCAATAACACCGTGGTTGAACATTTCCTACATAATAATAATCAAAGCACCATAGAAGTGGGGGATTATATCATATATCACACCCCACGCCCTAACAGATACAAGTGATTTTTAATCTTCCATTGCCAATCATGATTATTAGTAGTTTGCCTCTTTCTCCGTTACGTGTATCAATATGCATCGTATCGTGGTTGCATAACACGACACGTATCGTATGTGGCATAGGTTTATTGTTATAGCACTAATGTATGTACGGATTTATGGAGTTTTACGGCACATTAGCACAATCCTGGCAATAAAATGCTGAGTAAATGTTAGAATGTGAAGTGTAAATGTAAAATGTTACATTGTGAATTGTAATGGTACAGTGTTACAGTGTGAAGTGTAATGGTACAATGTTAGATTGCGAAGTGTAATGGTACAATGTTAGAGTGTGAAGTGTAAAGGTACAATGTTATATTGTGAAGTGTAATGGTACAATGTTAGAGTGTGAAGTGTAAAGGTATAATGTTACATTGTGAAGTGTAATGGTACAATGTTAGAGTGTGAAGTGTAATGGTACAATGTTAGATTGTGAAGTGTAATGGTACAATGTTAGAGTGTGAAGTGTAATGGTACAATGTTAGAGTGTGAAGTGTAATGGTACAATGTTAGAGTGTGAAGTGTAAAGGTATAATGTTACATTGTGAAGTGTAAAGGTACATACATGCCTAAAATTTTCAAGATAAAAGATAAAGTAGTAACTGCTAAATTTCTTGAAAATGTACTTAAATAAAACTAACGACACAAAGAAAAAAATCTTTTAAAATCGAGGGTCAAAATTTATTACAGACAGCATTCTTTTAGAAAGTACAAGACTTTCTCTGGTGGTACTTTACTAAAAGCTTCTACATGGAGCTGACTAAGGTTTGATGTAAGTGTGCTATTCTTCGTTTGGTGAACTGGAATGTGATAAACGAATATATACGACCATAGTCTTTAGATAACACGCTATAACATGTCAGAATAGTCGAATTTGTTATAAAATACAGCTTTTTCATGTTTTACTAAAGTAACTTACGATTAAGAAGAATTTTGGAAATGTCTGTAATTCTAAATATCTGTAAGCCACTATCTTGTTACAGTCTCTCTCGTTCTCTCTCTCTCGTTCGCTCTCTCTCTCTCTCTCTCTCTCTCTCTCTCTCTCTCTGTAAAAACATGCGTTTTAATTTTAAAATTTTTAAAATCAAAAGTGTAATGTTAATTTTATCAAAAATTGGGCTGGTATCATTCTTAGAATTCTTGCATAAGACTAGAGATGTGTCAGCTGATTATTAATTATATGATGTGTTACGTGTTTAGGCTCGAACAAACAGTACCACAGAAAGAGAGAAAACAACAAGCTTTTTAAAATTTAACAAATAATTTATTTTCCTGGAAAAATTCGGTAAAAATGAAAAAAGAGAAGAACTTACGGTTTCAAGAATCAAATCCAAAAATATAATCTAAGAATAATCCACGAATTAAATTGCAAATGTCCTAGTAAGAAATGTTCTAATAATTTCAAGTTCGAATCCTGATGGAAAATCCAAGATAGATGATGATGACGTATGCTGTAGTCAGTACTGTGCTTATCTACAGTTCCTTGTAGAAATACAAATACTGGCACTCCGGTGTTGGAAATCCAAATTAAATTTGTAAGCAATGTCTTTCCATAATTTATGTGTGAGCACTCCTCACAATATTTCCAGAGAAAAAAGAATTAATCCTTTTGAAATCCAACTGATCTGAAGAAAATTATAACTCAGAATCTGGCTACAATAAAATAACTTGACATCAGTGTAAAAAGCCTCAAACTGAGATCTCTCTTTCTCTAAAACAAAGGCTATATTGTATTATAAGACGGAGTTTCGAAATTTCCCCAAGTTGCGAAATCAGAAGGGGGTCACGTGATCATGTTTATATCACGTATACAGAATATGGCCTTGATTAGACCAATAATTTTCTCTAAGAAATAAAAAAGTAAAAAAAGTTGTTCACATCTTAAAACCAAAGCCCCATCATTACTTTGTCAACAACCAATCTTTTTAAAATAAAAATAGAACTTTGTTTACTAATTTTTAATCAAGGTCAGCATCCAGGCCAGCACATGGTGTTTATGAAAAGAATGATTCAGATCAACCAGTTTTCTGGAAAAATATCATTTCCAGTGAATAAATTTACATTATAATAGAATATAATAGAATAATAAATTTAAAACTGACAAACATTTAAATTAAATTAAATATGAATTAAATCAGATATACGTAACAGCTGATAGACCATACCTCATTAATTTAAAGCACTGCACGGGTTCGGTGCAGAAAAAAGCTCTAAATATATGATGTAGAGATAACACATGCGTGAGTACCTGTACAGTTTTCCTGCCCGAAGTGCGAATCTGTGCTAAATTACATCTGATTGTCATGTCATCCTTCCCCTAGTGCGAATCTGTGCTAACTTACCGGTACATTTGATTGTCATGTCATCCTGCCCGTAGTACGAATCTGTGCTAACTTACATTTGATTGTCATGTCATCCTGCACGTAGTGCGAATCTGTGCTAATTTACATTTGATTGTCATGTCATCTTGCCCGTAGTGCGAATCTGTGCTAACTTGCATTTGATTGTCATGTCACGCAAGTGCTAAACCGAAACTAATTTGAAGCATTTAGAGTACCCATTCATTTTAAAAGTATATTGTTTTGAATTGTTTATAATGGTTGCTCAGAGAAACGCCATAGGGAAAGATGTGATAACTGACCACATTCTATGATAATTCTTGCTAGAGAACGCAACGCGTTTTCTTCTAACATGACGCAAACCAATTAATGTATTTCTGTACTGTATACATTATTCTCCTACAAGTTCATTGCTTAGCGTCAAGGCATGCATTATGTTGATTTCGGAAGGCATTTCAGCTATTAGGAGGCACATGTACGTGAAATCAGTATAATAAATGAAATCTGATTGGCCGGTATGACATACTGATCAGTGCAGCACTAATGCATAGTGTCATGTTGGTGTAGGCGGGGCATGCGTTTATTTTTATTTATTTATTTATTTATTTATTTATTTTGGCATAAGAAGTTATTGTTACAATTGTATTTTGGTATAGACCATTAAAGCTTGAACATTGGCAGGCATATCTACCAGACCGCAATATTCTAGACTTCATTGAAATTTCACAAATTCCAGTGTACCATAACTCTGACTCCGATCATAGTCACATAATGGTCATGGGAACATTTCGACAATTGTTCGTCACTACAGAGCATTGTAATAGGTTTAAGAAACAACAACAACAAAGCTTTAAATACTCTACAGTATGTGTGCCTCGTAACCGACAAATTTAACATATAGGTCTAGAGTCGACTGGCTATTGCAACTATGTATCATTGATATTATAACCACTGTAGATAGATCCCAGGGAAAGCGTAAACATACCGTTACGACGAACCAGATTACTGTAGGTTACTAGGTGCAAGTTCAGTTTTAATGCTTTCGTCCAGCGCAATATGTTTTTTTTTCTCTCACTCCAGAGTTTTGCTTGTTTTGTCTCTTACGCATGTGAGGGGAGAGGGGAATGGAAAAAAAGAAAGGATTCCGATGAAACTGTGTATCATTTTAATTTCATATAGAAACAGGGACTATTAATACTTTTTATGGTTATTTTCATATGTCATTTATGATTAATGAATGAGTAGAAATTCATCATTGATCTATAAGCCTGCAGTTGAAAGAATGTTTATGTATTCGTATTATTGCGCCATGGGCGGATAATAATTTGATATGCCAATAGAATTGGTATATCAATTATTTGCTTTATGCGAACACTTTAAATGCCATGTTAGTTTTAAAGTATGTGGCATATATATATATATATATATATATATATATATATATATATATATATATATATAAATACTATATATATATATATATATATATATATATATATATATATATATATATATATATATATATATATATATATATATATATATATATATATATCTGTATCTGATAATGTATACTGCTATAAAATTTAAATAGGAGCAGAATCAACCATTGAAAGGTAATTATAACGAGTGATTTTACACTTCCAAATATTTTCGAAAATGTACCAGCAGAAAGTGCTGCACATATTAGAATATTTTGAAAATTATAAGCATAACATAGCGAGTTTGTACAACCACAGAAAAAAAATGTCGTGACAAAGGTATGAAGTGCCAAGATCATAATCATCTTCTCACGGTCAAATACATGTACAAGTCTGCCGCCTGCAAACACAAAAAGCTAATATGGCGAGGTTAAGAAGACAAGGTAACAAAGGAAACATGCACTGCGCAGCAAGGATACAATTACTGCCAGTATTCCTTGACCTCGTACTGAGCAGAGCAATGAAGTAAATTTTGTAGTTTATAAAGGGTTAAAATTGCTTTTTAAATCAACGACAAATTTCAAATGTTTAACACTAAAACCAAAAATGTTCATTTTTACTCACCAACTTTGTGTTTCGATGTCCTAAAATGCTGTGTTTTATCCACACGATCATTCGAATAAATGCAAGAGTAAGCAAAGAAGTCGATTTTTGGGAATTTTAGAGATAATCATTGTCATTTAGACCACTATATTCATCCCTGTATAAAGTCCACAGTAAATCAAAAGTAGAGATGAAAGAAACTCTCCACGAGACCGGTTCTCGTATCTAAGAAAACCAAAGGTTAGAAATGAATCGAGTTACATTCCTTCACATATTTGCATTTCCGGTCGGTACATACTCATCAGTACGACTGTAGTGAGAAAGCACCCAACAGAATGATAATAATTTGCAAGATATTAGCAGCACGGAGAACAAAAAGTTTTATTTTCCAGTTTTATGTCGTTTTGCAATAAATATCATCATCATCGTCGTCGTCGTCATCGTCATCCTTCTTCTTCTTCTCATAACTTATTATTATTATTAATTCTATTAATTCTATTATTATTATTATTATTATTATTATTATTATCATTATTATTATTATTATTATTATTATTATTATTATTATTATTTGATCAATCAAATCAAAACAAGTTATAATATGATATTGCTGTTTATCATGATACTCTAGAATCGTTCTAGTCGAATGAAATTGCATTAATTCACTTTCTAATTATGATTTGAAATATGCTCTGATGGTCAGGCAGTCCTTGTTTAACACACCAACAACTTTTTATCTATCATGAACAAAGACTCTGAACTACTGAAAAGTACCGAGATAGTATCCAGTTTACCAGCGAAGTTAATCATTGCGCTGTTTAATTGGAAAATGGTGTTGTTGTAACTTCAGCCACCTGAAATTCTAAAACACATCGTGTATACTAACCAAATAGATCTAATCAGCAGCTCCGTGTATGTAATCAGGTTCTCACTAACTTCTCAAATAACTGGGAGCACCTGTTCCAAAGGTTCAGAATCAAAGTTCGATTTGTTGAAAGATAACTAACACACCTTCGTTTTCTGTAGCACAGACGTCTTTACATAACGCAACCGATACTGCCATATACAATCGTGTGGAAAGACCGGTCTTAATGCCTCTGGTGTTATGCGGTATTCACAGCAATAAAAAATCAAAACCCTTGCTGCATATATTTGGCTTTGTTTAACAGGGCCGGATTAAGGGCTTCTAGGGTCCTAACACTGAACATAGTGTGGTACCCCATCTCCTGAAAACATGTGAAACTAAAGAAAAACAATATTAAAAGCTGAAAAGGTAGAGAAATGCCATTGTTGCCATCGTTCCAAATCAAAATACTCTTTCTTACAAGCAGATCGAAATGGTCTTATATAATTCATTCAAGTTTATCATCAACAATTAATTTGAATTTTTTATGGTGCCTGTGTTGCGCTGATGCCCTAAGCACGTGCTTAGCGTGCTTAATGGGTAATCCGGCCCTGTTCTTTAGAGAACGACGACAATTGTTGCCTTTCTGTCATGATGCTATAGTAGATCCTTTCGATTAATTAGGTTTACTTCATAATGCCAGTTTCGTCAAGGGAGTTACTATTAAATATTATTAGATGCAAAGGAGCTATCGTTAATGATATGACATGTGTGAACTAGATATTATATATATGGTTACCAATTAATGTTATGACTAGGATGAGAGAATTGATGATCTATGAAAAAAATAATGTATTAGGATAATGTATTGGTTATTTTTTCTTGTTGACAACATTTGCTGTTTTTCAACAAATTAGAAAGTTCGCGATTATTTGATAACATTTGAAATCTACATTGCCCACGTGATCGTAAGAATGAGTGCTTGCAAAAATTATAGTTTTCTGTAAAGTACACTGTGCCGTCAGCTTTAAACTAAACATACCTATATGTCTTATTCAATGTGAAGAAAAATATCCAAGAAAGAGTATCGCCATGAATACATGGTGCTTTGTACTAGAAAAAAATTATGCTGTTCCTACAATAAAAGGACAGTAATATATATATATATATATATATATATATATATATATATATATATATATATATATATATATATATATATATATATATATATATATAATTATATACATTTTGGAATGCAAAGAAATAATCCTTTGTAATAATTGTATCTTTTCGTTGCCAGTGGAAGTAATTGTTATCATTTACATAAATACGAATTGTTATTTTTAGTTTCGTGTACAATTCTTTATTTGTAGGCTTTCCGATCATTCAAATGCTTTAAGACTGCGCGAAATAGATATCCTAAACTTGGAAAATACGCATCAGCTTAATGCTAACCGTTAGCGATTGTTCTTCAATCTATTTTTGCAGGAAGGCTTGCATTTGCAGGAGATGTATTTTGGAATTGATGTTTTATAACAAACTATTATCAGCTTTACCTAAATTGTGTTATGCATCGCAAGAAATAAAATATCGACGAAGGTAATGTTCAATAATCTTAATTAACACACGACTGTAGAATTTATTTGGCATTTGATTAAGCAAATATGTATTTTCCAAATAAACTTAGGTCTATTTGTACCAATAGATTAATGCGTATGAGATTAGAAATATACATATTAGCGGCTTATTTATCTGGTTGTTTTATTTTCGTGAGCAAATAATTGTATGAATTGAGGTAGATTATCTTAGGTAGTTCTACTCTTGAACAGGCTACATTTCGAAATTTTACCATATTAATGTACATTGTACTTCCGAAAAGGAAATAATCGGCGGTCCGTGTTAATGTTTCGAAACAAAAATAGGCGTGGGTGGCCCACTCTCTAATCAAGGATGGTATAAAGTGTCCAGTCTAGAAGCCTTTAGATGTTAGCAATACGTTCCACAAACATTGAGTAAGTACATGCACTAGAACATATAAATGATCAGTCTAAGAAGTCTAAACAATAAAGAAACGAGGACCTTTGACCGCTACTATCAACTCGGATTGTGCGCAGAAGCGTCTGCTATTGTCCAAAGTACATTTGTCAATACCAGCCGACCAGCTATTGGGAATAACGCACTTCAGAAAGCAAGAGAGCAATTTGCAATGATCTTAAAAAGTAATATTGTCTGCGTTAAATATAAGTGGCTTTTGGCTGTTTTTGCTAAATGCGCACTAGATGCTAATATACCGGTTGCTTCAAAGCAACTGAAATGGGAAGGTACCATACACAGACTGCCTCTTTTGCAGGAGTTGACTCTCAAAGCAGTTCAACCACTGTAGGAAAATGTTGCTGCTATATTTCGATAGTGTTTTCCGTATATGTGCAAAGATGAACTCTTCCATAAATCCAAATCGTTAGGGAATGTCTATGGAAATGACCAGGGGGATTGGTCCCTTTATGCCTATATCATCATTCCTGAATAAACTAAATTAAAGCCATTTTCCTAAGCAAGCTCATTCCGCTTTATATTGCCTGGAAATTTGGTTTTATCCCAGATTTGTTTACTCTTGCCAATAGGAAATGCATCATTACACTTTAAAAATTATTTTAAAAAAGACAAAAATAAACAGAAAAAGTGCTTCGTAAGCGAGATCGCATCTTGAACTTGAATTATGTAAGATTCTGAGGAACAGAAATAAAGTTTAAACGGAGACATTAGATTTGCAGTCGATTTTGTATAAATGCTTATTAATTACCTTTCAATATCACGGAAACACACTACACTTCGAGTCTATAAAGAACAATACAGTACTTATTCAAATTGCAAAAATTGCCATAAATATGCGTTTGGAGATGTACCATTTCGGAATTAGGATGAGATCGAATAAATATATTCATCACACACAAGTCACTCATCGTCATGTTTCTTGCAATGCATCTGATAAGTTCAAATGTGATTAGTTTTTAAATAACTCATTCAGCTATTATTATATAGACCTTTAAAAAAGTGTCATGGCACCGTTTACTCTGCTTTCCAATGCAATAGCCCCATTTTGAGAAATTATTTGACTAAGTACAGCGCAACAGAAAACATACAACGGATGTGACAATGTCTTACTTAGATTGAGTACAGACTGATGTGACAATGGCCAACTTAGATTAAGTACAGACAGATGTGACAATGGCCTAATTAGATTGAGTACAGACTGATGTGACAATGGCCAACTTAGATTGAGTACAGACTGATGTGACAATGGCCAACATAGATTAAGTACAGACTAATTTGACATTGGCCAACATAGATTGAGTACAGACTGATGTAACAATGTCCTACTTAGATTGAGTACAGACTGAGGTGACAATGGATTACCTAGATTGATGTACAGACTGATGTGACAATGTCATACTTAGATTAAGTACAGACTGATTTGACAATGGCCAACATAGATTGAGTACAGACTGATATGACAAAGGCCTACTTAGTTTGAGTTTAGACTAATGTGACAATGGCTTACTTAGATTGAGTACAGACTGAGGTGACAATGGCCTACTTAGATTAAGTATAGACTGATGTGACAATGGCCTACTTAGATTGAGTACAGACTGATGTGACAATGTCCTACTTAGATTGAGTACAGACTGATGTGACAATAACCTACTTAGATTGAGTAGAGACTGATGTGACAATAGCCTACTTATATTAGGTACAGACTGTTGTGACAATGTCCTACTCTGATTAAGTACAGACTGATGTGACAATGACCTATTTACTACCAGCAGAGATTGATGTGACAGTGTCCTATTTACAATAAGCACAACCTGATGGGCAATGTCCTATTTACAATGAGCTCAGGTTGATGTGACAATGTCCTGTTTACAAGAAGCATAGAATGATGTGACAATGTCCTATTTGCACGAAGCACAGATTGATGTGACAATATCCTATTTGCAAGAAGCACAGATTGATGTAATAATGTCATATTTGCAAGAAGCACAGATTGATGTAACAATGTCATATTTGCAATAAGCACAAATTGATGTAGCAATGTCCTATTTACAATAGGAACAGATGATGTCCAACTTACGTTTACTTTAGGCACATACTGCGGTGACAAGGACCTATTTGCAATAGGCACAGATTGATTGGATAATGTCCTATTTGCAATAAGCACAGATTCATGTGACAATGTCCCATTTGCAATAAGCATTTATTTATGTGACAATGTCCTATTTACAATAAGCACACATTTATGTGACAATGTCCTATTTACAATAGGCACAACTTGATGCGACAATGTCACATTTCGGTTTACTAATGGGTAAATATGGCAGTGACAATGACCTATTTACTATAGACACAGGTTAATGTCACAATGTCGTGGTCTTAGCAGTAGTCTTAATAGGACGTTTCCTCACGTTGCAACTGAGCGTGTTGCAAGCATTCTGAGAAGTGGTAGCTGCTGAGATGAGTTGAATAAAAATAATGTTGGACGACAATATAGCGTTGCGTACTGGACCACAAAAGAGAGCAGTTAGCGCATTACTGCTGCGCCTTCATTCCTACCAGGTTTTCTCTCCTCAGAAAATTCACTGTGCATTTCCGTGAAGAGATCTCAATATCGAATATGGAACCTTTATTATTATGCACTGGAAAAAGATATCTCTGTAGACAAGAAATACTGACGGGATGAAAGACTCTATGAACACATCTACGAATCATAAAGTGATTCCTTAGAATTTTACGTGCTATTCACTGAGAGGTATGAGACCAGCAGTACATTAAGAATACAAACGTATTTTTGTATATACAAGTCTTCAAATAATGGGATCTATAATTACACTAAAGGATTATAATAGCCAAGATAATTGTCAAAGCCATTGCTGTTGTCGAACCTAGAGTTAAACTGGGATAGATTCATGGACTCATAACGAAGTTGTACAGTTTGCAGAAGCTAACTGTATTATTTCACAAGTACATGAAAGTACCAGTACAATTTCTATGAATAATTAACGCATTATTAATGTGAATTCATTGCCCTAGCCGAGTATCACGTTACGTAAATTCGATTAAAACAAACTGTGCATTGTGCGATAACATAACGTTCACAAATAAACGCAATTCTGCAATACTGTAATGCTGTTCTTTACAGAAAGTCATTGAGAAATAATCATACATAGATGAGCCTGGAAAATAAAATCACGAGCTAATTAAAATGCGCCAAGATATTAAGTGGAGGATTGGGCGTGGGGCTAGCAACCCGACCCTGTAAACCCAACCTGCTATAAAAACGGAAACAGAATTAAAAACCAGAAACTGAAATCCTGAGTGAGTAAGGGTCTCCTTCTGGAAGACTTATGACGCTTTTTAGTGAAAGGCGCGAGCCCGAGCAAGCCATAAAGCAGACCACCCTTCTATCAAACAGGAGAATTAACATCGCAACATGGAATGTGAGGACAATGTATGAGGTAGGAAAAACAGCACAGGTAGCAGCAGAGTTGAAGAACTACAACCTATCCCTACTGGGTAGTAGCGAGACAAGATGGATTCAATCTGGACCAAGAAGACTGATGATAGGAAAGATGCTACTGTATTCAGGACATGAGGAATATGACGCGTCTCATACACAGTGGGTGGGGCTCACGCTTTCAAAGCAAGCATATATTGCACTGATAGGATGGGAACCACACGGGCCCAGAATCGTCACGGTAACGGTTAGAACCAAGAAGGAGAAAATAAAGATGAACATCATACAGTGCTACGCTCCAACAAATGACGGCGACCAGTTTTACAACAGACTACAGAACATAATAGAGAACTTCCCAGACAAAGTCATGAACATCCTCATGGGTGACTTCAATGCCAAAGCTGGGTCAGACAACACAGGGTGCGAACAAGCCATGGCGGTCCGCGTTCTGGGCGAGATTAACGAAAATGGAGAGAGATTCGCAGACCTTTGTGCACTGAACAACTTGTCATCGGGGTAGCATCTTTCTCTACAAGAGAATCCAAAAGAACACATGGATATCACCAGACCATGTGACAAAAAATCAGACTGACCACATCTGCATAGCCAAGAAGTTCAGAAGATCCCTACAAGATGTGAGGGCGAAGACGGGAGCAGATATGACATCTGACTACCACTTAGTTGTCGCAAGGCTAAAACTTAAGCTGAAGAAGAACTGGATGGGTATAAAAGAGAAGAAAACAAAGTATAACATCAGCCTGTTCAAAGATGCGAAAACTAAAGAAGATGAGAAAGACAATGAGAACAACAGATGGCAGAAAGTGAAGGAGGTAGTAAAATCAGCATGCCAATAAGTACTAAGCCCCTTGAAGCACCAGAAGAAAGAATGGATTTCAGCCGAAACATTGCGCGAAATCCAGGAGCGAAAACAGAATAAAGCAGCAGTAAATATCAGTAGGACAAGAACTATAATGGTAAAGGTACAAAAAGAGTACACTGATGCCCACAGAGAAGTGAAAAGAAACATCAAGATAGACAAGAGAAACTACTTTGAAGTACTGGCAGCAGAGGCAGAAGAAGCGGCCGGAAGTGGAAACATGCCAAAGTTGTACGACATCACTAGGAAGCTGTCCGGCAAGTACAGCAAAACAGAGAGACCCGTAAAGGACAAGCAGGGAAAGACCATAGCAAGTGCAAAACATCAAATGAATAAATGGGCAGAACATTTTTAAGAACTGTTGAATAGCTCAGCACCACTGAATCCACCTAGTTAACGCAGATTTCCTCATAAGCTGTGACAATCACACCAGAGAAGAGATTAGGAAAGCCATCACCCACCCGGCAAGACAGCTAGACCTGATGACATCTCAGCAGAAGCTCTCAGAGCAGACCTAGAGGGTTCAGTGGAAATGCTATACCTCATCTTTGAGAAGATCTGGGAGGAAGAAGAAATACCGACTGACTGGAAGGAGGGATACCTCATCAAGATCCCAAAGAGAGGCGACCTCAGCAATTGCTCTAACTACAGAGGAATCACAATCCTGTCAGTACCAGGAAAAATATTCAACCGGGTCCTCTTGAAGAGGATGAAGGATGTCATCGACCAACAGTTATGAGACGAGCAAGATTGCTTCCGTCAGAATAGATAATATACAGACCAAATAGCTACTCTTCGCATCATAGTCGAGCAATCGTTGGAGTGGAATTCTACATCAGCTTTGTCGATTATGAGAAAGCATTTGACAGCGTGGACCGAGAGACACTCTGGAAACTTCGTCGCCACTACGACATCCCATCCAAGCTGGTGAACCTGGTCAAGAACGCTAATAACGGAATGTCCTGCAGAGTCATTCATGCAGGACAGCACAAAGGCAGATTCCCAGTGCAGAGCGGCGTGAGGCAAGTCTGCTGGCTGTCGCCGTTTCTCTTCCTTTTCGCTATCGACTGGATTATGAAGACGTCTACCAATTTGCGGAGAAATGGTATCCAGTGGACATTGTGGAGTCAGCTTGAGAACCTCGACATTGTCGATGACCTAGCGCTTTTGTTCCTGTTCCACAGTCAGCAGCAAATGCAGGACAAGACCGACGTACTGGCAGCCACATCAGAACAGGTTGGCTTCAACATCCACAAAGACAAGACCAAGATCCTGAAGATCAATTATGTCAGTAACAACCCAGTCACACTGCAAGGAAGTCCCCTGGAAGAGGTGGAGTTCTTCACGTACCTGGGCAGCATTATCAGCCAGCAGGGTTGCACAGACGAAGGCGTCAAGGCAAGGATCGGAAAGGCGCGATCAGCTTTCATACAGCTCTAGAACATCTGGAGCTCCAAAGATATTTACTTGACTACTAAGATCAGACTGTTCAATTCCAATGTGAAATCAGTCCTACTGTATGGAGCAGAGACCTGGAGAACCACCAAGTCGACCGTAAAGAGAGTTCAGACCTTCATCAACAGCTGCATAAGAAGAATTCTCCAGATCCGCTGGCCAGACACCATCAGCAACGCCAACCTGTGGCAGAGAACCTCCTATCTTCAGGTAGAAGACGAGAGGAAGAAGAGAAGGTGGCGTTGGATAGGACATATCCTACGTAAGCCGGCAACCAACATTGCCAGACAGGCATTGAGTTGGAACCCTCAAGGCAAGCGGAGAAGGTGCCGAGCAAGAAACACCTGGCGACGTGACCTTGAGGTGGACATCACTAAGCTGGGGCACACCTGGAGTCAGCTCGAGTGGATGGCACATGACAGAAGTCTCTGACGACTTTTTGTGGGCGGCCTAAACCTCGGCAGGGGTTACAGGCAAAACTGAACTGAAGATATTTAGTCCTACATTATTAGAATGTTTTCTTTCAAATATGCATTTTTTTATACAAAACTAGACACGAACGTAATGCCCTAAGAATGTATGTAAGATTTTCTTCGACTGGAAGTTTAACCTACTCGGTTCCTTTAACATTTTATCGTCTACAATGTTCGTGAGTATTTAATCTTTTCTTGATCACGAATCTCACACCTTTAAAACTTAAAAACTATAAACAAGTTTGAATAATGTGAACTTTTGATTCTGATTATAAAAATACATTTAGCCTTCTTTTGGCACATTTTAGATTGTATGTGTGAAAATATATTCAAAAGAGCGAAATTACGATCATATATGTATCATTGCTAACGTGAAAAATGAAAAAAGAAAGCCATAATGATTTCTGGAATTGCAAATAAAGATGGTTGGAGAAAAATCGCCATGAAAGAATTTTATCTCAATAAAAAATAAACAAAACCCCACAGCACAGACTCCTTTCACTCTGACAATAAAATCTGTTATTTCCATCCATTTTAGTTATGTCATAGCAGTCTTGCAAAGAAGCGCGAAAACGTCGGGACTTATCTCTATTAAGTACATACAGATAACAATGCATAGTTTATACGTAAACCTATCAAATACAATTTGTCATATGTTTTCAGATTTGCATTTGTGGTGACAGGGCTACCGGAGCGTATTGGTATAAGAGTTAAGAGGGCCAATATAGAAACATATAAAGGTATCATATAAAAATGCCTCTGTTTCTTGTACCATTGCAGTAAAACAAGGAGAAAACAAATCAGTCGTTTTAAAAACTCTTCTTTTCAAGAACATGGTAAAGAAATGTGTATTTTGATGCAGAGCATAATTCATATTTATTTGAAGACATTATCCATTTAGCTTCTCTAACGGGGCTCTGAATTGCGCAGATGTTGCATGCTACTTTGTACCTCTACTGTTCCGGCATCTAATTGCCAGCTCTGATACGTTCAAAAGTGTGTGAACACCTATGCAACATCGGTAGTTTCCTCCGTGTTTACAGACTTCCAGCGTTTCAAAGATCACATAAGGCTGACATCCGTGCTGTCAAGTGCACGTCGTATAAGCTAGAGAAACCCGTTTTGCAACGGATATTAAAGATACAGTTTGAAATAGGGAACTGTTTAACTTTGGGTTGATGATATAACACCGTTTACTGGTCCAACGATATGTAGATTATACAGTAATGTGGCTAGCATCACTTACCTTTTAATAAGGATGAGATGTTCATTTAGTTCCGCAACAGTTAGTTTCATCGTTTTCTACTATTATCAAACCGACTTTTTACCTGGAATGTGCATGCATCATGTATTAATAGTGATGGTCTTTGATAACGGGCACGGTCGTTTCTTTTTCACAGGTTTCGTCACGTTGCGGTCATTTCGTCCTATAACGTTTGGTAACTAATAAACTTCGATAAATGTCAGACCTTACTGCATAGTACCACTGTAGGTATACATGATTGATATTTGTAAATTTTTACGAGTGATTCACAATATAAATTATACATTGCATTATTACAATTTCAGATCAATTGTGTATTGAAAGAGGTGAGAATGACCGAGTGACCTAAGGCGCCAGCCTGTACAGATCACTCATACATTTCACGCCGGTTCGACCAAATGGGCGTGTGAGAAAGATTGTATGTAACTTCCATTTTGTCTGTGGTTCTTCCAGAAGTTTGGGAAGGAACATTATAAAACAAAAAATTTAGTTTTATTAACAGAATCACATTGATACTTCTGATACAGGTATTTAGGCAGTTTACTTTGATGAAGTTGATCGCTTCAATCTATGTCCACGAACACCAGTCAGTGTGTGTGTGTGATTTGGATTTTTAACGTAGCTTTAACAATTTTTCAGTCATATCGCTGCAATGTCTGCAGTGTGGCAGTTTATTGTGATGTCTAGCACTGGGGCATCATGCCGCAGACATGTAGCATGATGTCCCACCCAGTCACATTATCCTGACAACAGGCCGACCAGTCCTAACACTAACCTCTTAATGATGAGCGCCAAGCGAGGCAGCTGTTAGTACCATTTTGTAAGTCTTTGGTATGACTCGGCCGGGGATCGAACCCACGACCTGCCGCATCCGAGGCAGACGCTCTAACGACTAGGCCACCGAGCAGTTGACCAGTCAATGATGTTCCACAGAATGGAGATAGGTAAGAAGTTGACTGTTTTGTTTAATTCTAAAATAGAATTCGAGGTACCAGTATTACTACTATGTTCGTAGATTTACTTAGGGCTTCCTAGCTGTATATGCTTTAACACACCCTGTATCATTTAACACTCAAAACACGGAACGGCTTATTATCCAGGTAATCTGTTTCATAGTATTACCTGCGAATATACAGGTTTCCAAAGAATCTATCATCACGCATTATTCAATACTTGAATTATTCTTTACTGTCATGATACATTTGAATATACGTCTAAAGGCATGAAATGTGCGAAAGGGAATCGAAACAGAATTATCCGAGGAGGAGATTAACTGTTGCTTAATATTAATAGATCAGTTCGTCTGAGTGTTACTAAAGGTTTGCACTATACTACAGTATGTGTCACCTTAGTCTCAAATATCCACAGTGGCATTTCAACTTTGTTTTGCATTTTTATTTTGTTTCCAAATCTCAACAGTATCAAACAATTATTTTTAAAAAAATGAAATATAAACACAAATTCAGTACTTTATTTCAATATACTCACTTATAAGTCCTTCCTAGACATAATCCCTTGTAAGTCCTTCCTAGACATAATCCCTTATATGTCCTTCCTAAACATAATCACTTACAAGTCCTTCCAAAACACGAATGATCCTTGTCATTCCTATAATACAAACAATGAAATTATGTGGGGCATTATAATACCTGTGCAATACCTATATATGCAGAAAGACGCCTTTGAAAAGAAAATGCTGTAGAAACGTCCTATTTCATTTTGCATATTTTTTATGCATATTTGATTTGTCAGTTTTTCTTCCTGGTTATGTATAAGTGCATGCTGCTTTTGACAAGACACACTGATGTTTCTATTTTGTAAGCAAATAATACATAGTATTTTTCTAGGAGTGTCAGTTAAATATTAGGATCATTATCTTGGTCTGAGATAAGGACATTATGTTTATCATATTCATTGTTATAATTATAGTAACAGATGTAACCTTGTAAAAAAAAAAACATATTGTTGCTGAGTGGAATCCTCCACTTAATATACATGGTATTTCCAGATAATGCTAATTTTGACCTTGGTCGGGTAGAGGGGTTTATAATCCTGCTAAATTCAGAAATTGCTCATTCCAGCAATAACTTCCGAAGCAGAAATCAGTCTTATTGTTGTGTTCAGTATTTCATTTGGATGGAATTTATTTATTCAGATTATTTATTCACTAACAATACAAAGTGCTCTTAATATTCTTGTACAGAAACATTAATTTGTAATTATTGTGAATTCAGATAAGTATATCATGGATTATAGCATTGTGAATAATTGGAAGACTTGGCACGTCATTACATTCCAGGGTACTGGCACGTTAGTATATTCAAGACTTAAGGCACATCAACACACTCTGAGATCTTATTTCAAACACCACTGGAATTTAATTATAACCCTATGTTTTAGTACTGGTGATAAAACTTTTTATATTATTTGGGATTTAATTCGGAATACTGTGCGTTCTTTATAAATTTTCACTTGGTATTGTAGGGAAACCAATACTAAAACGGGGCAGAAAAATATCAATGAATCAAGCCGCCCATTAAATGTCTTATCTTGTAGATTCAGATTTTATTGATTGTAAGGTAGTTGATGTAGCACGGGTCAATACAAGGAAATGTAAAAATATTATGAGGTAAAAACAAAATTGCATTTTCATTTAAGTTCATTATTACATCAGAATTTGAATTGTACCACCTTTTCTCATATCATGTCATGCGCGCTCTTCGGGAAGAAGTAATACCTGGATACTTACTAATATATATATATATATATATATATATATATATATATATATATATATATATATATATATATATATATATATATATATATATATATATATATATATATATATATATATATATATATATATATATATATATATATATATATATATATTTGAGACGCTTGAGTTTTATCATCTAATGTCACACAGAACATACTGTAATTAAGAATATAACATTACTCTGTGCGTTTAATATTCGCAAGAATCAAGTATATATGATGCGGTTTTATTGGAATGACGGTTTTATTGGAATGACAAGACAAGACTAATCATATTAAATAGTACATTAAATAAACATGGCTAGAATGATATCTTCTTCTTTTCTTCTTCAAATATAAATTGTTTGGATATAGAATATTTTTGTCAGTTCAATAATCTTATATAATGACATCTTAATACCGCATGACCAATACGAGTGACACGTAATCCACAGTACCAAGCACGTAATCCACAGTACACAAACATTTATCATTTCTTATTATAGATTTTTTTTAAATCTGAAAATGGAATAAAGAATCACATGTAATCGTGCTTGCACGCAACGTTAAATACAATATTTTTAAATATTTGTCAGCGAATCCATCAGCGTTTGTTTTATCCGATTCAAAATTCTTGTAAGGGCGATCGAACTGTTTAAATAAGACCATTAATATAATTATGGTTCAATGTGACATTATTAAATTAACTATGGAGGAACTGAAGGAAAAACCTGTTCTACGCAGCACATGTCTACAATTTTACTATCATTTGATAATTATTTTACTGCATGCAGTTGAGAATAAATCGATGCAAACTTGCGTCCTGATAAAGATAACTCAATGATTTGGCCACAGACATTGTTATTAAATTGTTTTTCTTTCTGATAAAAAGCTAAAATAGTTTGTTCCCTATGATAAAGAAATAAAGATAAATGTTTTATGTAGCCAAATTTTACGTGGTTGGGTTTATTTAATGGAACTCATTAATCTCAAATTCTAATAAAAGCTGCCAACATGTATGACCGCCTATAAGTGTGAATTGAATTTATTTTAGATTTAAAGCCATTTTATCTAATATATGGGTAGTATGTAAGCTGAAGCATTCTTTCAGTCAGCTGGGGTAATATAAACAACAATACATTTTAGAACCATGCTATCTATTTGCAAACAAAATCATTTGCGACACAAAGAAGATGAAATTTTACGAAGGGTGGTGACAAATTATAGCATACAGTGTAACAGTTCGGTGCGCACTCTGTGTCCGTGTGTGTGTGTGTGTGTGTGTGTGTGTGTGTGTGTGTACAAACAATTGCAGACAAATGTTCCAATACACTCTGATTAGCATTCAGTGTAAAACTTAGTTGATAGGTCCGTATAGGCTCCACGATTAAGAAATTCACGGATATTGAAATCCTGAACATTTCAGAATTATGGATGCTGGTGTGCATTATCCTTTTCTTTTACACGAAACTAGCGTTGTAACTACCGAGTCAACTACCTATAATATTATAAGTTGAAAATAGTTCAAATAACTGATTCTATTAACACACAATACTATTATGCGACCTCTTCATGATCGATGCCAACAGAATACATTGATATCGATTATTTCCTTTAAGAATGAGCGAGGTCGTCCTCTATTTTACATTAAAAATCACACAAAAACAAAACGAACAAACAAAAAGCCCACATTACAAAACACCCACCACAAACATTTTAGACCTGATAGTAGAACCCTAGGGAGAAACTTATTAATCATACCACAGTTGAATTCGATAGCACAATTTTGATCCGAGGTAATGAATACTTTCTTATGATTCGTCATTTTCTTTTTTTAAGGCAGATATAAATGTATTTTAATATTTAATAAGAAATAATGAAATTGTTACGATTTCCAGCCTTTCGAATGGTCTGGACCCATTTTTCTTTTCTTCCTTATTTTTTATTTTTCTTTATTGCTGGGGGGTTGGGGTTGGGGATATATATATATATATATATATATATATATATATATATATATATATATATATATATATATATATATATATATATATATATATATATATATATATATATGAACCGAATTTTTTTTTCATACTTTAACCTCGTCCACTGGCACTACTCTTTCCGACATTCGCATACAAATTTGTTGTTGTAGGGTTTAACGCCATTTTTCAGCACACGATAGGCTATACATAGCGGCCAGTATTAATGGTTGAGGAAGAACCCGGGAAAACCCCGGGAAGAACCATCGACCCACGAGAAGCTACTGGCAAGCTTTCTCACATACCCACATTGGCCGAATCCCAGACTCGAACCCACGCAGACAGTGGTGAGATGGCAGTGATCCGCAACGGAAAGCGCTTTAGACCACTCGGCCACTCGGGACCCCTCGCATACAAACTTATTATGTGCAAGCTGCATTAATTTAATGTGGTTTACATTAACGTCGTGGGCAATGAGATCACATCATGGCTATGATAATGCGGTGAATAAAAATACTTTATAAGACTGAAAAATAAAAAGCTGAAAGCTGGATCGATAAAATGTGCAGATAATCCACGGACAGACAGACAGACAATTGCTCGTTACGTTCTGACATGTACTTTGCAACCGGAAACACGATTTACGACATTCTACCACAATCCACTACATTCTACAATCTTCGCGGATGTTGCAGTTTGCACGGCATTTTTTTCGGTTCATACTTCTATGAACGAAAACCAATAAATAGTCAATCCTTAAACTTGAAAATTTAATCTTCTTCTGTAGATATTTATTGCCTACGGTTGTAGCTACACCAGGAAATAATAACTGCATGCGGAATATATAAAATCATTCAACCACATGGAAGATTACACATATTCTTCGCTTCCTGTCAAGAAAGATTGATGTAGCCTGGGAGATATTTCGAATAATCAGGTAAATCTAATTTCGGAAATGTGCCTTTCCTATGGAGCTGCAAATTACAGAAAAATAAATCAAGTTCTCAACAAGCAACTGCCGGGAGAAGCAAATGTCGGAATAATAACCCATGGTATTCTTGCAAACAAACAATTCTTTGCTGAATTCGAGGAAAACATTTAACATTGTTTTATCACACTTTCACAATATGTACTTAAAGGTACAAAGAAAATTGGCAATCGTTGTAAGGGCGGAGAGATAATTTTACTTTCTATGTATGTATGTATGCATGTATGTACGTACGTACGTACGTATGTATGTATGTATGTATGTATGTATGTATGTATGTATGTATGTATGTATGTATGTATGTATAAATGTATGTATGTATGCACGCACGCACGTACGTACGTTCTCATCCATGCATGTATGCATGCATGCATGTATGTATGTATGTATGTATGTATGTATGTATGTATGTATGTATGTATGTATGTATGCATGCATGTATTTATGTATGTATGTATGTATGTATGTATGTATGTATGTATGTATGGATGCATGTATGTATGTATGTATGTATGTATGTATGTATGTATATATGTATGTATGTATGTGTGTCTGTCTGTATGTATGTATGTATGTATGTATGTATGTATGTATGTATGTATGTATGTAAAGTTTTATGTTAGTTGCTATATCGAACCCCGTTTATATATCGATGTAATATTTTGATTTTCTAACAATAAATTGCTCACAGGTCTTGATACTGACGTTTGAACCATCCATATTGTAACTTTGACAATGCATTAATAAATGTTTAAATAGGAATTATATATATAGCAATTATATATATATATATATATATATATATATATATATATATATATATATATATATAGAGAGAGAGAGAGAGAGAGAGAGAGAGAGAGAGAGAGAGAGAGAGAGAGAAGAGTTGCTATGAACATTTTCATCATCTTTAATTCTGTCCTTAGGTGGTTTCCAAATATGGTACTTGAATGTCTATTTTTTGTCTTATTCGGTATTAAACATATACTTTCAATATTGATTGAGTGACCTGAAACAGTGAAAGAACTCCCACTGATGAATGAAAATTTGAATTTCAATATACAGTAACTATAATTTTAACGATATAACGTACAAAAATGTCTCTTATTGCCTTACCGGCCAAATGTATTGTAGAAGAGGGATATTTAAAGAGTTATTAATGTTAGTTAACTATACAATAATAATTCTTTGATAGTGAGCAATATGACAGTTCATCCTCTCAACGTACACCTCATGCATCCTTACTCACATTCCTAACCAGATTACTTAATTATTAAATGCCATATATTTTGTATTCACCTCTTGGTGTGTTGTTCATACACTGGAAAACTACTTTCGACGGAATGGCGGCTTTCAAATCGCCTGAACATTAGCGAATTCATGCAACAACAACTTGGCGCTAAATCGTGGCTGCGCAGAGGATGCGGCAAAGACTGGATGTTGCGCTCCTTCAGAAAGTCTGTCACGATGGCGGATATATGCGCCTGCGTGTTGTCATGGATTACATGAATACATTGAGTACCGGTGCTAGCATGGGTAGTTCGGTAGTGTTTAGCAATATTTGGAAACACTTTGGAGGCATAAAAGTACCCAGAGATACCATAAGTGATGGGCACAGGTACCTGGACTTCCAGACTATTTGCATCAAAAAATGATGTGTATGAAACTTAACAGTCCGACTATGTCAAGCGATATTTGTCCTCTGCTCATGTTCTCCGATCCAGACTTTATTATTTTCTCTCTAGCCCGGTTCAAAATAGGAAATTCATCTGTGACAATATCATTTAAATGTCTGGTCAGTTTTGGGCGGGTTGTCTGTTGTTGTTTTGTTTGTGTTTTTTTTTTCTTCTGGCAAGCAGCCGTTTGGAGATTTTTCTCCGGTTCTATTTTTGAACAACCGTTACTAAAATACAGAACCCATCAATATATTAAAACAGCTGCGAGTTAATGGCCGGGAAAACAGAAATAGTTTTGTTTGTGTATCGAACATCTGCATCTCTTGTCCACTCCACAGTAGCTACATCCGCTCACCAGTCGCAGAAAAACGTGTCCCAGAACGCTGGGTCTCTTGCAAGGATTTGGGATCATCCTTAAAACGATGAAACTATCTCAGGTCATAATATCTGATACATAATTACATCAATCCAAGTAGGCCTTGATACCAGTCAAAGAATACCTTCATATCTCTTTGCACTTTGAAATCCTGAATGACCCCTCAGGCTATGCTACTGGGGTAAATATCGATTGCTTTATAGAGTATATACTTCGTGTACAAGAGATAACACATCCTGTCAAGAGAAAGTGGTGATAAACCGAGTAGGTAGTGTACATTAAACTCAGAGAGGTACATTTCATATGAAAATGTATATTCCAACCTGAACAGAAAAACGAAAGCATCTTTCAACAAGCACCTGCCAAGAGGCATAAAAGTTGGAACTATCTAGAGATTGTTTTCTTGCAAAACAAATCATTTTTGGTAACATTAGCTGAGTAATCGTAAACGTGCTTTATCAAAATGCTTAAAATATTACATTTGTAGGCAAAGACAAAGAAGAGAAATCTACCAATTATTGCAAAAGCGGAGATTGTTTTGCACATCTTTCTGTTAATGTATGAATGCAAGTGGAAATCGATATTAGTTAGTGATTTTCCTTTTCAATCTTGTCTACATATTTTGTCTTATCAAAGAATAAAAGTATCTACAGGCATCTTGGAAACGGATGCTTTGGACCGTCGAAAGTAAAATCTTAATATTGTAGTTATCAAAACATATACATTAATGAAAAATATGCAGGAACAATTGGCATTATCACTACATCAGAAGCGTGGAACGTACCTATTTAGTGCACATGCTCTTCAAAATTCGTAGTTTTCGATGGTTTTTAATTTAACTAATGCTGCTTCCCCTCCAGCTTTATCACATTTAATATTAATATCTACTTGCAATAACGTAGGATTTAAATGCAATTCTCACGAACGGATTAAAGATTAGGGTTGTAATACACAGTGTTCAATAATAATGTATCATGTACAATGTGAAGCTTGCATGATGTGTCTTTTGTTGTTGTTGTCTTTTATGCGACAGTTCTTCTAATCATTGGTTCAAAGCTCAGATTAAAGGGCAGATTTATAGAATGCTTAATGGATTTTTAAAATATATCGTTTGTCTATCCCCCTCCCGCTCCGACCCTCCGAACGGACATGCGTCAGATATAAATATAACTGGATATAACGAACAATTTACCGGTAACCTGGTCATGGCTATGTCTGGAATTTGCTGCACAACCTCGTTTCAACTTGGTTACATTGAGGATATTTTTGCAAACAAAGACTCGTGCTCTTCAATCTTTTAAAAGAAATCAAATACTGTTTTCTCTAAATCACGAATGAGAACCAGCCATACCAACTCTAGCAAATACCGACTCCATGCACAGAATTAATTTTCATTTAAATATATTTGTGTACGATGTTTTGGAAACATAACTAGTACTTGCCACATTAGCTCTAGTCAGACCAGTAGAACAACATTTCCGAAGACCAAAATGCCCACATTTTGACATGTTATATTAAAGATGGATAACAATGGTTTCGTTATATTACATTATGGGTAACATGGGGTCCGTTATATTACATTAGGAGTAACATGGGGTCGGTTATATTACATTACGAGTAACATGGGGTCCGTTATATTACATTAGGAGTAACATGGGGTTCGTAATATACGTAGTTTACTGTAGCTACGTTTCTTCGACTGGTTGACACTTTACTTCACCTACTTGTATTTTATGTAGCTACACTCACTTCTTTTGTGATTCCATGATCCATATAACAGTCTATCTCACTCCCCAGCACCTGTAACAATATATTAATATTAAAGATTCTTACAATGTAAATATTTTCACATTTAAAAATTTGACTTCGTAACCTAGTTCTCCAACAACACCATCTCATCACATTGTCCTCTATGACGATATTCTAAATCTTTCCGGAATACCATATTTATTTGTTTCCTGTATTCTTTCAAATCCTATGCATACTTAATCGCGGCATATGCTGGCAAACACTGACATGTATATTTAGTAAGCACGCCATCCCTACGGAGAGTGTATGCGCTTACAAATTTACGATTAGGAAATATATATCTGTTTTCAGAATGAATAAGGAGGGTGGGGGTGGAGGAGTCAATATAAGAATAACAATATATCTACCTATAGACCTATCTATCTGGTTAACTACATTCAGATTTTATTCTGTCTCGCATTATTATTATTATTATTATTATTATTATTAGTAGTAGTAGTATATGAAAATCGTCCAGACAGTTGCCTAAGAATAGGGTCACCATACCTGATGACGTTTCCAGATAACATTGTTCGATTTGTAATATTTGGAATGAACTGGTATTTTGGAAAACAGTCCGCGTGGACGTGAATCCTGGAATGCAAAGCATTTCCAACTTACTCTAAATATTATTTGAACTTTTCAGTTCTTTTCTTCTGTTTGATTTTTTGCGCTGGAAATTATACTTTGGTGTTTGAAAATGTTGAATTTACTTCTTCAAAACTAATATATATATATACACACACACACACAGAGACACGCACACACACACACACACACACACACACACACACATATATATATATATATATATATATATATATATATATATATATATATATATATATATATATATATATATATATATATATACATATGTGTGTGTGTGTGTTTTGTTCTTATTTAACCTGTTTTGTATATAAATTATTCCATTTCCTTATAACTGACTTTCGACCTCATTCGTCTAAAAATAAGTTGCATCGCATATTGCGTAATCATATCTCATAGTAAATAACATGAATTTTATGTGCGAAAGTGTATTTATCATAAGCGTTACATCACAGTCATATTCTACTATTGTTAGTTATGCTTGCATAATTCACCTGGCAATACTGTTTTTTAATTAGTTAGATTCCTTGATTATGATTCCGATGCAGTGAGTAAGAAAGAAAACAAAAAAAAATTCGATACAGAATGGCAATCGAGAGCACCGTTATAAAGACAAGGATGCATATGAACGTCGCCATAGAACATCATAACTATAACTAAGATAGTGCAAATAAATAATTATTAAAAAATAAATGCATTTATCAATGATATTTCAGGAGTAGAGGGTGGAAAAATAAAAAATAAAACAAAATTGTACTTTCTGCGTGATTCGTGAATATACAAACACTGGAGCACTTTCGAACTAAGAAGTATTATTTTGGTTCTCAAATAGCAATACCTAAAAACTGGGGAACAACTATGCCATATAAGTGCTTAATGATGTAACGATCTTTCGAATCGAAAATGGCTAGAGGGAACAGCAATTCTCCTGAGAGCGTACAGTTTTGTTTTTACGATATCTGATAGGTCTTTATCAAAAGTACGGAAATCCACTAGTACTTTAACTTGTTATGAAAGTTTGTTGTTAACCAAATGATATATACCATGACATGAATAGAACAGTTAATGTAAGTCCATCATTACTAGTGAACATTAATTAAGATTCTTCGAAAGGAAAATAGGTAAACTTTTGTGAATCAAATAGTACAAGTTTATTTCAATCGAAATTCATAATGCATTTGTTTCATCCAGAGCGTTACTTAAAAAATGTATTACGGTAGCACTTAGCAGTTTTAGGGTAATGTTGCAGTGCAGGATGTACCCACTCTGCTTTGACCAACCCGATTCTTAACTATTAAGATGTATTCATTTTCAAAGACGTAAGAGAATGCTGAAAATAAATAATTATAAAGACTGGCATGGCAAAACGGACCTTCTTTGAAGCATTCCAGCCCATTTCCCACAAACCCGTGGAAATCATTAGAACTCGCGATTTTCAACTTTGTAAAGAACTTGTACTGATCATAGATAATGCGATGCCATTTGCGTCATACATATACACTATATAACCTTTGGCACTGGCGATCTTGATATTGTTTCCTCTGACAACTCTGCAATGTGAATCTTAGACATGTGAGAAACAGAGAAGTTTCCGACTGCTATCTACATCTGAGAAATAGAGAAGTTTCTAACTGCTATCTACATCTGAGAAATAGAGAAGTTTCTAACTGCTATCTACATCTGAGAAATAGAGAAGTTTCCGACTGCTATCTACATCTGAGAAATAGAGAAGTTTCTAACTGCTATCTACATCTGAGAAATAGAGAAGTTTCTAACTGCTATCTACATCTGAGAAATAGAGAAGTTTCTAACTGCTATCTACATCTGAGAAGTAGAGAAGTTTCCGACTGCTATCTACATCTGAGAAATAGAGAAGTTTCTAACTGCTATCTACATCTGAGAAATAGAGAAGTTTCTAACTGCTATCTACATCTGAGAAATAGAGAAGTTTCTAACTGCTATCTACATCTGAGAAATAGAGAAGTTTCTAACTGCTATCTACATCTGAGAAATAGAGAAGTTTCCGACTGCTATCTACATCTGAGAAATAGAGAAGTTTCTAACTGCTATCTACATCTGAGAAATAGAGAACTTTCTAACTGCTATCTACATTTGAGAAATAGAGAAGTTTCCGACTGCTATCTACATCTGAGAAATAGAGAAGTTTCTAACTGCTCTCTACATCTGAGAAATAGAGAAGTTTCCGACTGCTATATACATCTGAGAAATAGAGAAGTTTCTAACTGCTATCTACATCTGAGAAATAGAGAAGTTTCTAACTGCTATCTACATCTGAGAAATAGAGAAGTTTCTAACTGCTATCTACATGTGAGAAATAGAGAAGATTCTAACTGCTATCTACATCTGAGAAATAGAGAAGTTTCTAACTGCTATCTACATCTGAGAAATAGAGAAGTTTCCGACTGCTATCTACATCTGAGAAATAGAGAAGTTTCCGACTGCTATCTACATCTGAGAAATAGAGAAGTTTCTAACTGCTATCTACATCTGAGAAATAGAGAAGTTTCTAACTGCTATCTACATCTGAGAAATAGAGAAGTTTCCGACTGCTATCTACATCTGAGAAATAGAGAAGTTTCTAACTGCTATCTACATCTGAGAAATAGAGAAGTTTCCGACTGCTATCTACATCTGAGAAATAGAGAAGTTTCCGACTGATATCTACATCTGAGAAATAGAGAAGTTTCTAACTGCTATCTACATCTGAGAAATAGAGAAGTTTCCGACTGCTATCTACATCTGAGAAATAGAGAAGTTTCCGACTGCTATCTACATCTGAGAAATAGAGAAGTTTCTAAGTCCTATCTACATCTGAGAAATAGAGAAGTTTCTAACTGCTATCTGCATCTGAGAAATAGAGAAGTTTCTAACTGCTATCTACATCTGAGAAATAGAGAAGTTTCTAACTGCTATCTACATCTGAGAAATAGAGAAGTTTCTAACTGCTATCTACATCTGAGAAATAGAGAAGTTTCTAACTGCTATCTACATCTGAGAAATAGAGAAGTTTCTAACTGCCATCTACATCTGAGAAATAGAGAAGTTTCCGACTGCTATCTACATCTGAGAAATAGAGAAGTTTCTAACTGCTATCTACATCAGAGAAATAGAGAAGTTTCCGACTGCTATCTACATCTGAGAAATAGAGAAGTTTCTAACTGCTATCTACATCCGAGAAATAGAGAAGTTTCTAACTGCTATCTACATCTGAGAAATAGAGAAGTTTCCGACTGCTATCTACATCTGAGAAATAGAGAAGTTTCTAACTGCTATCTACATCTGAGAAATAGAGAAGTTTCCGACTGCTATCTACATCTGAGAAATAGAGAAGTTTCTAACTGCTATCTACATCTGAGAAATAGAGAAGTTTCTAACTGCTATCTACATCTGAGAAATAGAGAAGTTTCCGACTGCTATCTACATCTGAGAAATAGAGAAGTTTCTAACTGCTATCTACATCTGAGAAATAGAGAAGTTTCTAACTGCTATCTACATCTGAGAAATAGAGAAGTTTCTAACTGCTATCTACATCTGAGAAATAGAGAAGTTTCTAACTGCTATCTACATCTGAGAAATAGAGAAGTTTCTAACTGCTATCTACATCTGAGAAATAGAGAAGTTTCTAACTGCTATCTACATCTGAGAAATAGAGAAGTTTCTAACTGCTATCTACACCAGAGAAATAGAGAAGTTTCTAACTGCTATCTACATCTGAGAAATAGAGAAGTTTCCGACTGCTATCTACATCTGAGAAATAGAGAAGTTTCCGACTGCTATCTACATCTGAGAAATAGAGAAGTTTCGACTGCTATCTACATGTGAGAAATAGAGAAGTTTCTAACTGCTATCTACATCTGAGAAATAGAGAAGTTTCTAACTGCTATCTACATCTGAGAAATAGAGAAGTTTCTAACTGCCATCTACATCTGAGAAATAGAGAAGTTTCCGACTGCTATCTACATCTGAGAAATAGAGAAGTTTCTAACTGCTATCTACATCAGAGAAATAGAGAAGTTTCCGACTGCTATCTACATCTGAGAAATAGAGAAGTTTCTAACTGTTATCTACATCTGAGAAATAGAGAAGTTTCTAACTGCTATCTACATCTGAGAAATAGAGAAGTTTCCGACTGCTATCTACATCTGAGAAATAGAGAAGTTTCTAACTGCTATCTACATCTGAGAAATAGAGAAGTTTCCGACTGCTATCAACATCTGAGAAATAGAGAAGTTTCTAACTGCTATCTACATCTGAGAAATAGAGAAGTTTCTAACTGCTATCTACATCTGAGAAATAGAGAAGTTTCCGACTGCTATCTACATCTGAGAAATAGAGAAGTTTCTAACTGCTATCTACATCTGAGAAATAGAGAAGTTTCTAACTGCTATCTACATCTGAGAAATAGAGAAGTTTCTAACTGCTATCTACATCTGAGAAATAGAGAAGTTTCTAACTGCTATCTACATCTGAGAAATGGAGAAGTTTCTAACTGCTATCTACATCTGAGAAATAGAGAAGTTTCTAACTGCTATCTACATCTGAGAAATAGAGAAGTTTCTAACTGCTATCTACATCTGAGAAATAGAGAAGTTTCTAACTGCTATCTACATCTGAGAAATAGAGAAGTTTCCGAATGCTATCTACATCTGAGAAATAGAGAAGTTTCTAACTGCTATCTACATCTGAGAAATAGAGAAGTTTCTAACTGCTATCTACATCTGAGAAATAGAGAAGTTTCCGACTGCTATCTACATCTGAGAAATAGAGAAGTTTCTAACTGCTATCTACAGCTGAGAAATAGAGAAGTTTCCGACTGCTATCTACATCTGAGAAATAGAGAAGTTTCTAACTGCTATCTACATCTGAGAAATAGAGAAGTTTCTAACTGCTATGTACATCTGAGAAAGAGAGAAGTTTCTAACTGCTATCTACATCTGAGAAATAGAGAAGTTTCTAACTGCTATCTACATCTGAGAAATAGAGAAGTTTCTAACTGCTATCTACATCTGAGAAATAGAGAAGTTTCCGACTGCTATCTACATCTGAGAAATAGAGAAGTTTCTAACTCCTATCTACATCTGAGAAATAGAAAAGTTTCCGACTGCTATCTACATCTGAGAAATAGAGAAGTTTCCGACTGCTATCTACATCTGAGAAATAGAGAAGTCTCTAACTGCTATCTACATCTGAGAAATAGAGAAGTTTCTAACTGCTATCTACATCTGAGAAATAGAGAAGTTTCCGACTGCTATCTACATCTGAGAAATAGAGACGTTTCTAACTGCTATCTACATCTGAGAAATAGAGAAGTTTCTAACTGCTATCTACATCTGAGAAATAGAGAAGTTTCCGACTGCTATCTACATCTGAGAAATAGAGAAGTTTCGACTGCTATCTACATCTGAGAAATAGAGAAGTTTCTAACTGCTATCTACATCTGAGAAATAGAGAAGTTTCTAACTGCTATCTACATCTGAGAAATAGAGAAGTTTCTAACTGCTATCTACATCTGAGAAATAGAGAAGTTTCCGACTGCTATCTACATCTGAGAAATAGAGAAGTTTCTAACTGCTATCTACATCAGAGAAATAGAGAAGTTTCCGACTGCTATCTACATCTGAGAAATAGAGAAGTTTCTAACTGCTATCTACATCTGAGAAATAGAGAAGTTTCTAACTGCTATCTACATCTGAGAAATAGAGAAGTTTCCGACTGCTATCTACATCTGAGAAATAGAGAAGTTTCTAACTGCTATCTACATCTGAGAAATAGAGAAGTTTCCGACTGCTATCTACATCTGAGAAATAGAGAAGTTTCTAACTGCTATCTACATCTGAGAAATAGAGAAGTTTCTAACTGCTATCTACATCTGAGAAATAGAGAAGTTTCCGACTGCTATCTACATCTGAGAAATAGAGAAGTTTCTAACTGCTATCTACATCTGAGAAATAGAGAAGTTTCCGACTGCTATCTACATCTGAGAAATAGAGAAGTTTCCGACTGCTATCTACATCTGAGAAATAGAGAAGTTTCTAACTGCTATCTACATCTGAGAAATAGAGAAGTTTCTAACTGCTATCTACATCTGAGAAATAGAGAAGTTTCTAACTGCTATCTACATCTGAGAAATAGAGAAGTTTCCAACTGCTATCTACATCTGAGAAATAGAGAAGTTTCCGACTGCTATCTACATCTGAGAAATAGAGAAGTTTCTAACTGCTATCTACATCTGAGAAATAGAGAAGTTTCCGACTGCTATCTACATCTGAGAAATAGAGAAGTTTCTAACTGCTTTCTACATCTGAGAAATAGAGAAGTTTCTAACTGCTATCTACATCTGAGAAATAGAGAAGTTTCCGACTGCTATCTACATCTGAGAAATAGAGAAGTTTCTAAATGCTATCTACATCTGAGAAATAGAGAAGTTTCTAACTGCTATCTACATCTGAGAAATAGAGAAGTTTCTAACTGCTATCTACATCTGAGAAATAGAGAAGTTTCCGACTGCTATCTACATCTGAGAAATAGAGAAGTTGCCGACTGCTATCTACATCTGAGAAATAGAGAAGTTTCCGACTGCTATCTACATCTGAGAAATAGAGAAGTTTCTAACTGCTATCTACATCTGAGAAATAGAGAAGTTTCTAACTGCTATCTACATCTGAGAAATAGAGAAGTTTCTAACTGCTATCTACATCTGAGAAATAGAGAAGTTTCCGACTGCTATCTACATCTGAGAAATAGAGAAGTTTCTAACTGCTATCTACATCTGAGAAATAGAGAAGTTTCTAACTGCTATCTACATCTGAGAAATAGAGAAGTTTCCAACTGCTATCTACATCTGAGAAATAGAGAAGTTTCTAACTGCTATCTACATCTGAGAAATAGAGAAGTTTCCGACTGCTATCTACATCTGAGAAATAGAGAAGTTTCTAACTGCTATCTACATCTGAGAAATAGAGAAGTTTCTAACTGCTATCTACATCTGAGAAATAGAGAAGTTTCTAACTGCTATCTACATCTGAGAAATAGAGAAGTTTCTAACTGCTATCTACATCTGAGAAATAGAGAAGTTTCCGACTGCTATCTACATCTGAGAAATAGAGAAGTTTCCGACTGCTATCTACATCTGAGAAATAGAGAAGTTTCTAACTGCTATCTACATCTGAGAAATAGAGAAGTTTCCGACTGCTATCTACATCTGCGAAATAGAGAAGTTTCTAACTGCTATCTACATCTGAGAAATAGAGAAGTTTCTAACTGCTATCTACATCTGAGAAATAGAGAAGTTTCCGACTGCTATCTACATCTGAGAAATAGAGAAGTTTCTAACTGCTATCTACATCTGAGAAATAGAGAAGTTTCTAACTGCTATCTACATCTGAGAAATAGAGAAGTTTCCGACTGCTATCTACATCTGAGAAATAGAGAAGTTTCTAACTGCTATCTACATCTGAGAAATAGAGAAGTTTCTAACTGCTATCTACATCTGAGAAATAGAGAAGTTTCTAACTGCTATCTACATCTGAGAAATAGAGAAGTTTCCGACTGCTATCTACATCTGAGAAATAGAGAAGTTTCTAACTGCTATCTACATCTGAGAAATAGAGAAGTTTCTAACTGCTATCTACATCTGAGAAATTGAGATGTTTCCGACTGCTATCTACATCTGAGAAATAGAGAAGTTTCTAACTGCTATCTACATCTGAGAAATAGAGAAGTTTCCGACTGCTATCTACATCTGAGAAATAGAGAAGTTTCTAACTGCTATCTACATCTGAGAAATAGAGAAGTTTCTAACTGCTATCTACATCTGAGAAATAGAGAAGTTTCCGACTGCTATCTACATCTGAGAAATAGAGAAGTTTCTAACTGCTATCTACATCTGAGAAATAGAGAAGTTTCCGACTGCTATCTACATCTGAGAAATAGAGAAGTTTCTAACTGCTATCTACATCTGAGAAATAGAGAAGTTTCTAACTGCTATCTACATCTGAGAAATAGAGAAGTTTCCGACTGCTATCTACATCTGAGAAATAGAGAAGTTTCCGACTGCTATCTACATCTGAGAAATAGAGAAGTTTCTAACTGATATCTACATCTGAGAAATAGAGAAGTTTCTAACTGCTATCTACATCTGAGAAATAGAGAAGTTTCCGACTGCTATCTACATCTGAGAAATAGAGAAGTTTCTAACTGCTATCTACATCTGAGAAATAGAGAAGTTTCTAACTGCTATCTACATCTGAGAAATAGAGAAGTTTCTAACTGCTATCTACATCTGAGAAATAGAGAAGTTTCTAACTGCTATCTACATCTGAGAAATAGAGAAGTTTCTAACTGCTATCTACATCTGAGAAATAGAGAAGTTTCTAACTGCTATCTACATCTGAGAAATAGAGAAGTTTCTAACTGCTATCTACATCTGAGAAATAGAGAAGTTTCTAACTGCTATCTACATCAGAGAAATAGGGAAGTTTCCGACTGCTATCTACATCTGAGAAATAGAGAAGTTTCTAACTGCTATCTACATCTGAGAAATAGAGAAGTTTCTAACTGCTATCTACATCTGAGAAATAGAGAAGTTTCCGACTGCTATCTACATCTGAGAAATAGAGAAGTTTCCGACTGCTATCTACATCTGAGAAATAGAGAAGTTTCTAACTGCTATCTACATCTGAGAAATAGAGAAGTTTCTAACTGCTATCTACATCTGAGAAATAGAGAAGTTTCTAACTGCTATCTACATCTGAGAAATAGAGAAGTTTCTAACTGCTATCTACATCTGAGAAATAGAGAAGTTTCTAACTGCTATCTACATCTGAGAAATAGAGAAGTTTCTAACTGCTATCTACATCTGAGAAATAGAAAAGTTTCTAACTGCTATCTACATCTGAGAAATAGAGAAGTTTCCGAATGCTATCTACATCTGAGAAATAGAGAAGTTTCTAACTGCTATCTACATCTGAGAAATAGAGAAGTTTCTATCTGCTATCTACATCTGAGAAATAGAGAAGTTTCCGACTGCTATCTACATCTGAGAAATAGAGAAGTTTCCAACTGCTGTCTACATCTGAGAAATAGAGAAGTTTCCGACTGCTATCTACATCTGAGAAATAGAGAAGTTTCTAACTGCTATCTACATCTGAGAAATAGAGAAGTTTCTAACTGCTATGTACATCTGAGAAATAGAGAAGTTTCTAACTGCTATCTACATCTGAGAAATAGAGAAGTTTCTAACTGCTATCTACATCTGAGAAATAGAGAAGTTTCTAACTGCTATCTACATCTGAGAAATAGAGAAGTTTCCGACTGCTATCTACATCTGAGAAATAGAGAAGTTTCTAACTCCTATCTACATCTGAGAAATAGAAAAGTTTCCGACTGCTATCTACATCTGAGAAATAGAGAAGTTTCTAACTGCTATCTACATCTGAGAAATAGAGAAGTTACTAACTGCTATCTACATCTGAGAAATAGAGAAGTTTCCGACTGCTATCTACATCTGAGAAATAGAGAAGTTTCTAACTGCTATCTACATCTGAGAAATAGAGAAGTTTCTAACTGCTATCTACATCTGAGAAATAGAGAAGTTTCCGACTGCTATCTACATCTGAGAAATAGAGAAGTTTCTAACTGCTATCTACATCTGAGAAATAGAGAAGTTTCTAACTGCTATCTACATCTGAGAAATAGAGAAGTTTCCGACTGCTATCTACATCTGAGAAATAGAGAAGTTTCTAACTGCTATCTACATCTGAGAAATAGAGAAGATTCCGACTGCTATCTACATCTGAGAAATAGAGACGTTTCTAACTGCTATCTACATCTGAGAAATAGAGAAGTTTCTAACTGCTATCTACATCTGAGAAATAGACAAGTTTCCGACTGCTATCTACATCTGAGAAATAGAGAAGTTTCGACTGCTATCTACATCTGAGAAATAGAGAAGTTTCTAACTGCTATCTACATCTGAGAAATAGAGAAGTTTCGACTGCTATCTACATCTGAGAAATAGAGAAGTTTCTAACTGCTATCTACATCTGAGAAATAGAGACGTTTCCGACTGCTATCTACATCTGAGAAATAGAGAAGTTTCTAACTGCTATCTACATCAGAGAAATAGAGAAGTTTCCGACTGCTATCTACATCTGAGAAATAGAGAAGTTTCTAACTGCTATCTACATCTGAGAAATAGAGAAGTTTCTAACTGCTATCTACATCTGAGAAATAGAGAAGTTTCCGACTGCTATCTACATCTGAGAAATAGAGAAGTTTCTAACTGCTATCTACATCTGAGAAATAGAGAAGTTTCTAACTGCTATCTACATCTGAGAAATAGAGAAGTTTCTAACTGCTATCTACATCTGAGAAATAGAGAAGTTTCTAACTGCTATCTACATCTGAGAAATAGAGAAGTTTCCGACTGCTATCTACATCTGAGAAATAGAGAAGTTTCTAACTGCTATCTACATCTGAGAAATAGAGAAGTTTCCGACTGCTATCTACATCTGAGAAATAGAGAAGTTTCTAACTGCTATCTACATCTGAGAAATAGAGAAGTTTCTAACTGCTATCTACATCTGAGAAATAGAGAAGTTTCTAACTGCTATCTACATCTGAGAAATAGAGAAGTTTCTAACTGCTATCTACATCTGAGAAATAGAGAAGTTTCCGACTGCTATCTACATCTGAGAAATAGAGAAGTTTCTAACTGCTATCTACATCTGAGAAATAGAGAAGTTTCTAACTGCTATCTACATCTGAGAAATAGAGAAGTTTCCGACTGCTATCTACATCTGAGAAATAGAGAAGTTTCTAAATGCTATCTACATCTGAGAAATAGAGAAGTTTCTAACTGCTATCTACATCTGAGAAATAGAGAAGTTTCTAACTGCTATCTACATCTGAGAAATAGAGAAGTTTCCGACTGCTATCTACATCTGAGAAATAGAGAAGTTTCCGACTGCTATCTACATCTGAGAAATAGAGAAGTTTCCGACTGCTATCTACATCTGAGAAATAGAGAAGTTTCTAACTGCTATCTACATCTGAGAAATAGAGAAGTTTCTAACTGCTATCTACATCTGAGAAATAGAGAAGTTTCTAACTGCTATCTACATCTGAGAAATAGAGAAGTTTCCGACTGCTATCTACATCTGAGAAATAGAGAAGTTTCTAACTGCTATCTACATCTGAGAAATAGAGAAGTTTCTAACTGCTATCTACATCTGAGAAATAGAGAAGTTTCCAACTGCTATCTACATCTGAGAAATAGAGAAGTTTCTAACTGCTATCTACATCTGAGAAATAGAGAAGTTTCTAACTGCTATCTACATCTGAGAAATAGAGAAGTTTCTAACTGCTATCTACATCTGAGAAATAGAGAAGTTTCTAACTGCTATCTACATCTGAGAAATAGAGAAGTTTCTAACTGCTATCTACATCTGAGAAATAGAGAAGTTTCCGACTGCTATCTACATCTGAGAAATAGAGAAGTTTCCGACTGCTATCTACATCTGAGAAATAGAGAAGTTTCTAACTGCTATCTACATCTGAGAAATAGAGAAGTTTCCGACTGCTATCTACATCTGCGAAATAGAGAAGTTTCTAACTGCTATCTACATCTGAGAAATAGAGAAGTTTCTAACTGCTATCTACATCTGAGAAATAGAGAAGTTTCCGACTGCTATCTACATCTGAGAAATAGAGAAGTTTCTAACTTCTATCTACATCTGAGAAATAGAGAAGTTTCTAACTGCTATCTACATCTGAGAAATAGAGAAGTTTCCGACTGCTATCTACATCTGAGAAATAGAGAAGTTTCTAACTGCTATCTACATCTGAGAAATAGAGAAGTTTCTAACTGCTATCTACATCTGAGAAATAGAGAAGTTTCTAACTGCTATCTACATCTGAGAAATAGAGAAGTTTCCGACTGCTATCTACATCTGAGAAATAGAGAAGTTTCTAACTGCTATCTACATCTGAGAAATAGAGAAGTTTCTAACTGCTATCTACATCTGAGAAATTGAGAAGTTTCTAACTGCTATCTACATCTGAGAAATAGAGAAGTTTCTAACTGCTATCTACATCTGAGAAATAGAGAAGTTTCCGACTGCTATCTACATCTGAGAAATAGAGAAGTTTCTAACTGCTATCTACATCTGAGAAATAGAGAAGTTTCTAACTGCTATCTACATCTGAGAAATAGAGAAGTTTCCGACTGCTATCTACATCTGAGAAATAGAGAAGTTTCTAACTGCTATCTACATCTGAGAAATAGAGAAGTTTCCGACTGCTATCTACATCTGAGAAATAGAGAAGTTTCTAACTGCTATCTACATCTGAGAAATAGAGAAGTTTCTAACTGCTATCTACATCTGAGAAATAGAGAAGTTTCCGACTGCTATCTACATCTGAGAAATAGAGAAGTTTCCGACTGCTATCTACATCTGAGAAATAGAGAAGTTTCTAACTGCTATCTACATCTGAGAAATAGAGAAGTTTCTAACTGCTATCTACATCTGAGAAATAGAGAAGTTTCCGACTGCTATCTACATCTGAGAAATAGAGAAGTTTCTAACTGCTATCTACATCTGAGAAATAGAGAAGTTTCTAACTGCTATCTACATCTGAGAAATAGAGAAGTTTCTAACTGCTATCTACATCTGAGAAATAGAGAAGTTTCTAACTGCTATCTACATCTGAGAAATAGAGAAGTTTCTAACTGCTATCTACATCTGAGAAATAGAGAAGTTTCTAACTGCTATCTACATCTGAGAAATAGAGAAGTTTCTAACTGCTATCTACATCAGAGAAATAGGGAAGTTTCCGACTGCTATCTACATCTGAGAAATAGAGAAGTTTCTAACTGCTATCTACATCTGAGAAATAGAGAAGTTTCTAACTGCTATCTACATCTGAGAAATAGAGAAGTTTCCGACTGCTATCTACATCTGAGAAATAGAGAAGTTTCCGACTGCTATCTACATCTGAGAAATAGAGAAGTTTCTAACTGGTATCTACATCTGAGAAATAGAGAAGTTTCTAACTGCTATCTACATCTGAGAAATAGAGAAGTTTCTAACTGCTATCTACATCTGAGAAATAGAGAAGTTTCCGACTGCTATCTACATATGAGAAATAGAGAAGTTTCCGACTGCTATCTATTTCCATTATTTGCAATATTCGATGAATAAGAAGTGTAGTATGCATAATGAAATTGCGTTTTCTTCTTCTACAAGCATGAACCCTACGTAAATGCGAATTAATATAGCATGAACCCTATGTAAATGCGAATTAATATAGCATGAACCCTATGTAAATGCGAATTAATGTAGCATTAACCCTATGTAAATGCGAATTAATGTAGCATTAACCCTATGTAAATGCGAATTAATGTAGCATGAACCCTATGTAAATGCGACTTAATGTAGCATGAACCCTATGTAAATGCGATTTAATGTAGCATGAACCCTATGTAAATGCGACTTAATGTAGCATGAACCCTATGTAAATGCGAGTTAATATAGCATGAACCCTATGTAAATGCGAATTAATATAGCATGAACCCTATGTAAATGCGAATTAATATAGCATGAACCCTATGTAAATGCGAATTAATATAGCATGAACCCTACGTAAATGCGAATTAATATAGCATGAACCCTACGTAAATGTGAATTAATATAGCATGAACCCTATGTAACGTAGCATGAACACTACGTAAATGCGAATTAATATAGCATGAACCCTACGTAAATGCGAATTAATATAGCATGAACCCTATGTAATATAGCATGAACCCTACGTAAATGCGAATTAATATAGCATTAACCCTATGTAAATGCGAATTAATATAGCATGAACCCTACGTAAATGCGATATAATATAGCATGAACCCTATGTAAATGCGAATTAATGTAGCATGAATCCTATGTAAATGCGAATTAATGTAGAACTAAACAGTTTTTGGCTATGGCCACGATCGAAGATGTACCTTTGTAATCAGTTGCAATAAAAAAAGAAATTCATAATCATCAAATTGTATACATTTTTAAACTCAACAATGAGTGGAGAAACCGAAATAGAAAGTATACGCAAAGATAAGTTTGGCATGGAAGAGCTGATAATTATATTATACCTCATTTAGAGTCACACCGTTCACCATATCCCCACCCTGACAAAGTAAAAAACACGAATACACACGAAATACAAGCCTATAAAGAATCCGGATTGAAGAAAATTGTAGATATTATATATATAAGGCGGAGTCCCGGGTTTGAATTTATTGGAGGCGACATTGGACCATGAACGGACTAATTTCACACATATAATCCTATCTATAAAAATGTCCGTAACGACACAAAAATAAAGCTAGGAGAAAATGGACAGGAACACATGCACTTTGCAGGCCAAATTTTAATCTCGAAACCGGCTGTCACAAATGTATTGCTGCATTAGAATCGTCCCTTGTGTACACAATACTAAGACACGCATTCATTTCACACTTGTATATACTGAGAGAGAAACAGCGAGATAAATTTCGTATGTCTGTCTAGTGAAAACTTTACCTCCATGACTGATCATTCAAAACCATATAGTGTCCTGGGAAATCACACAATTATATGATTATTGAGAAACTTTTATATTCTTATCGCAAAGACCAACACGGTATGGATAAGTGTTTGAGTAGCAAACTAAATATAATTTTAGTGTTGGTTCCAAATGATGAACTGAAGATGTTTCTCCCTTGCTCAGTCGTACTCTTAATACAACCTTCGTATGAAGTCTCTCAAGACAAAGAGTAAATTACGTGCCAAATGATAGTTTGGTAGAGGTACACCCATATACAGGTAACAACATGTTTGAAAGACATTGTCGGTGTTTCTTTAATTGATCATTTTTGATTATCTTTGGACACTTTTTATTTCGTTGAGAGCAATTTTTTGCACACTTTAATTCTTTTCATTCGAGAATTATAAAAGTCTATAAGTTCACAAGGCCGATGAATACTATGTTTTGTACGATGCATACATTCTGATATTATTTATCCGAAGCGTTCCATTAGCTTTGAGTAAAATAAAACTTGAGAAAATACGTACCTGTTTTTTTTTTATATATTTCAGACAGATTTTGTTAAATACCTTTACTCTTAATACATTGTCATAATGCATGCCCACGATTCATTTGTGCTCAGGTAAAACACAGAAGGCAAGATCTTCACGGGCATGAGCAGTCGATAACAAGTTTTGGAGAAACGATTAAGAAAAAAATGTGCGCAATTAAAGCGTGTACACCTTGCTGCTGTTCTTAACGTTTCCGGTGCAAAGGAATTTTTTATACCAAATATTGATGGCGCCTTTAGTAATTAAGTTTAAATGATTAGATGTGCGAACGAGTGACATAATATTATGTAAACCACGGGTACACAAATCTACCTCTAGAATGATATAATTTATCAAGACAGACCTCACAGGAACTGTAACAGTTTCAAAAAGATATTAGCTGAACCCTCCACAACAATGCGTGAATAAAATCCACAAACATTTGCTGGCAGCTTGTATAAATTGTAAAGGAACAGCCTTTACCGAAAGTTGCACCTAGCATCCAACAGTTTCACTTCTTTTTGCCCCAAGTCCTAGATAAGCCATAAAAGCCGAAGAACCCAACGTGACACAAGTTATTTCAAGTCTCGATACTCTCTTAAAGACTGATCGTCATCAGTCAACCCTTTCTACCTCCTGTTAGAAATTCTTGTACTTCCAATAAAAACTTAAGCTATATTCACCCTGGATATGGACAATGAGAATTTGAAAAGAACTTCCTGCATGGTTTAAGTTTCTACACCTTTATAGAAGAATACAAAGAAATTATTCAAGTTAGAACCTATTCCCTGATGTACTTACAGAGATTACCCAGTATATGTTCCCTGGTGAGTTGTTCCTTTGGGGCTACAGATTGCTTGTTGTTTTGGAAACCATGGCAATGTTACACTAGAGAAAATAATCTGCGCCTTAATATAGATGTGACGTACAAGTCCTTCATTGTTTCTATTATTCGTTATCTTCTGACGTTTTGGAAACGCACGTTGGTAATATAAGATTGATTCAATAATATCGTTTTACATCATCTACGGTAAGATATTTATGAATAAAAGACTTTTCCATGAAGAAATATTTCGAAAGGCTTACACAAACAAACAACAGAGAGGATAATGGTATAGAAGCTGGTACCACCTTATAAAAACATTCCACTCTGTTTGAAGCTTTATTCTATCGGCATTCTGCCATATAATATCATTTCGCGACCATTACAATTATGTATTGATGGCTAAAAGCTCTGTACCAAATATACATAGATAACTTGACATAATCTGTTAGTTCTGGCTATCACAGTTATAGTCACAGGGGATAAATGTTAAAAGTGAATATTCAAGCTCATTAAGTAACTAAAACTCACCATAAATTTTAAACGAACATTTGAAAATGAAACCTGTAACGGAAAACGAACACATTGTCACCTCAACTAACAAAATGTAGAAGAAATGAAAATCAGAGTACTGGACATTATGACGTAACGCCATCTGAAAATCTATAAATGAAACAAAGTGTATAAATCATTTATCTTTGAATTATATGGAGCATGGAAGGGTCGATTATGATTCGTGAAAAGAAACGAATTGGGAAATATTTGTACCCTCCGAACACATTGAGAGAAACCTCTTGTCTTGAGCTCAAAAAATTTACAAAGGAAACCTGAACCATGTGAAATTTACGTATACATAAAGTGATGAATTTATCGAATGAAACAATTTGTTTTCTGATACCATTTAATTTATATGTTTAGTGTAGTAAATACGCACAGCACACAGTCTTGCGTGACTCACTTTAGTAACCACACTGTACAAGGTCAAACCCGACTCGCATATTACGCACACAGCACAAGGTCTGACCTGACTCAGCTTACAACGATCATAGCACTAGCTCTAACTAGACTCAAATAATTACGCACAAAGCTAAAGCTCTAACTTGACTCTTATCCTTCTACGATTACGTCTTTTGGAATCACATCGACTCGTATATGCCCTCTTTGAAAAATCACACACACGGCGGCGACAAATGAGTCTAGGATTTTGCATTTATTGGAGACGACAGTGGACCATGAACGGACCTATTTGACACATAATCACCTTGTCTACAAAGTTATCTCTAAACGGATAAACATAGAGCTAGCAGAAAATGGAGAGACACTCATGCACTGTGCAGGCCTAAATTTAATCTCGGACCCGGCTGTCGCATATACATTGTTGCATTAGAATCGTCCCCTTGTGCATGCAATACGAAGGGATGTATTCCTGACCGAACTGTAAATAATAAGAAACACAGAGATAAAATATGCATGTCTCTTTATGAAAACGTTACCCACATGACTGATCATACAAAACCATATAGTGCAAACTCGTTCAGCAAAATGCACAAAATTATACAATTATTCAGTAACTTTATATATATATATATATATATATATATATATATATATATATATATATATATATATATATATATTTATTTATTTATTTATTTATATTATCGCAAACAAAAACACGTTTATGATAACACACACAGGGTCTAAACTGATTCAGTTTTTGCACACAGCAAATGTTCTAACCTTATTCGTTTTAGTACACACAAAGCAAACGTTCTAAGCTGACTTAAGCTAGGACTTGATATTGCATTCGACTGCAACAAAACATGAACCTTTAATCGTCTACGCATAAATTCGTTATAGTTTCAAAGAGAAGATGTATGGTGAATCAGTTAGACAATAATAGGCACGCCCTTCGCATAAAAAACACTTTTCGCTTCGGTGTGCAAAAGATCCATTTGCTGCACTTGACTAGGAAGGTGCACATTTGTTAATGCTTAGGAACAAAACTCGAATTTCATTGCTTCATGTAAAATGTTATCATGTAGTTCCACTATCAAGTCTGAGACTCGAAGAGATATCAGTATCGCTTAGATGGTAAGTATATCAGCAGACTGATACTATGGGATGTAAATAAAAATAGCATTCTTCTCACTTTTGTGTTACCGCGTAATTCGGATGTTAAGTAGACCTCTTTTTGAAACGATACGCTTTCATGATGATTCGTTTTTTTGGTGTGTTTTCTTCTCATTCTATCAAAATTTTACCGCAACATATATCCAAGCCAATAACTGGTTATAATATTACATTGTTAAGGGACTGAAGTGGATACTTTCATTCTGGCATCGACAGTATGAATATATAACCATACCATATGTAATAGAACCCGTCAGAAATCTATGGTAGATATAGAATGAAAGAAAAGAAAAATCAAGACTTCTATTATCTTTCCGAAGAACTTCTTTTAAAAACCTTAGATGTAATAAAACTGGAAACTAACCGACCAATACATTTAGCCCGACAGAGTGTCGTTATTCCATTGGCAAGCAAAGTCGTCGTACACGTTTGTTTTTATATCATCTCAGCTAGTCTATGTTTCATCCTGATAACCTCGTGTAAAGCACAGACTGACATAAAATAGTTTAAATAAACTTTCATTCATCTATCCAATAATATCGTGAATGGTGGTTGGACTTGGATGACCTAACTATTGCAACCTATTTAATTTTGGAACTTTTAAAGTTCATAAAATATTGTAAAACGTTCTTCTGCTGTTATTATGTAAATGAAATAGCGATTGATAAGATAATAACATGATGTCAAATAAGATGATAAGATGTTATTAAAATTTATAAAATTAAAATCGAGAACTGATAGAGTAAAGCTACACGTGCTAAGTTGTCTTGAGAGTTTAATATAATTCTTTTTATGACTATTAAACTTTTCAACTGATAGTAACAGGAATTCGGCATGTTTCAAGTACAACATGCGCAGTGTACATTATTCTAGCCAGAGCTGGATGGTGCCAGGACACAAGCATATGTACAAGTCGACACGCGCGTCTAATTGAATTATTTATACACTGTCACAAAGCCAGAGGCCGATAGTACCTCGACACCAGCATAAGTAAACAAGTCGATACTAATTTTAGCAAATGCGCAAAAGATGAGAAATCTGATGCAGGGAGAAGTCCGAGCGAAAAGATTAGATTTTGCTACTATTAATTGTTAGTTTCGAACTTGATTCAGATCTGTCGATTTGTTATATATTTCAACTATGACCTTGAATCCGATCTGCCAGTTTGTTATATATTTTGGCTGTGACCTTGATTATGATCTGCCAATGTGTTGTATATTTTAGCTATGACCTTGAATATTATCTGCCAATCTGTTTCGTATTGTAGCTATGACCTTGATTATAATCTGACAGACTGTTTTTACTACAATATAGTTTATTTATGATCTCGAGTCTGATCTGCCAGTCTGTTACTACTACTTTGAAGATTATATACCAATCTGTATATATATATATATATATATATATATATATATATATATATATATATATATATATATTAACCTTGACCTTGACTCCGATCTGCCAGTCTGTTTTACTGCCGTATAATGTAGATATGACCTTGTTTCTGATATGCCAATCTACGGTTGCAACTATATATTTAGTCTTGACCTTGATTCTTGACCTTGATTCTGCTTTGCCAGTCTGTTCGTTATATGAATAAAAAATATCAGCAAAAGAAATGCCTTTTTTCTACACGTCAAAACTATATTACATCGCTGGCCATGATTAATATGGACGAAAAATGTATTTCTTACAGTTTTGGAAATATACAGGCAGGGTCCAGTTTCTGTCGATATTACCAAAATAAGTGGACCTATTAGCAATCAATCAACGACTTGTCATAAATTATCACAATATTGTGAATGTTTAGCAAGCAGATTTTACATAAATCAAGATTTCTCTGCGATTTTGTAGCATACTGCTTTACATTTACAACGTATGTTCCTCATTAACCTTGCAAAAACTACGTTTTGGATGAAAAGTATGCATTTGGAATTCTGAGCTGATAATAACTGTACCAATCGCACCGAGATCTGATTGTCTTACCTGGCCCTGGCTACAATCTTTTATTTCAAATCTTCAATTCACATCATTCTTAGATAAATAATAGCTTTCCTTTCCTGTACATTTCACAAATATTTCTTCTCTTTGATATATACATTTGTTTCGTAAAAATGTAGAAATAGCGATTTTAAAGTAGCGTATTCAAAATGTGAACAATAAACGTACCAAAAGATTAATATAAAAGAACGAGATAGCCGAAACATAGATGTTATATTGCTCTAACTAGTTATATTTGTGTCACCCAAGAATTCATCCGGGTTTCTTTCTTTGCGCAAATATAACAAGCTTAATTTCGAAATGACATGATTATTAGGAAGACACTGTATCACGTTGTTTATTGTAAAAACACCGGCACAAGAAAAGTAACAAATCTATTAATATAATCATGTTTTGCTCGTCCAGTCAGTGTTGATCCAAAGGAGAGTTATGGAACTCAAGCTAAAAGAAAATTATAAGCCATTTATACCATAAACCGTGATTAGAAATTATATAAATCATAAGCGCAAAGCATATCATCGTCAAACATAACAAAGATGCTCGTGTTTTACGTTTGCCAAATCAACAGAGTTCTCTAGAAATGTCAACATTGTAGAATGTATGTGGAAAACCTAATGTTACATTCCATTTACACCTGTAGAATGTATGTGGAAGACCTAATGTTGCATTCCATTTACACATGTAGAATGTATGTGGAAGACCTAATGTTACGTTCCATTTACACTTGTAGAATGTATATGGAAGACCTAATGTTGCATTCCATTTACACCTGTAGAATGTATGTGGAAGACCTAATGTTACGTTCCATTTACACCTGTAGAATGTATGTGGAAGACCTATTGTTACGTTCCATTTACACCTGTAGAATGTATATGGAAGACCTAATGTTGCATTCCATTTGCACGTATCTGAAGAAAGAAATCATCACCGTTTCAACAAAGGTAGTACAAATTCACAACAATCCCGTGTTGTCTTTCATTAATAATTTACTAATATATATGGACATAATGGCACTTGAAACTATATTTTTAATGTTTGGCCTCTAATATAGTAAGGCAGTATTTAATTCATATTGCAAGTTTAATTTCTCCCAACGCTGCTCAAAAACTGAAAACAAATGAACATTCTATGACACTATATCTACCCCTTGTTATGCAATAACTAGTAAATACCTTCTCTGTAAAATATACATTATCTACTTAATTATTGGCATTATGTCAACTTGGTAAATATAACATTTTTTCTTCACTAATGCAGTTTTACTCCAGTTGTATTTCAGCAAAATACAACACAATTTCCTGCTACAAGCGGTTCATTGTTTGTCAGTCTAACTTTGCGCACATTTATTACCAAAATACATTACATTTAAGACAGAAGTATAAAATCCAAGATGAACCAAATTCTTCCAGGAAGAAGTTGACTTAAATAATTGTCTAATCCAATTAAGCTTTATGAACTGACTTAATGATGTCCATGTGTATTATTCTGTATTCACTGCCGCCATAATCCTGAATAAATAGATCTCTTGAGACTAAGTGGAAAGCCAAATACACTGCTGTCATAACCCTGAATGTACTGATTTCTTGCGACTCAAAGTGCCATGCCAAATACCAAATACACTCCTGGCATATTCCTGAATAAATTGATTTCTTGCAACTCAGTCAGTGCCATGTCAAATACACTGATGCAATAACTCTGAATAAATTGATTTCTTGAGATCGGTCAGTGCCATGTCAAATACACTGATGCAATAACTCTGAATAAATTGATTTCTTGCGACTCAGTGGCATGCCATGTCAAATACACTGCTACCATATTTGTGTATATACTGATTTCTTGCAACTCAGTCAGTGCCATGCCAAATACACTGCTGTCATTATCCTGAATAAGTTGATTCTTGCGACTAAATGGCATGCTAAATACACTGCTGCCATAATCATGTATAGACTTATTTCTTGCGACTCAGTCAGTCGTGCCAAATACACTGCTACCATAATCCCCTGTATGTACTGATTTCTTCTGACTCAGCCAGTCCCATGCCAAATAAACTGCTACCATAATTGTGAATATACTGATTTCTTGCGGCTCTGTAACGTGCTAAATACAATGCTGCCATATTTCTGAATAGATTGATTTCTTGCGACTCAGAAAGTGCCATATTATTATTATTATTATTAACACCATGCATAATTACTTTACACATTTTGGACCTAATAATATTAGCACATTTCATACTTCCTGATGCATTATTATTATTATTAATACCTTTGACCACACCAGTGGCCTTGTGGTTATAGCGTCCGCCTAGGATGCGAAGGTCACGTGTTCGAACCCCGACCGAGTCATACCAAAGACATAAAAATGGTACTAACAGCTAGGCGCTCATCAAGTTAACTCTAGGACTGGTCAGCCTGGTATCAGGATAATGTGACTGGCTGGGACATCACGCTACATCTCTGCGGCATAATGGCACCGTATTAGACATCACTATAAACTGTCACACTGCAGACATCGTAGCGATATGATTGAAATTGTCAAAGCTACATTAAAATTCCAGCTCACTCACTCACTTCTTCACACACTGTCTACTTCTGTATGTATTATTGATTATTGGTATTATTATCATTATTATTATTGTTGTTGTTGTTGTTGTTGATGATGATGATGTTCTTAAAAACCTCGACTACTTTCTTATATATTACTGATAATTATTACTGTTATTATTATTGATATTATTATGATTATTATTAGTAGTAGTAGTAGTAGTAGTAGTAGTAACACCTTGCCTACTTCCTTATGTTATTATTACACATCTTGGTTACTTTCTTTATGTCACTGGTGATTATCATTATTAAATATCAAATTAACAATAGCAAACTAGTAACTACAGTTGTCATACTTCAGACGCTTTATTTACATTCCACAAAAACAAGAAGAAGAAATATGTGAGAAATAATGAAAACGAACTAAGCGTATCTTAAATGAACTCAGAGATAGCATAGAAAGTGAACTAAGAGAACATGGAAAATGAACTAAAAGAGTATATAAAATGAACTAAGAGAGTATGGAAAATAAACTAAAAGAGTATAGAAAATGAACTAAGAGTGTATGGAAAATGAACTAAAAGAGTATGGAAAATGAAGTAAGAGAGAATATGAAATGAAATGAGAGCATGGAAAATGAACTAAGAGAGTATGAAAAATGACATAAGAGAGTATAGAAAATGAACTAAGACAGAATGGAAAATGGACTAAGAGAGTATGAAAAATGAACTTAAAGAGTATAGAAAATGAACTAAAATAGTATGGAAAATGAAGTAAGAGAGTATGGAAAATGAACTAAGAGAGTATAGAAAGTAAACTAAAAGAATATGGAAAATGAACTAAAAGAGTATCGAAACTGAACTAAGAGATTATGGAAAATGAACTAAGAGAGTATGGAAAATGAACCAAAAGGGTATGGAAAATCAACTAAGAGAGTATAGAAAGCAAACTAAATGTGTATGGAAAAATTAACTAAAAGAGTATAGAAAGTAAACTAAGAGTGTATGTCAACTGAACTAAAATTGTATGGAAAATGAACTAAGAGTATCGAAAATGAACTAAAAGAGTATGGAAATAGAACTAAGAGAGTATGGAAAATGAAGTAAGAGAGTATAGGAAATGAACTAAGAGAGTATGGAAAATGAACTAAAAGAGTATAGAACATTAACTAAAAGTATGGAAAATGAAGTACGAGAGTATGGAAAATGAACTAAGAGCATATGAAAAATGACCTAAAAGAGTATAGAACATTAACTAAAAGAGTATGGAAAATGAAGTACGAGAGTATGGAAAATGAACTAAGAAGGTATAGAAAGTGAACCAAAAGAGTATGGAAAATGAACTAAAAGAGTAGGGAAAATGAACTAAGAGTATCGAAACTGAACTAAAAGATTATGGAAAATGAACTAAGAGTGTATGAAAAATGTACCAAAAGAGTATAGAAAATCGACTAAGAGAGTATAGAAAGTAAACTAAGAGTGTATGGAACAATTAACTAAAAGAGTATAGAAAGTAAACTAAGAGTGTACGGAAAATGAACTAAGAGAGTATGGAAAATGAACTAATAGAGTATGGAAAATGAACTAAAAGAGTATGGAAAATGAACTAAGAGACTATTGAAAGTAAAGTAAGAGTGTATGGAAAATGAACTAAGAAAGTATGAAAAATGAACTAAGAGTATCGAAAATGAACTGAAAGAGTATGCAAAATTGAACTAAGAGAGTATGAAGTATGAACTAAGAGAGCATAGAAAATGAAGTAACACAGGATGGAAAATGAACTAAAAGAGTATAGAAAATGAACTAAAAAAGTATAAAAAAAATGAAATAAAAGAGTATGGAAAATGAACTAAAAGAGTAATGAAAATGAAGTTGGAGTGTATAGAAAATTACCTAAGAGAGTATGGAAAATGACCTAAACGAATATAGAAAATTAACTAAGAGGGTATGGAAAATGAACTAAAAGAGTATAGAAAATGAAATAAGAAAGTATTGAAAAGGAACTAAGAGTTTAGAAGATAAACTAAGAGTATGGAAAATGAACTACGAGAGTATATAAAATAAACTAAAAGAGTATAGAAAATGAACTAAGAGAGTATGGAAAATGAACTAAAAGAGTTTAGAAAATAAGCTAAGAGTTTAAAAAATGGACTAAGAGAGTATGGAAAATGAACTAAAAGAGTATAGAAAATAGATTAACAGTGTATGGAACATTAACTAACAGTGAATGGAAAATAAACTAACAGTGTACAAAAATGAACTCAAATAGTATGGAAAAGAAACTAAGAGAGTGTGGAAAATGAACTAAAAGAGTATGGAAAATGATCTAAGAGTGCATGGAAGATAACGTTTAGTATTACGAATTAAACTGAATCTAAATGGTTCCTTACTGAGATTTAATTTGCAAGTGTAATTTAAAATATGAAAATTGAGATCTTAGTATATCTCCTCTAATGAGTTTCGTTTTCTTTCTTCTTCCTTTCTTCTTCGCTATTTCATTTCCTTTTATGAAAATGAAATCATGTTTCAAATGAAAATAAATCTTTCCCATTATTTTGTTCACATGTTTATTGAAAATAATGTTATTGTAATTTGATGGTAAAGTGTAAGTGGCAAATATGGTTAAGGACAACCAACTTCTTAACTAGGTCACACATTAACAGAGCTATGCATACAATCTTGATCTTCTTGATTAGGTCATATATTAATAAACGTAAACAAACAATGCTGACCTTTTTAATTAGGTCATACATTAATAGACCTAAACATACAATGCTGATCTTCTAATGTACGTCACAAATTAACAGAAATAAACATACTGTGGTGACCTTCTAATTTAGGTCACAAAATTAACAGACCTAAACATAAAATACTGATCTTCTAATTTAGGTCACAAATTAACAGACCTAAACATACAATGCTGATCTTCTAATTAGGTCACAAATTTAACAGACCTAAACATATTGTGGTGATCTTCTAATTTAGGTCACAAATTAACAGACCTAAATATACAATACTGGTCTTCTTAACTGGTACACATTAATAGACCTAAACATACAATGTTGACCCTCTTAATTAGGTCACACATCACTAGACCTAGACATGTAATGCTGATCTTCTAATTTAGGTTACACATTAATATACATAAGCGTACAGTGCTGACCTTCCTTATTAGGCCACATATTAATAGACCTAAACATGCAATGCTTGCCTTCTTAATTAGGTCACTCATTAATAGACCTAAACATGCAAAGTTTTGGCCCTCTTAAGTAGGGCACACATTAATAAACCTAGACATGCAAAGTTTGGCCCTCTTAATTAGGTCACACATCAATAGACCTAAACATGCAAAGTGTGGCCCTCTTAATTAGGTCAAACATTAATAGATCTAAATATCAGATAGCAATTCTGCGCTTTTTGACCTTTTCGCAGAAGCACAATAAGTCAGTAACAAAACTCAAGATCTACATACGTTTGAATCACTAATACAAAGTATGCATCAATAGCCCCTATACCCGTCTATTAGTTCAGATTATTAAGTCAGTATTCTTTCACTGTCTATGGAACTCCTTGATTTCTAACTGTCCTCTTTTTGAACACAGTAGGAAGTTTTAGTCGGCGACATACAGTTACACTCGTTTCCGTAACATTAATTAAATACACTTGTTATAAGAAGAAATAATATTTTGCTGTATCATATTTCTAAAAAGATCTGTATTCCTCAAATTGTGCTCTGCTCTTTATTAATAATTCCATGCACAAAGCATGCACTAAATATCTAGTCATAAAACAATTTTTAAAAAAAATTATATTATATCCCCCCCAACGTTTATAGATATAGAAAGTACATGCAAAGGATGTGAATACAGAAACATTCTTTCTAAGTCCGAACAGAAGTAGTTTACTACAGTGTAATTATCGGGCGTAATGTTCCAAATGAAAACATGTCGAGATTCTTTGTAAAGCCGCGTGTTACAGTACTCTTTTATTTACAGTGATCTATATTTACAGTGCTCTTATATTTACAGTGCTCTTATATTTACAGCGCTCTTATATATACGGTGCTCTTATATTTACGGTGCTCTTATATTTACATTGCTCTTATATGTACAGTACTCTTATATCTACAGTACTCTTATATTCACAGTACTCTTAAATAGAAATAGTCTGAATAATATGTGTTCCAAATCACAGCTCGATTACCATTTTGAAATATTTTAGGCAGCCGTCAACCTGTGGTTTCCCAAACTAAAGCAGTTAGGTTTGTGACTACACAACACGTATGCCCAAACCAAAAAGCCAAAGTAAGAAATAAAATTTAAAACAAATTATGAATAAAGAAATCTTACAATAATGTCATAAGAATATAACTGGGTCATATGCATTTGCATCCAAAAATACATACTAAGTTTAATTTCTCTACCTCAAGTTGTTTCTGCTTATCGTGCAAATGAAATAAATGTCAAAGTTCAAAAGCTTAAAAATGTGTAAAACAATTGAAAAATATCTATCATGGTATGCGTAGCTAATCAGGGTATCTGCACTGGATCTCTAACATGCTTATCAAATATCCTTTTCTACCTCCAGTTAATTTTCTCTTAATTCTGTTCACAAAACTTCTCATTAAAGCAAGTCTGTCACAAAGCTGGAATGTGCTGAACAACAGAACAAATTATGTGTCGGCCTGATCATCTGATCTGATCTGATTGTGAATGTAGGTAGACATAACTAAATTAATTTGTCTAGGATAGGTGATTTATTGTATGGACGGAAGGACATCCAACTACTGAAAGCAGTGGGAGCAAAAATAAATCAAGGAAAATGTTCTAGTGCAAACAGTTGCGATTTTTATGAGATTTATCATGACTCAGGCGTGCGTCGATTCTGACATCGTTAACCTCACCTTTCTGACCTACGATTTATCCTTCAGAGGTAACACACAAGCAGCAAATTTTCAACTCTACCACCTACAAAGAGGAAATTTGTCTTCTATAAATTGAAATGCCTTGATTAATCATGACTTGTTATCAATGGCCTCAAGTAACCTTCTCCTTCTTGAAAAAAAAAGGTTGTGAAGTATTTCTCTTATATTTATTAGCTCGAAGAACATTATTGAAGGAGGTCATTATTGAAAGCAAGCGAACCCTTTTAAGATAACGTTAAAGCATATCCAATGTGTCTATAAAAATGTAGATTAGACGTCTATCGTCACGATAGTGGCAAAATGGTATGTTTATTGACGTCATGAGATGCTTGATAGCAATGAACGTTTATCATCCTGAGAAAGTTTTAGTTGAATGGTCAGTGAAAATCTAATAATATAAAAAAGCGGCAAAATTTCGCTTTATTAGTGAAGGAGGCTAAAATCAGGATCACATTAACGGTTTTCTTGATTGATAAATGAAAACGTAAAGCACGTCTGTCCATGATGATGCATAGAGATGGAAATTTAATGTGAAATCGAAATGTATCGTTAAATCGAAATTTAACGCTGAATCGAAATGTAATTTATAAATACTCTCTTCGGTTTGTTTGATCATCAGTTTTGCGGTTCAAAAAATTACTTCGCGGAGAATTCACATCTCACAATTTAGTGTTAAATTCGAAGTGCCCAAAGCTGAATTGCAAACGATTCTATCAAAAGTTCCCACTATATATCAAGGTACTTCCTGGATTTCTATAATTGATACATGAAAATAATTTTCCTTCATTTGATTAAAAATACTTGCATTTTAATGCAAGAATATCGTAATGTATTTTATTATATATTCTGTGCTTGGCCACGAACACGAAAGATATAGCCATTCAATTAGGAAATAAGTGTCACTATAAAATACGATTTCTAGGTGAGAAATGTTGAGCCACCAAGGACCTGAATGTCAATTTCCTGCCAGAGTTGTAATCTATTCGGAACGCAGATGTATTGTGGCAGGGATAGTTTCGCAAATTGTCCCCTGTCAAATTGTTTAACTTAAGGCTATGATGTGACGTTTTGAGATGTTATTGTTGAATACTTAAACATATGAATATAGTTGTGAATAAGGTGTTTCGGGCTTGTGTTGGTTTTGAAATTGATGTGAGGCATTTGCATCTCCCATAGTTACTTCACAGTATGCAGAGAGTTAAATGCCAATAATCGGCTAGGAAAAACAGCTGGCCACCCACATCATTAGATACATGGGTTCAAGGCAAGCAGACTATTTCAAAAACGTCATAAACGGCAACTTTTTTGAATTGGATCAAGCTGTTTAGTACAAAATATTTTTCAAAATTATCACCTACAAAAACAGCTTGCTTTTGCAATGTGAGCATCACTTGATGTCAAAAGTGACCTTCGGAAGTGAAAATTGCAGGTAAAATTTGGGGTTGGGGTCCATTTCCTTCGCAGGTCAGGCACAATAATATTCTTATGCTTTGCTTAAATATAGCGATCCGAAAAGATGGACCTCTCTGACCTCACTTTTTTATTTTATTTTTTATCACTTGTTTATATTGGGCCGGTGCTTGCGGCATTTAACTTGTGTATATAAACTGTCCCTTCAACACACGAAAGCGAATTAAAGTCACAATAACAGAAATGCAACCTCTATGGCTACAAGTAACAATCTATACTATATAAATCAAAACGGTTCGAGCTTGAATTGTTGCATCATTTGCGGGAATCCTTGCATCAATACCAGTAACATGAGTACTGTCTGAAAATGTCTAAAAACGTGCATTATACACTTAGTGATTCTATGACATTTAAGCTCTTGGCTGCCGTAGTTGATAATTATAATCACCCATCCATTATAGACTCCAGTGCCGATCAGTTCAAGTGTTGGGGGCAGAGACAAAATTTTAAAAAGCCCTCATTTTCCTCGCAAGGGCATCAAATCAAAAATCTATGTGTGTATTGACATCAGTGTGAATAATACCGAATAACTAATTTATAAAACGATGGTCAAACATCAAGTGACCAGTGACGGTATGTTTACATTTTTTAGTTTTGTTTTAGCATGGGAACATTCCAGAAACCCCGGACCCACCCCCACACCGCACGATCCGCCCCTGTAGACTGAATTAAATGACAATATGGCAACATTATATAAACGGAATAACGAGAATACATTACAATTTAAATATCAACAAAGTGAAGATAAGAATCGCATAACGAAACAAAATAAATCCCATACAACTGGCAATAATGTGAAAAACAATCAGCCTGAATCAATTTTCCCCTGAGTCTATTGGTTCTAAAGACTCGAAATCGAGATAGACAGAAAAGGCATTATATGATGTAACCAGTATGGTTTCCTGAAGATTGTCGGAGTGCATAGAATCATAAATCAGTTGGGATTCTGAGTTTCTTTGAACTGTAGACGAATGCCCGCGGATGTTTATAATTTCATGTCTGAACCCAGTGCAATTAAATCAAGTATTTTAGTGTTCAGAAAAAGAGCCTTATTCTAGTATGCTTCTCTGACAAAATAACTGGGACACTTGATACGGGCAGAAACAGGACTCAGCGACAGAATGAAAGAAGTTACAAGACAAGTAAAGCGTTACGACATACAGACCAAAATATGGCATCACAAACATCAGTAATTCAATGGACAAAGTTGGGTCTGACATAGCAACAAAGACTAATGCGTTCATTAACATAAATCCTAACTGTTTTCGAGAGGCTTAAACAAAACGGTGCTGAACTGAAACTTTCCAGTAGACAAAAAATGGACAGACAGACCAGCAAGATCCGTCACTCAGTAAGACGCTGCACACTAACAAAAAAGATATCCAGCTAACTGTAGCAATGATCCAAACAACTATTAACATACGAAAACATTCCTGATTGGCAGTTCGATATTAAAAGGAGTTAAAGCGTCGGCGCTAAATCCAACCGCAAAACTTAGCAAACTTTGAAAAGTTCCTGGTGCTACCATTGAATATGAATAATCAAACAGGGACCTTAGTACTCTACCATCATAAGTCAGACCTAGGACTATATGGCAATATCAGACCTTATGACGTAGTCAATACAGACTTTTTAATATCAGCCTTTATGCCGTAGTCAATACATGTTATTAGCAGACCATGTGACAGCCAAGACACCATGTTTAGTATGGTAATATTAGACGTTATGACAGAGGCAAGAGAAGATGTTATTATCAGATTTTATGACATAATACAACATGCTATGATCAGACGTTGGGACAGATCCAAGACACCATATTTATTGTAGTAATATCCGACCTTATGACAGAATCAGTACAGAATGTTCCAATACAACATCCGGTGGCCTAGTGGTTAGAGCGTCCGCCTCGGATGCGGGAGGTCGTGGGTTCGATCCCCGGCCGAGTCATACCAGAGACTTAAAAAATGGTACTAACAGCTGCCTCGCTTGGCGTTCAGCATTAAGAGGTTAGTGTTAGGACTGGTCGGCCTGGTGTCAGATAATGTGATTGGGTGGGACATCATGCTACATGTCTGCGGCATGATGCCCCAGTGCTAGACATCACTATAAACTGCCACACTGCAGACATCGTAGCGATATGACTGCAAAATTGTTAAAGCTACGTTAAAAATCAAAATCACATCACATCACATCCAATACAACATGTGAATATCAGACCCTCTGACAGAGTCAAGACAGCGTATTAATATCAGGCCTTATAGCACAACGCTTTAGGACATTTTATGGATAAATGTAACATTTGTCAGCAAATTGATTACTTTCATCTTGCCAATGGGACAATCCCTGACATGTATTTTAATTCTGACAAACTGCACGTGCACAAAAAGAGTACAGCTTAGTGCTACAAAATATAAACTATATTCATGCAATACTGTAATAATCACCTCTTACCAATCACCCGCAATGGAAAGCAAAGCGCATCGTGAAGCCCGACCAGAGTACCAGACGCCAAACTGGCGCGAAACGTATTTCAATATACTTCATATAATAGCTTATCGGATAATTCGGTGTCTAGTATTTTTCAACTGCACTAAGGCAGACACTGTACAATCTGCAGCTTGAATAGTTTAACAAAAGTACTCGAAGTACAGACTGAACGACAGGGATTTCACCGACCATTGAGCGACCTTACATTAAATGGCGTGATTATATACAGCACTAAGTTTGTCATTTGTTTCTCTACAATATCTGAATTGTATTAAGGAGCGTTGTCTAAGCACTCAGACTGCATGTAAATGTATAACGATACCTTCATGGCTCGAACTGTCAGTTCATGTAACCAGCCCACCGTCATCTATTGGTATGCATATTCCACTTCGTATACCCGACTAAATTCCAAATACTAATGTTGAGACTACATTGAAATCCAGTCTGAAATTCAGTTAAATACGGGGGGGGGGGGGAAGGTCAATTTCTAGACAAACGTTAGAATACGAAAAAAAAATAAATGTCAGACATTTCCTCCGAAACTTGATGAAATTAATTATGCTTGCCACGTAATAAAATTATTTTTTACTCTGCTAAGAGTTTGTCTAACCAAAGACAGCTGCTTTTTATGCACAAGATTGTCAGATCTCCTCCCCTAATTGCAACAATTTTTTCCGCTTCGATAGATTATATTTAAGTCTCCAAATCAGAATGATCTACTAATTCATTCTACTGTGTGTATTACAAGGGAAACTTGGTTCAAAATTTAAAACAACAACATAAACACTTATACCTTATTTACAGCCTTTTTACAGCCTTTTTTTGTGAAGTTTGATGTAATGGACTTTCTTGGTGAATTTAAAACTGCTTTGTTTACCCTTCCTTCGTCAAAAGATATAGACCAGTGGTTTACAGACCGATACACTGATGTTAAACATGTTTTAAACACAAATGCTTTCGTCCAAAAATAAAATGTGGAAAACTAAAACTTTTGGACTGCTTTTTCATGTATACAAGGAATGCAAATTAACTTAGAGACAGAGTTCATCGCTTGAAAGGCATGCGAAAACAATAGGCTATATACCTCATACATAAATCCCAACTGCCTCTTAAACAAGCTTAGAAAACTACTGTTCCAAATTAATTTCTAAATCTAAAAATCTTAGCCAATATGGAATTACTTTCGCAGTCTCCACACTGAGTATAACGCTAACATTTGCAATTAAATAAACACCAATAAGCCAATATTTATCAATCTTTAAGATATTGCTGTACAGTTTATTTCAAATAGGTTCTTGTTTGAATACATTCAAACTAGCTAAAGGTCTGTAAACAAAATTTACCACTCTAACAACAGACCAATATCAATCCTTCCTGCTTTTATAAAACTATTTGAAAACATGTTCGGTATTTTTCGTAACGTAATAAATATAACCTTTTGCACTCAACATATTCAGATTCCAGTACCCATCTCTCTTGGGTAACTGCTTTGACTGAACTAATATATTAATTTATAAACTCTGTAAATAGTGGTGAAATTACTTGAGCAGAATATGCCACTTAATGGTTTTGAAAATTTGATTTTGTAGACCACACTAATTTGTTTATAAAGATATATTTGTAGAAGCACCAATCTCTCTCTCTCTCTCTCTCTCTCTCTGTTTCGATCATATGTTGATAATTGTAAACAAATTGTATCAGTTTATAACTGTTTATAACTGTCATTCTATCTTCAGGGGAATTACTCGTAGTGTTCCACAGGGGTCTTGTTAAAGTCGCATTCTATTATAATTTATACAAATGAACTTCCGTTCCATGCTGCACAATGTAACACTGATTGATTCGCTGATGACGCGACTATTCATTCATCTAGGAAATCAACAGACAATATGGAAACTAAACTGGAGAGGCGTCCTTCTCTCTGTTTCAAATCACATGAAAATATATCTTCGAAACACACCCACATGAACATGAACAATGGTAATGGACAACAAATGGGTGATAATGCAGATTTTATATTATCTATCGAAAGTTTTCAATTGAAACACGTTCCTTCTCAATATCTTCTCAGGGTATTTATAGATTATGTCTACACTCAGGGTATTTATAGATTATGTCTATACTCAGGATATTTATAGATTATGTATACATTCATACATTCATAGTCATCAGATTTGTTGAATACTCTCAACTAAATCTATTCTTAAAAACGCATATCCTCATACATTCCAACGATTATTCAACAATTAGCATTTAATGCCTACCATCAGACTTCGTTTTGGCTATAGTACGTTTTTAGGGTAACGCATCAACATGTGGCATTGAGCGAATAAACAAAACTCCATACATTGAGCAGCGAGATTTATATTATACGTTGACGTCACATCCACTTCAGGTGAAATGTTCAGAAAATTGTACTGGCTCTCTGTTCATGATAGAAACAAATACCATATATCGATCCTAGTATATAAAGGCGTCAAAAATAACATTACGCCTAAGTACATCTCTGCCAGGGACAATGGGTCTATTCATGCCTCCTAATTGATGCCAAACATCGTAAAACATAACCCTTCCGCCCATCGGTACTCGATATTTCCCTCTACAACATGGCAACACACCGGCTCATAAATCCGCCGATGTGACAGACTTTCTGAAGTAGCATGGTATTAGAACTGGTCCATATGTGCCTTACATATTTTCTGTACAACTCTAATTTAGCTTCGTGTGCTTTCTGGCTGAATGCCGTTATCAACAGTTCGCTGAGGGTCAGACGATTTGAAAACCGCAATGCGTTTGGGAATGCAGTTTTCCAGTGTATTAACTGTATACCAAATTTGAATACAAAACTAAATGGCAATGATAATTGGATACTCATATATATTTACTTTGAGTACGGAAGATAATTGTTTGTATTCATTCGTCTTGAACTGTATATGATCCGCCGCTTAGGCTAGGGATTTCATACATTATTTCATTGCCAAGAATTTCTGATATGTCGTAGGATGTTCACGCGATGGGTTATTAGTTAGCAAATAATGTAGTTAAGACAAGGAGTGAATTCCATCAATTCATTTGTGTAATGAAGTTGTGAATTCATTTAACCGACAAAATGAGTCCAGTTAGTGATTTTTAGTCCAAAGCAGGACGTAGTGATGGTTTATTAAGAGGTCTAGATTATGTTATCGTTCAGTTACTTAATAGCCGTTTGGGAGATATATTAATCTTCTGTACTAAGGTTTGTGTATCGGCTGTCAGGCTGCGAACTTACCAATAAGAGCCTTAGTTTCTGTTTAACTGAGATAAGACATCTGGGTAAGTGATGTTTGAGCCCAGAAGTAAATCACAAGATAAATATTTAGGTTGCTTATTTATTTCTTTTTCAAAAGGAAAATAGCTGCATATATACACAGTGGGCAAAAGGAGGAGACAACCAAAATATGGTTGATGAACAGAAAGAGGCTGGAGAGAGAAGAGGAAAAGGAATACGTCGACTCTAATCTGTTACCAACTTTGAATTTGGAAGCACGGCAAGCAATGCAAGCATGATGTCTTTATGTAAAGTGTCTTTAGCTCTATCGTTCACTCGATATCATTATGAAATTTGTCTTATCGGCTTAAACAGAACGGCTCATTGCATTCATTTATTATAAACTTTGTAATTATTTCTAAGAGAAGTGTACCCTTCAAACTTCATGTTCAATTTCATTTTGTTGATATCACTGATTAAATTATATTTTACGTACGAGGCCTCGTGCTGTTCTATTTTTTTTTTATTATCTCTTCCCTGATCTCTGTTTATTCCATCAATTAATCTCATATTTTCTTTTCTTATTTACTCGATCAGGGCAATAACACCGTGGTCAATCATCTCCTAGAGAACGTTAACCACCACCACCACGTAACAATGCGATGTGACTTTATAGTCAAACTAGAAATTTCACCCGAACTGAGCAGCAGGAATAAAAAGGTCTATGTTAGAGACTAATTTCCCAACAATTCTTACGTAAAGTCTTAGCAAGGATTATGCTATGCCCGGTGGAGCCAAGAAAACGTAGCACATGGTGGTCGAATCCGAGTTTTAGTATGGATTATTTCGTCATTTTTATCTCTCGCATGTACAAACACAGTTTGCGATCACAAATGCCGATGGACAAAATCATTATTACTAAATAGTCATCTCCATTACTAGGCCGCTCAGCAGTGGCACAACTGTTTGTTGAGAGTTTTGAATGGTAAGTTTCTTAAAATGAATCCATTCATTTGTGACGTTAAGGCCTGCATTAAGTCATATCTATCATCGGGTCCGTAACTTTGTCGAGATATATTCTACTCCAGGATGCATATGCATGGATGTAAATGTTTGTGGCTTGGACCTTATTCAAGAAGCGGAAAAGCCAATAAGAAAATTTCCAGCCACAGCAAGAACAGTATTATCTTGATAACAATCCACATAAACGGACGCGAGATCAAATAAGGAGTCTTTATGAAGCAAAAATAAAAAGCACTTTGGGCAGTTTTCCAATCGGTTTGGGTACTCGAGCAAAAACTTTACGAAAGATCGTTGACCACTGGCTAGTTACTCGAATAATATTTTATGGACTTTGAGACCAAATATCGATGTTTGCAAGAATTTTAACGAGAGATGGTGAAAGCCCTTTATTCGGTGATAATACGGCTGGTTCTTGTGCAATACAACCCTCAAACATAAAGTGATGCCGTACGGTTAACGCAGGAATCACTGGCCATGTTCCAGCCAAATACGCCTGAAACGGTTAAAGTAAATTTCCGATTTAGTGAATTCAGTATGGTCTCTAACAACGAGACGAGAATTCAACCGCTATTCGAGTCACGTCTTCCTGCAAATATCTGTTGTCAATTGTCTGAGAAAAGCCAACATTGTGCCATTCTGCGCCGCATATATCGACCACAACACGTGATGTAATAGTATTATAGACATCAAGATCATTTCTAACGGGATTGTCGCCGCCGCAAAATAGAAATAGGCCAGGATAAGTGAAACGTTGATCGTCTAGCAGTGTAAAGGCGTTGCTGTACAAGGACCAGTTAACCCAATTGTTGAGGACAGGGACACTGTTCAATCTGGCTGTATGTATATATTTAACATGCGTTGCAGAAATGTAGTACAAACTACTAGATTCTAGCCACTGCATAATCAACTTTTCAGCGCCAACAACAATGTTACGTGACAATGGTGCATTTAGAGTTGGTTCATTTTCAACGACAGCCATTGTAGATACAGGGAATGACATAACTGCATTAAACGCTGACATTTTATCAAAGTGAAACTCGGTTTCTACTGAGCTTAATATCGTTAAATAAGATAATCAGTTTCTTTTAACAGATCACCAGTGTTGTACATTGTAAATTTTATCATGATACAACAGACACAAATCATTACATTGTTCCAAATGTACAGCCTGATATATTATTGGACTCGGAGTTTCTAAATCAGAACAGTACAGTACTTAATTTCGATAAAAATACACTATCAGTAAACACCACTATGCAATATAGTCCTCATGCTCACATAATAATTCCCCCACATCCCTAGCAATAACGGTGGCTAGGGTAAAGGGCTTATCACCTAGTCCTCATGATAAAATAATAATTCCCCCAAATTCCTAGCAGTAACGGTGGCTAGGGTAAAGATCTTATCACATAGTCCTCATGATAAAATAACAATTCCCCCTACATCCCTACCAGTAACGGTGGCTATGGTAAAGGGCTCATCACATAGTTCTCATGATAAAATAATAATTCCCTCACATTCCTAGCAGTAACGGTGGCTATGGTAAAGGGCTTATCACATAGTTCTCATGATAAAATAATAATTCCCCCTACATCCATAGCAGTAACGGTGGCTAGGGTAAAGGGCTCATCACATAGTTCTCATGATAAAATAATAATTCCCCCACATCCCTAGCAGTAACGGTGGCTAGGGTAAGGGGCTCATCACATAGTCCTTATGATAAAATAATAATTTCCTCACATCCCTAACAGTAACGGTGGCTAGGGTAAAGGGCTCATTACATAGTTCTCATGATAAAATAATAATTCCCTCACATCCCTAGCAGTAACGGTGGCTAGGGTAAAGGGCTCATTACATAGTTCTCATGATAAAATAATAATTTCCTCACATCCCTAACAGTAACGGTGGCTAGGGTAAAGGGCTCATTACATAGTTCTCATGATAAAATAATAATTCCCTCACATCCCTAGCAGTAACGGTGGATAGGGTAAAGGGCTCATTACATAGTTCTCATGATAAAATAATAATTCCCTCACATCCCTAGCAGTAACGGTGGCTAGGGTAAAGGGCTCATCACATAGTCCTCATGATAAAATAATAATTTCCTCACATCTCTAGCAGTAACGGTGGCTAGGGTAAAGGGCTCATCACATAGTCCCCATGATAAAATAATAATTCCCCCTACATCCCTAGCAGTGACGGTGGCTAGGGTAAAGGGCTCATCACATAGTCCTTATGATAACATAATAATTTCCTCACATCCCTAGCAGTAACGGTGGCTAGGGTAAAGGGCTCATCACATAGTCCTTATGATAACATAATAATTTCCTCACATCCCTAGCAGTAACGGTGGCTAGGGTAAAGGGCTCATCACATAGTCCCCATGATAAAATAATAATTCCCCCTACATCCCTAGCAGTGACGGTGGCTAGGGTAAAGGGCTCATCACATAGTCCTTATGATAAAATAATAATTTCCTCACATCCCTAACAGTAACGGTGGCTAGGGTAAAGGGCTCATCACATAGTCCTTATGATAAAATAATAATTTCCTCACATCCCTAACAGTAACGGTGGCTAGGGTAAGGGGCTCATCACATAGTCCTTATGATAAAATAATAATTTCCTCACATCCCTAACAGTAACGGTGGCTAGGGTAAGGGGCTCATCACATAGTCCTTATGATAAAATAATAATTTCCTCACATCCCTAACAGTAACGGTGGCTAGGGTAAAGGGCTTATCACTTAGTCCTCTTGATAAAATAATAATTCCCCCACATCCCTAGCAGTAACGGTGGCTAGGGTAAGGGGCTCATCACATAGTCCTTATGATAAAATAATAATTTCCTCACATCCCTAGCAGTAATGGTGGCTAGGGTAAAGGGCTCGTTTCTGCCGAACAGTGTAATTGGCTTGAAATCTACCTCCACTTCTCTTGAATCGAATCGGGTCATGAGTAAAGTAGAAAATTATGGAGTCTTACATGGTATTTACAACAGACTGATTTTAGCATAACAGTTAAAAAAGGTTCAAGCATAGTAAAGTTTCTATGTTTGTCTGCCAACGACCGAGTTTACTCTTGAGAAAGATGAAAATAATACTTCAAATAAAATAATTGAGCCTTGCGCAAAGCTTTCAGATTGCATTAAATTGAAAAGGACAATTTAAATGCTGACCAGAGAAATGACTTAATAAAACATTTAGATGAAAACCGGATGTACTTATAGGGGAAGATGGTATATTAGGGTATTGTGACATTTTGAATACAAATTGACCCAAATAAAAAAGCAAAATAATTCGGCACAGAGATTATAAAATGTCCCCTAAAGAAAAGCAGATTTTAAATAGTATACTGTCAGATACGCCAGACCAGAATTATACAAGTATCTAACAGTCCATGTTGGGGGTGGAGGCACTAGGCTTGATAGTTACCAAGAAAAACAATAATGGCTAATTAATTTTCAAAACCTCAGTAGCTATATTGTACTATACGTCCAACTCTTCCAATGACAGATGGCACAACTAATGGTTTAGACATTGTTCAACCATCATTTTCCTATAATTATTGACCTCTATAGCGGTTTCTATCAGGTTGAGACTGGCCCGGAATCTCAAGAATATGGAGTCTGTTGTCTGTGATTCTTTGAGTTCCGATGTCTTCCCATAGGAGTACGTGACAGTCAGCGTCTTACGAAGCCGATCTACATGCGTTCAGTTGGAAAATACATTTAGTGTTCACGGAATATAGTACTTTGTTCAGCAGAATATTTAATCAACATATCAACGTGATGCTGGTAGTATTAAGTGGTATGTACACACTCTGACGTAAGGAACATGAAGTAGTATGTAACAAAAACTATCACGTACGCACCTCGTTTAGGTATCATGAAGTGGTATGTACACACTTTGATGTAAGTAATATGTAGTGGTAAGTACACGCTTTGATACACGTAACATGAAGTGGCATGTGAACATTTTCATATAGATAATATGAAGTGGTATCTATACACTTTGGAACATGTATCATGAAGTGGTATGTACACACTTTGATATAGGTAACATGAGGTGGTATGTACACACTTTGATATAGGTATCATGAGGTGGCATGTACACACTTTTACATATCTAACGTGAAGTGGTATGTGCACACTTTGATATGGGTAACATGAAGTGATATGTACACACTTTGATACTGGTAACAAGAAGCAGAATGCAAACACATAGATACAGGTAACATGAAGTAGCGTGTACCCACTTTGATACAGGTAAGATGAAGTAGCATGTACCCACTTTGATACAGGTAACATGAAGTGGTATAAACACACTTTGATGGCTGCTGCTGAGAACAGTTTTACAGTCAACATCAACGTTGTTTGAGAATCGACGTGATGTTTATAGACAATAGCAAATCTGTTGTAATGTATAATTTTAATAAAGTCAGGTGCACTTACGAATATGAGATCACATATCGTTTGTGTTATCGTTTGTTATTGATATTTGTTTATAAATAAGACTTTATGGTTGATATTTCTCTTTCAATCTTGGAAACATTACGAAATTGTACATGCAAGTATCAATGACAGTTTGTACCCCGTGTAGGCGATAGCTTTTATCCGTTTCTACCGGTAAAATCAATCGTCTTCATATACAATTTAACAGCATTATTATTGAATTATATGCGCCTTGAATTATTGAGTACTATATTAGCCTATTTTCAAGATTTGTTTAGAAACGAGGATATTTTCCTTCATACTCCCCAAATGTGCTCCCCAGTTTACAGACTGTGCCTGTTTAATATTTTTTTTTTGTAAGTATGTGACACATTTTCAATCATCGCCTTGTATCATTTGCCCGTTATCTGGAGTGAGAGTGGCACTCTGCTTCACGGATGTGGCAGTGTTGCGGTCGGCCTGTAGTGTTAATCAATGAATTCCTCTGCTAATGTTTGTTTCATTTGTGTGTCAAGGTGTTGAAATGAGAGTCGTTACCATCTGTACCATAATATTACTCTGCATCAAATAGCCTGTGAAAAAGTAAACTTGTTTTCAGGTAACATAACATAGATCATGTGGATTCTCAGGTGAACTGACCACAAGGAATAAAGACGACAGATGTTTAAAATTACGCTCACGTCCTAACTAATTTCAATCTTTCTAACATAATTTAAGAATAACTTAGTAGTATCATGTTTTTTAGCTTCACTGTGTAGGGAAAAGCAGAGGAGAGAGAGAGAGAGAATAAGATCCAATTGTTGTTTGTTGCATTTGAGATTCAGACGAAACTGTCATGTATTGTCATTTGTTCCATGATTTTGTAAATACACTTGTTAGTGATGTTTGGCTATAGTTGGAATGGTCTTTACCAGGCTTAGGTACTACTTTCACTGTTGCGTCTTGCCAAGACGGTGTGAGGTAGTAGGTTTCCAAAATCTTGTACGCAGTATTTAATAATGTATTGAGAGCCGATATCAGATGATTCAGAAGTCGATGGCGGATATCGTCTGGTCCTGTTGGAATCTCATGGACACGATCAAGAGTATCTTTAGTCCTGCGAGAGTGAAAGGTTTATTTCAATATTTAGCGATAGCAGATTTGATATTGAGAGTTAATTTTTCCTTCATATTGTTGACACGTGTTTGTTACAGCATGGTTTTATTTTTGCCAATTACTTTGCACACCATCACCCACACTCATTTAATAGCGGAGCAAAAGTACAACGTGGAGACAGAAGATCTTCTTTTCCTCGTGCCCTCTCGAAACGTACGACGACCTTTAACTCGGTATATATTGTACTTATTCAGATTTTCTTTCGTTGCGTTGGCATTGAAATTGATAGGAATCTTTATTCGCTCCTGATGGAATAATCAAACCAACGCTTTTTACTCATTAAAGAATCGCCGATATTTTCACATTGCATCCTCAGCCACATCCTGGAGCATATTTGTAAATAAAGGTACTGGATCAATAAGAGAGTACTATTTCTTGAGTAAATTGAAACGTTGTCAGCGCAACAGATGTCATCGTCAGCTTCCCCAAAGAGGTCACAGGTAAGAGATGAGTAGCAGACGATAAATTATACTTACGAGCCAGGTCATGTGACATGATGCAGTTAGTTATACGAGTTATCATTAAAATTTCAACGATTGTGTTTTGAAACAAAGTCTTTTATTTTCTTCCCTCTTTCTTGTTGACATCTTTGCGAACCAAGGTGTATGTGGCCGTTAAAGTCGCCAGAAGAATTAAAGGTGCTGGTAACTCTTAAAACGATGGGTGAGATCAAACTGAATGATTGGAATTATTGGAGAGAGCTATATTGATCAAAGCTTAATAGTTATGTGCATGAATACAGTAAAAGGCCATGGTCTGCAATCTAGTACGGTTCAAGAATCCTATGGGAAAATAATTTCCAGAAGGCAGACATCTGTTGGGACATATTCTTTAGTAGAAGAAGATTTATGTCGTCAACATTTGTCTTTAAAAGGCACGAGGCCATTTCATTGCTTCATTGTGCCAGACATATTAAATTAAAATGGTGGAAGCATGGGACTTCCGCAGGTTTTCACTGGGGCAGTATTGGGGTATTTCCTGCATCTTTTCGTTCGAATATCTTGATGGGATCGCCAGATTAGTTCAGACGTCCAGTAGATTGATTTAATTATCTCATTCGGTTTGGAGCATGCATTTCCACTGGCGCCAGCAGTCTGCTGCTTCGTTTGGACGGTGCTAACCAATTTCTCTCCCTCCAGTAAATTGGGTTTTGTATGTGCCATACTCGTAATGTGCACCATGGTTATTTACATCTATATTAAGACTAGAAACCTTTCAGGCGTTTGTGAAGAGAACATTTGTTTTGATTTTGATTTTGATATATTTCTTACTTTATTTACAAAGATAGGAGTTTTAAACATAATAATGTCACAAACACTACAAAGTTTCCAGCCTTCTGGCTTCATTATTGATATGATCAAATTAAAAATTAAATAGATAAACAAACATTATAGGATACTCCGTTCGGGGAGATTTCAATTCCAAATCAGGACGACATCAGCAACATAGTTCCTTATTCTTGTTATTATTATATCTTGTTTAATAAACTCTCTCAAGAATAATGGAGCCTCTTCAGCGTAATTCATTGACATCACATAAACACTGTAATATCACATTAACTATAATAATAATAATAATAATAATAATAATAAATATAGATTTTCACGGTTAGGATTAACAAGATCCGTAATGTAAGATCTTAAATGAAACAAATTACACACACACACACAGAGAGATATATATATATATATATATATATATATATATATATATATATATATATATATATATATATATATATAGAGAGAGAGAGAGAGAGAGAGAGAGAGAGAGAGAGAGAGAGGAGAGAGAGAGACAGAACGGAAAGTGCTATCCCTGGATTCTAAAGAAGAATGTTTGATAATAGTAGGCAGAATTAATATTCTAATACAAATGATACTCTCATACAGGTTAGAGAATTTTTAATTCGTACTCTACGGAGATTCGAACCCAGGTCCGCGGGTAAACAGTATATATATATATATATATATATATATATATATATATATATATATATATTAGTAATTTAATGTTGTTCTTAAATTGTTATTGAAATGCCTTAAATTCGTGTAATATTTTGGTTATTTGCATAATACTGTGATGATTACTAGCGGCTATAAAAAATAATAAATAAGTAGACCTGTTCATATGTTTTCCAGAAGTGGTTTTCGTGTTCTGCCATTCATTAATGTTTCATACGTCGTCCACATACGTCTAGAATACAAGTCAGATAAACACTATTACCTTTGTAACAACATTGATCATTTATTTCCCACAATATCGAGCTTATAGCTTGTATATCTATTATGCTTGCGAAAGCAGTAACGACCAATTATTTAATTGTCGGCAGGTGAAAGGAAATGCCCGGATATTCTTTTCCCAAAACAATTCTGGCCCGCAATTAGCGTGAAACATTTCTACCTCGGGCTTGTAGGAAAAATTGATTATATCAATTTTATTAGTTCTAAAAATAAATTTTCTTTAAGTAAAAGAAAAATATCCCGTTTCAAAAGAAAAAGTACAGACCCATTTAACACCCACCTAGAAAAGTAAATGTTTGATCCTTATCAAGACAACAATACAATATCTGCTTTATTGGAAACATGATACACACCACGCATATAATACAAAGACATACAGACGGTGTGCCTTTTATGATAACCCTTGGGCAAATCTAATTAATAGTCACATTTAAATTGGATGCTCGCATGGACGCTGATTATGGAAAATAGTAATAGATCCAGTTGCTCGATGAGCAAATGTTCTTTCCAATATTGTAGCTGATCTCAGAAAAATCTCTTTCGGTACGGATGAACAGATATACCTTTCCAGTTTAATTAAACAATGCCAAATGAAAAATGAAACTACAAATCTTGACAAGATAACGAATCGGCTATTCGGAGCAGAAAATTAGTACCAATTTCAGTTATTAGCATCATTCAGAGTAGAGGAAGACACATCCGGAAATTCGTATACAAATTAGCCATTTCTGCGAGTAATTGATGGGATTTTTATGAAAGACATTATGGGTAAAATTGGTTCAGTGTTGTATTTTTAATACCTTCCTCCAATAAGAATTTTTCTTTGAAAATGAGAACGCAGTACCAGATGCACCCATGATGCCTAAGAGACAATCGTCTGCAAAAAGTTATACTTCTAAATGAAACTGACATTTGTTTATATGCTAAAAATAACCGAGTTCCCATGTTGTAAAGATTTGTCCTCAGCATTTTAATTTCTTAAAGTATCTTCTTTTCAAACCGGAAGGATGTACCTAGTCATCAGTGTTGGACTGTAGATAAAATATAAGTAAGTATAAGACTGTGCAAGCGGCTTTTATAGGAGAGTGAAAATATGCGGTCAGAAATGTTCATCGTTACCGTTTCAATGAGTATTTAGTTCCATGCATACCTTAATTGATAAGTTCACATCTTTAAACTCTTTGAATATTTCTTCGTAACGAAGGTGATAATAATATTTAATTCAAAGAAAATTCGTGCAAGAACCTACGCTAAATAAAGAAATGCTAAAATTCAGGGCAAGACAAAATCGTGTAATATCATCAAAAACCTAGGCTAACAGGAAGTGTTGCTGGTGGTAAATATAGGCGTTCCCGGTTTGTCGCCGATGAGAGTTTGAAGCAAGAGGAAGGCGTCTTCTTTTACACTAATGTCTTACTTAATACTTTAATAAATCTGAAATTCTGACGTGAGATGGTCTAAGGTACATGGTAACTTGTTTAAAAAGACATCTCAGAAAGTTTATTTATGGTTTAAACTGAGCGTTTTGTATGTTGATAGAGCAAATGAGAGGTTTCGTTTTGAATCGATCTCAGCATTATTTAAAAGTATTTCATAATTCAAATTAAATGTTGCGAAGCTTCACTGCTATGTATGTATGTATGTATGTATGTATGTATGTATGTATGTATGTATGTATGTCTTTGTACACAGATAACTAGAAAGATCATGTTAATTTGCTGAATAATTTCTCACTCTTATTTCTCCTTATTTCCCTCTTTGAATTATCCAATATATTCTCTAGTGAATTATTGGTCTTATGAAACCGGCAGTAGATACTAGTATTTTCTCGGAAATAGTTAAAATGTATGAAGGACTTATTTACAAACATTTTCTGCAAAAATGGTAGAACATTGTCACACGACGGTTCATCCATTGTGACTTTATGGGTCAGTCCTTCTGTTTACTATTACACAGTGTATTTAATCGTTATGACGTAAAATAGTCAACACTTTGTTTTCTTTCTACACTATGAAACTAACAGGTGCGAGTTATTGTTTCTAGCAGCATGTATGCAAGTATACGTAAACAGGGTAGACGTTGGTGTAATTTTATTTGTTAATCAAATTTGGACAAGTACTATTCAACTAAATAATCTTATTTTGGAGGAATGCAGCACGTTTAATCGAAACTGGAAAAAAGCTTAACCGTACAACGAAACCCATGTGACTTGCCTTTTTTCGATGGGTACTGGTAATACTAATTTTGCATACTGTAGATAGAATCAACGACATTTGTGTAAAGCCATATTAAATGTATAATTGTTGTGAAATGGTTGCCTAAAGAGTTGCGATAAATTGAAGTATTTTCTTTGTCTCATTTCTAATTCGCTGATATGATTAACATTTGAAACATTGATAAAGCAGATGAAAATATGTGGGGGATTTACCATAGAAACGAAAACGATCCAAGTAGCGCAGTCATGCCCTAAAACTGTTTTTTCACAGAGAAGGGATATCAGTCCAAATAGTGAAACAATGCTCTAAAACTGGTTTGTAACACAGAAGAGACTTCGATCGAGATAGTGTAATCATGGCCTAACATTGATTTTTACCACAGAAGGGGCTTCTATCCAAATTGTGCAAACATGGCCTAACATTGGTTTTTAACACAGAAGGGGCTTCTGTCCAAATTATGCAACCATGGTCTATCGTTGGTTTTTAACGCAGAAGGGACTTCTATCCAGATTGTACAACCATGGTCTGACGTTGGTTTTTAACAAAGAAGAGACTTCCATCCAGATAGTGCAACCATGGCCTAACATTGGTTTTAACACAGAGAGGACTTCTATCAAAATAGTGCAACCATGGCCTAACATTGGTTAAACATAGCTCTTACAATACTGTTTCAAAACCTTTCGAGTACATACTGTGAAAGAATCTTAATAAGAACAACCCGTTAACTTAGTAAACGACAAATGTGATCAACTTCGGTGTTCAATGAAAAATGTTATCAATGAATAAACACAACAACTTTGTGAGTATAGAGGTTACTTCAAAGTCGCAGAATTTGTCTACAGTTTATGAGTGGAGTCATTTGTTACATTAAGTAGGTTTCATAGATTTATGTGACCTTTAATTTGCGCACACCATTTTTGAACAAATTGAATATCGGTCCGAAGATGACAATTGGCAACGGATACAGAGTTGCCTGAGTGGTCGATAGTTGTGCTAGCGGTCAATATGCAGCACATTTAAGACATATATTAATCAAGATGGCCTCTATCGCTTAACCGGCTTGAAGCAGCTGTTCCGATTTTTGTGCCGTTTTCATGATATTTGTGCTTGTTGTCTGTTTTCGTCTACGTTATTTGTTCATTATGTATTGGCTGTTCATTTCGTATGTGTTTCTTCATCTCCTTGGTTTGGAAACGAGAACAAATAGACTTTTTCTCAGCTGCCTTCCTCCACTGCTACAACTTCACTTGTTTTTGAACAAACCGCCATCACGTGATACTCGCCAGTCAACCCGTTTATGCTATGATGGACCCGCATTAATTGCTTTGAATGACCACTCCTTGGCTCTCCATACTATATTGTGCTCTACACTAAACGAACTGGCATTACATTTATCATTACCAAAATGTAAACAGAAGCGAAAAAAGAAACGTTGTTTCAAAGCTGGCCGGCGTAGAACAGGAAGAATTCCAGTTATCTCCCTTATACCCTTTCCTGCTCAACAATTCAAAATTTCGACCATTAATTTAGATAACCTAATTCAAATCCCTATTAATTCGTCAACCTTTGTGTCAACTATCCAAGAGATATATCTGCGTATTGCATTATTCAATGCCCAACCAGTAGGACTACCGGAAAAGCGCATAGAAATAGTTAATGTTATCAACGACCAGAATATCGACGTATTTTTCCTGACAGAAACATGGCTAAAAACATCAGGCGATGAGCCCAAGTGTGCGGATCTAAAACCCACTGGTTACTTCATCAAGTTGTTGCCCCGTAACTCTCGCGAAGGTGGAATTTCTGTCATCACAAAGAACTCCATGATCAAACGTCTTAACCAAACCACAACGTTCAATTTCGACCACACATCGTTTGAACTAGTCCAAACCACACTCACACTGGAGTAAAGGTGAGTCCATTTTTTATGCCTATACCGCCCTCCTCCTAGTAGAAAAAACAAGCTGACTGAATCTCTCTTTTTGGAGCAATTTCCAAATCTCCTGGAGTATGGAAATTCGATAGGTGGCAACCTGATTATTCTTGGAGATTTCAACTTCCACTTTGACTGTCCCAGAAACCCAAACACATCAAAACTCTTAGATTCCATCAATGTTTTCAATCTTAAACAGTCAGTTAACCAACCCACCCAAAACATGGTCACATTTTAGACTGGATTCTTCAGAGACCTGCTGATAACATTCTACGGTCATCCCTGGTATCACATGAACTTGCATCAGATCACCTCTGCATTATATGCCATCTTGACGTATCAGTCCCTAACCCTCCACCTTTATCTGCTACTAAGTGAAACCTCTGATCAATAGATCCAAACTAATGCATGACATCCAAGCAAACCTAACAACTTGCAAACCCCCTACAGTAAAACAACTCGATAACTGCCTGCGTTCATTGCTCGACATGCCCCAGTTACCAAGTGCAAAGTATCAATTCAAAAGTGTTCTCCATGGTATAGAAGTGTTAGGGACTAGATTCGCACTGCTAGAAGAGACCGCCGTAGAGCTGAGAGGCTTTGACTTTCCATCGGACTCCCTATTTATAAGCAAATCTATGAAGCCGCTATGAAGAATGTCACAAATATAGTCCATGCAGCGAAATCAACCCACTACACTACTAAGATCATGGAAATTTCCAGCTGCAAAGAGCTCTTCGAGATTACTAACAAGCTAATGTCAAGGAACAAATCTACACCACTTCCAACTACCTTTTCTCCAGCTGACCTTCCGGACATGTTTGCAAATTTTTTCCGTGACAAAGTACAAACCATTAGACATAAGCGTGACAAAACAATTTCAATTGACTCGTCGTCACTATACAGTTGGGATACAGAATTAGAGCGGCAACCATTAGCAGCATTTAAACCTGTCTCTATGGATTTCGTACGTACAATCCTGACGAAGAGTGCACCAAAGTCATGTGAACTTGATCCAGTTCCAGCATCACTGCTGCTTGAGTGCTTAGATCCAGTATTGTCTTCACTAACTGATGTTATTAATACCTCTCTCTCATCCGGGGAATTCCCATCAGTTTTCAAAACTGCCATTGTGAAGCCTCTGCTGAAGAAACCAACACTAGACCATAACGATTTAAAGAACTATCGCTCGGTTTCTAATCTCAAATTCATATAAAAAAAATCTTAGAAAAGGCTGTTCTATCCAAGCTTGTAACTCATCTGAATTCAAACAGTCCTTTTAGCAATGTACAATCTGCATATCACCCTTGCCACAGGACTGAAACTATTCTTCTAAAAGTAGTTAATAACGTTCTCTCTGCTTTGGATAGCGGAATGATTACAGTTGTCACCCTCCTTGATTTGTCTGCAGCATTTGACACAATAGACCATGATATATTACTTCACCGTCTCCAGCATGTATTAGGCATTCATGATACAGCCTCACTGTTGTTCAAGTCCTAGTTGGTCAACTGGACACAAATTGTGTCTGCAAATGGAATACACTCCAGCCCAGTTGATCTATGTTGTGGTGTTCCACTGGGATCTGTTTTTTGGGCCTGTTCTCTGCATTCTATACACCCAGCTGCTCTCAAGTGTCATAGATAATCATCCAGTGTCTCATCAATTGTACGCTGATGACACCCACATATACAAATCTAGCCACCAAACGGAAGTTGATGCTACCATCCAAGGAGTAGAGAGGTGCATTTCTGATGTGAAATCATGGATGACATGTAACAAGCTGCAGAAGAATGATGATAAAACCATTCTGATCACAACACAAAGACTTTCTCATTTACATCCTTTACCTCAAACAATAAATATCAGCAACACCAACATTAAATTCACACAATCAATACGAAACCAATGTGTTACTCTGGACAGTACTCTCACATTGCACCGACATGTCATGAACATATGCAAGGCTGCATATCTTGAGCTGAGACGCATCAGCTCCATTCGCAAATATCTTTCAGCTGATGCCACTAAAACACTTGTGTGTTCATTAGTACTTTCAAGACTGGACTATTGTAACTCAATTCTGTCTGGATCGTCTCAATATCTGCTCCAGAACTTCAAAAAGTTCAAAACACAGCTGCTTGGATCATTCTTCGAGTACCACGATCAGAGCACACATCCCCGCTGCTCTGTACCCTACACTGGCTATCCATTCGATCCAGAATCAAACACAAAATTTGTTCTCAGTGCTACGTTTCACTGACGGACTCTAGTCCAACATACCTATCCGACCTCACCCATGTGTACACACCAGCAAGATACTTACGGTCCTCTTTTGACAATCGTATACTCATTATTCCCACTATGTAAACAAAGTCATATGGGCAGCGTTCTTATGCATACCAGGGCCCAGCAACGTGGAATGAATTAGCCACTGAACTTAGACACAAAGACACAGGGATCCCATTCAAGAGTGCTCTCAAAACTCACTTTTTTCGACTGCAAGAACAAACTTAACGACCTAATAAGGTATACTACCTTAAATATTCTCAGCATGTTTTTTATGTTTTCTAATTTCATGGTGTTTGTTTTTGTAATCATATCATTATATATGTTTTTTATCTTATAGGTGTTGTCTAATGTTGTAAATCTCTTAGAGCGTCTAAAGGTTAGGCGCTATACAAAGTCCTCATTATTATTATTATTATCATAGAGGTAGAATTTTAATGTAGATTAGAAAAAGAAAGGGTCCTAATATGGAGCCTTATGCGATGCCACCTGTTAATGGTTCTTTTGCGGACTAGTGCTTTCAGTATTGACACTTATATTTCGTAGGTAGGTATTAAATAAACAGTGCGTAAGAGTTCTAGTTAATGGGCTGTTTCAGACGAATCTCGTGATTAATTATATCGAAGGCCATTTTCCCATGTATCAAGACAACCCCAGATATTTTACCTGCGTTAATAGAAGATAGCCATTCTTCTGTTAATTAGTTGTAGCACTTACACATGATTTTAGTCTAAATCGTTATTGACATGATGTCAAGGATTAATTAGCCAAACGCTTATACTGTTGTCAGGATTGGTTCCACGTGGGTAAGTACGGGACAAAGTAAGGTAGTCCCCAAAACTGATTAAACAGAGCAAATAAATCGACTTTTCACAATAATATAACATTGTCAGTATATAGACTATGTACCATATAATAGTCAGGCACGCAAAGCATGACTGATATCCATTTTTGTTTCACCTTCGTTTAGTAATAGACATGACCATTTTTTCTGTCTGATGATTGCTGAATCTGTGATCATGATAATGTATCAATTTTCGTGAAGAAAACTAAACAAGTGAAAATTTTCATTGGTATTTATAACATTTTACATTATGTAAGGAAGTAAAATAAATTAAAGTTTTAGATTAATACCTGCATTGGGCGATAGAAAATGATATGTTGATTCTTTAATTATAAAATGGATCTGATAGCATGATGCAGGTGAGTGGACACTGTATAAAAACAGATAGAATAATAGATAAGTTAAGTAAGTTCGTGTCTTAAAGGCACTTGAATACATAAAAGTGAATATCGTGCTGATGCGGTTGTAGTACAATGCCTTATCCAGGAATACACCACAACTAACCACCAGGCTTGGTTCGGACAGGATTCAAACCTCCACTATTTCGGTCGTGAGTCAGACAATCTAACCACTTTGCCTCGGCACAGATAGATAGACTACTGTATGATTACATGACAAGTCAACTAATTTTTTTAAATAAGGTTTGTATACTTTTGAATGAAATAAATCAGCTCTATGAATGAACTGTATGTATCTAGTGCTACCTGTAATTTCTCAGGTATGTGTATGTATAATATTAAAGACTATCCCTTGAGCGTCAAACAATAGTACCATGTATGAAATCAAAGACCGAATCCCTTGAGTGTCCAACATCATTACCATGTATGAAATCAAAGACAGGATCCCTTGAGAGCCCAACATTATTACAATGTATAATATCAAAGACCGAATCTTTTGAGAATACGTTATTAACACATCTAATAGTAAAACAAACAAAAAAGGAATATCTTGGATTACCAATATTATTACTATGGATAATATTAAAGGTCAAATGCCTTAAGCGCCCAACATTCTAATATTTTGTAATATTAACAACAGAATCCCTTGACTGTACAACAGTTTTAGCATATATAATAATTTCAACTGAAGACGGAATCCCTTGAGTGTCCAGTAGTATCACCGTGTATAACTTTAAAGACGGAATCCCTTGAGTGTCCAATAGTATCACCGTGTATAATTTTAAAGACCGAATCCCTTGGGTACCAAACATTGTTACCATGTGTAATATTATTGGCTAAATTAATTCAGTGTTATACAGTGTATTACAATGTATTACAGACAAAATTTCGTGAGTGTTCCATGTTATCTACTTGCGTGTCCAACATTACTACCACATATAACATTAAAGACCAAATCCCATGACTGTCGAACATTATTACCATGTGTAATATTAAAGACCGAATTTCTTCAGTGTCCAACATTATTATCATGTGTAATATTAAAGGCCGAATTTCTTCAGTGTCCAACATTATTACATGTGTAATATTAAAGACCGAATTTCTTCAGTGTCCAACATTATTATCATGCGTAATATTAAAGACCGAATTTATTCAGTGTCCAACATTATTATCATGTGTAATATTAAAGACCGAATTTATTCAGTGTCCAACATTATTATCATGGAGAATATAATAAGCCGAACCCCATGACTGTCCACTATTGTTACCATGCATAATAGTAAAGACAAAATGCCTCGAGTGTCCAACATTGTTGTCCTGTATGATGTTAAGTACAGAATTCCTTGAGTGTCCAACATATTACCAGGTAAAAATTAAGGACTCAGATCCTTGAGTGTCCAACATATTACCAGGCAAAATATTAAGGACTCAGTTCCTTGAGTGTCTAACATATTACTAGGTAAAATATTAAGGACTCAATTCCTTGAGTGTCTAACATATTATTAGGTAAAATATTAAGGACTCAATTCCTTGAGTGTCTAACATATTACCAGGTAAAATATTAAGGACTCAATTCCTTGAGTGTCTAACATATTACCAGGTAAAATATTACGGACTCAATTCCTTGAGTGTCTAACATATTACCAGGTAAAATATTAAGGACTCAATTCCTTGAGTGTCCAACATATTACCAGGTAAAATATTAAAAGACTCAATTCCTTGAGTGTCTAACATATTACGAGGCAAAATATTAAAAGACTCAATACCTTGAGTGCCCAACAATAATACCATTTACAATATTAAGCATTTTTAGTCAGTGTTATTGCGGTATTTAAATAGTTACATGGATAATATACAACTTGTCATGTAGAACACCGTTTTTGGTATTATGGATATAATTCCTATCATACACGTTATTCTGTAAAAACCAAAATCCCTAACACATGTAAAATGTCATTTAGCGCACTAACTGGAGGGTATTAAAGAGAGACGCATAGTATATTATATGAGTGATCATTCCATGACAGACTTCTGGAGATCTATCGAACTTGGCATCTTCTTCGATCTCCCGCTCTAGCTAGATTGAACGTTATGCAGACAGGTAGAAACATTAGCTCGTTTCATTTTTAGGCGTGTACGTGTGTATATAGGTAGACAAGTTGGATTGCAGGTAGATGCGAAGATATGGATGGATGCCAAAGGTCCCTTTCGCACAATTTTGTAAGGCCCTTAATGTTTACGTGCTAAGTGGTTTGTACTGTACTGTTTTAGTTTATAATGTATATATCCTATCCAAGATAAGTTTAATTGTATTTGTTCCTTAAGGTTCAAACTTACTTCATTCAAGATGAACCACAACCATAAATATGAATAGAGGATGTCGACGAAACTTGCAGAAATGTTAGGCCCACAAATGCGAAAAGCCCATTTCATTCAGTGGTCAGTCTCAACGCACATTTCCAATGGCCAGTGTGACAGCTTATTCCATGAAGTGGTCAGTTTATCTCTACTCGCGATGGTTTTTTCAAGAAACGGGAAATCTTAAGTGAAACTTAAAATTTCATCCACGGGGCTTGATGTAAACCATAAATGTACTCTAAAGACTAAGCTACGCACGGATTGCATAAGCTGCCAAGGCAATCAAAAATTCACTTTTTAAAGTAGTGCGCTAGAATTCAAGTGGAAAAACAGCGAAGGGAACATTAGCAAGTTTTAAGAGTTATTATTTGTTCAAACAGCTTATAAGTTTTCCATATGGTTGTCATTGGTGCATGTGTTATCTGTGAAGTTGTAGCAGAATTGTGAAAATACCCATTTGACTTGATATATCGAGAGCGAGAGTAGGTCGCATGCTGATATTTTTAGAATTCTGATTTAATTCTGTTTAAACCAATAATTTTCTCATGAAAATAGTATAGAAAAGACAGCACATTGAAAGTGACTAAACCAGTCACATATTTTTACGCGTTAGATACCTCGCTCATATTGGGCACATGATGACACGTGACTAAACTAAATTAGTGTGACATGTAGTTAGGTCAGAAAACCTCAGATATGACTGGATGTGTCATCAATGAAAGCGGAATGAAGATTTCTAAGTCAAAGAACAGGAATATAGGAGAGTGAATGTTTCGACTCAGATCTTCAAAGACCTTTACGTGGCAGGGAACAGTTTCGTAAAATGGCCCCTGGCAAATTTCTGAACTTAAGGCTATGTTGTGACTTTTAGAGGTGTTATTCTTTAATAATTAAAGACATTAACAGATTTGTGAATTAGGTCTTTCTGGTTTGTGTTCTTGAAATTGATGTGAGGCATGTACACCTCATGTAGTCACTGCACAATATCTAGCCAGCCAAATATCAAGAGTCGGATAGGAAGAAGAGCTAGTCACTTATAGCAGTGGACACGTTGGTTCAAGGCAAGTAGAATATCTCAAAAGCTGCACTTAAAGGCTGGTCAAAATCCTGGTCCTACCCATTATCTCGGACACAGTATAACCTACACACGCCCAACTGCAACCCATTTCCATCCCACCCCGGAAATATAGCATCACTAAGGTATTATGTAAGTCTGTCTATGTTTAATTATTTTCTGATCAACAAAGCAATATTTTCAGGTTTTCAATTTGTTATAGAAGAAACTTGTATCAGTTTGATTCCTTTGTTGCTGTTATTTTTCGTTTGCAAAGTTATGGAAGACTGCGGAAGTTCAGATTTGAAATTTCTATCAACTTGGAAGGCGATACATTCGTCATGTTTTCCCCATACCTAACTCGGATGCAAGATCAAAGTGCCATACTGTACACGGATAGAGATGTGATACTAAACCCATTTTCACCGTATTAATCATAATTTGAATTACCTCCTTGATTATTTCTACGTGACGCTTCAGACCTTATACCATTCTTCTGGACTGCATACATCATAAGAGGTTGAAGGAATATATTATATTATCACCAAAAACTATTATCTAACTAATTAACCAGTCCTCTAGATGACGATAATTTTAGCTCAGAAATCAACTACCGGCATTGTCCGAACTTGTACAAGGTTAACACAAAAACTAACACATGCGGAATGATCCCTTAATACGCAGGCTAGCTTCTCTCGATTAGCATTTGTTTTCGAAACCATTTGGATTGGACGAGATTGCCTTCAAATATTGATTGCACTAGAATCCATGCATAGGGATTCTCTCTAATAAAGTTACTTTTTAATGTGCCACATTGGAAATTTACACCATGCTTGTTTACAAATATGTTAATGTTACAAAATATGAAAGACTTTTGTGTAGAATTGTTTTTATTATAAATCTGATATATTTATGACTTTGTTTACAACGTTTGGAGATTAAAACGCAATAATAATTTCTCAAATAAACACTCCAGCGCATTCAGCTTTCTTTTTATTTTTGACCGAATTTCAAACAATATAGAACCACATACGTTTTAGATTTAAGTGTACACCTTTAAGGCAAAATAAGGACACTTTAAGGGGCATAATTACCGAGTTTTGTCACCATTATGTCTTGTTTAAAAATAACATTCCCCGAAATTATCGATCGTTCCTTCAGAGTAATTCAACGAAATCGCATAATTATCGTAAGGACGATTGATAATGGATTAAACGCAGAATTAGCAAGATTAACAAGATCTGTAAGGAAATCTCAAATGAATATATATATATATATATATATATATATATATATATATATATATATATATATATATATATTCCAGAAGTTTTAAAGGTGAATTTCGATGGTCTTGACGTGCTGTTAAACGCATTGCATATAAGCTTTCATCACAAACCTGCGGTGTCTTTTATAATTGTAACAGCAATAACTTGAGAAGAAAAGAAGTAAATATAATCATCCTATAAGAAATTATTATCCCTCCATCATAACGGATATTTTCCTTTGGTTCACCTCAACAATATATGTAGATGCACGTTGATCTTAATTATTTATGTGTATGATATAAATTGAATTCGTGCTAAATAATCAGAAAATGACAATACTTTATCAAATAAGACCTGGAATTAGATTCGTTAAGAAAACGTAAATTGTAAACCAGTCATAAATTCCCACATTACTTCCGGATATTCTAATCCTCTAGTCGACGCTAAACTTCCGTTCCATCACAAAACACAAGAAGTATAAAGTTAAACTTTAGCGATGCGCATATCCTCCTTGTTGGTGATGTTACACATGTACGTTTGCATCATTTTTACAGACCCAAATTACACTGCAGGTCTGTAACGACATGTATGCTGTATAGTCCTCATCATGTTATAGAAATGTATTAAATTCATGCTAAATCTTGGTTCTGTGCGTAGAACTCTGAAAATAGGTCACGGGTGTAACAAACAATGCATATGCAGAACCATTCGTATGGTGTCTAGAAGCGTTATTCGTATTCCGCCATTCAGTTATAATTCCTAAGCTCTACACATGTATGCATACTACAAATTAGATGTGTATCCCCGGGTCAGTCCGTTTAACTTTTACGATAATCGCAGTATTTAATCGTTGACACGATTCATCCTGAAAACATTGTTTTCTTCTCCACTATGAGACTAGCAGGTGCGAGTTATTGTTTCTCGTAAAATATGTGAAAACAGATGTAAAAAGGGTAATCGTTGATGCAATAGCATTAGTTAATCAAATTTGGACAGTCACTATTCAACCAAGTGATTTTATATTTGGATGAATACACCAAAGGACATTTATCATAAATTGAAACATTTTGTTTGTCACATTTCCAATTCGCTGATCTGAAGAACATTACAAACTTTGCTTAAGCACATGAAAATATGTTTTTGCAATAGAAGGCTATGGATCCAAATAGTACAGCTATGCCCTAAAATTGTTTAAATATAGCTATTGCAACATAATTTGGAAACACTTTTGGGTACAAACTGTGAAAGAATTTTCATAAGAGGAACCCATTAACAGAGTAAAAGCCAAATGTGATTAACTTCGGCGTTCCAGTGAAGAGTGTTATCAGTGAATATGCCGAATAACTTTGAGAGTATATAGAGGCGAGATCAAAGTCATCCAGCGTCCGCTTGAGTACAAGATTTGGCGACAGTTTCTGATCTGAGACAATATTCATTTTAAGATGGTTTTGAAATATTTAGGTTATATTTAATTTGCGTACACCAGTTTTGAACAGATTGATTAAAGATCTGAAGATGATAATCAACAATGGGTATAGAGTTGCCCGAATGGTTCATAAGTGTGCCAGTAGCAGAGAATGCATAGATTATTGCAAGTTGTTAATAGAGATTAGACAAATAATAATTATTAACATGGAATCACATTTAATATTGACTAGTATTGTTCAATACTGACACTGATGTTTGTTACACCGGAATGGAATTAAAAAAAGAGTTGAAAGTACATGGGCTTCTTCAAAGGAACCTCGTTATCATCAAAATTGAAGGCCTTTTTGAAATATATAAAGACAACCTCAGTGATTTGCCTGCGTTAATATAAGCTAGTCATTCGTTTTTAAATTTAGTCATAACAGTCAGACAGGAGTGATTTTGTCTGAATCACGATTGACATAATATAGAGAATTATATCTATGGAGGCATTGAAACAGCCATATATTCGTATGAAGACTGAAGATAATGCTTAAAACTGGATGAATAGAGGATCTAGGTAAAATAAACTGGATATCATGCATTCAGGTGAGTGCTGACAGACAGGAAAAAATGCATTTATCCTAGCTGGAGTTTCGTGTTTTTACTTAAATTTAAGATCGAGAGAGTAAGACTGTAATGTATACGTGTCTTTGAAATTCTTCAAGAAATATCAGGATAATCCAGATACAAGTTTTTCTTTGGCATTAGAATTTTGCCGAGAAAGTCAGAACCCCGAGTATGTTTGTATAGAGATCGATAGAGATACGGGTAGTTTTGCATTTACAATCCACTTGGTCTGTTTACAGCTAATACAGAAATCTGAAAACATGTATGTTGTGCTGAGTTAACAATTTGTGTTTATAAAGGGTGTGATATAAATTTCGCATGAATCATGTAGCATACAGGAACTTTATGAAATACTAAAAGAGTGACGCCCATCAGCAGTGGGTGAATGTTATGCAGGAATTCCAAATTAATAAATATGTCTGATCAAATTCTGATGTAGGTGTTGTTCCTTGCATTAAAACTGCACATAAGCTATGCCAACATGGAAACAGATTTTTAAAACTTTGTGTTTGCGATGCTAAAGGTTTAAACTGATTTTTTTCTCTGAATTTGTTTAACAAATATAGAAAGTGTTTATTTCGTACGAACAAGACAAACCAGTAGCAAAGGAAAATAATCTTTATAAGTGTGGAAGATTATTTTGAAATTACGTCTTTATTTTAAAGGTCATATAAAAAAAACTTCTACAATAACCCAAGTATTATTTCAACAGTAATGACACTATTCTCTTTTAGTATTGATGAGAGTGATAAAGATATTATGGTGATAATTATTGCGAGAAATTAGCTGATAGACTGACGATGAATGGACACAAGGAAATTCACCGCTGAAGAACTGCAAATTATCTCTTGTAAATAGGAAAACAAAAACAATGACTCAAATATAAACTTTTGTCAGTTTTGAGTGTCAGATATTTCACAACCTGGTCATAGGCCTAAACATTTTGCCTCACATGAATTTGTGAAAAGAAAAGCAATTTTTAGATAATGAAGAAGGAAATTATAGAAAATTCAAACTTGTGGCATTTTAAAATTGCAAGAATTTACACAGGTGCAGGTAACTGGAAAATACGGCGCATCACATAAATTAAAAAGAAAAACCATTTATTTTTAACGACTTTTTGTAAAGTGATAAGAGTCAAAAATTCCATTTAATGCGACTACGTTAATTCTTATAGTTTTTCAGATAAATGATAATTATATCAATATTATTTGTTATAACCATTGGAGATCTAAAACTTGGAATAACGTTTCATAACCAGCCTTGTGACATATTATTTATGCCACTAGGAGATCATTTATTTGCAAGAGATGGTTACTTGCCATAAATATTTTCGATATGGGAAAAATTATTATCCGAGTTACGATCTTTAAATATTGACTTTGTCTTCTAATTAGTCCACTATAAAGAATGATAGCATCAGACTCTCCAGCCCAAGTCCGTCCAGAAAGAATGGTCGATGCCATGTTGCAGTGTCTTTGGCCAGTTGCATACATTTACAATATCTTTACGTGTTTTGTTTCTTCTTACGTACAGTTTGACAGATAAAGATGATTTCGAGCGATCAATAAGCCCTTTGGACTAATCACAAAAGACCCAATATTGCAATGAAACCCTACATAACACTCTTCAAATACGCGACGTTTACCATTCTAAGCACCGGATTGATTCAGGAACAATACGTGATTGCTTTTGACATAAAAATGATGGAAATGCACATAAATCTTAAGATTTGTTGCTATTGAAACAAGTCTGTTTTAATGAGCGCGGATATTAATTAATAACCATAGGTGTGTTGTTACGTCTTTTGACATAAATTTGACTGACGCAGACGAATATTAGTGATCAATAAAACCTTCGGATTAGTCACACAAAAAAACTAAGATTACTGTGAAATCCCATATAACCCACTTCAAATAAGCAAGCTTTACCATTCTAAGCACCTGATTGATTCATGAACAATACGTGATTGCTTTTGATGTCAAGACATACAACTGATGGAATTGCAACAAATACTTTAGATGTGTTGCTATGGAAAGCAGCCAGTTTTAAGGAGAGATGATAGGGCCACTGAGAATTCGGTTCTTTTCGGTATTAATTTTGTCAGTGACATGTCAGAGCTTTCAAAGTCCTAGCAATAAAAATCACCGTGTAATGTTTTGTAATGGAAATCTTTACTTTGAATCGACAAGTTCAACAATAACATTTTTGTCTAAATAATCAACTTTCCATACATGCCCGCTTTAAGTGGAAATGTTACAAAATGTATTGCGCCTTTCCACTGAGATAGTAGCCGCTATTTATCATTGGTACAAGCAATACAGGTACACCATTCTCTGATTTCATTTCCACATCAGGACATGATCGAAAAAATCAATGAATTGAAAGATAGATTTTTCACCTGGGCCATTTTCCTTTTGACATGTATGTTTTTACCTGTAATCTCGTAAATTATCGTTTCGGCATAATAAAAGCCATTTGTGTTGTTCTTCTGTAAGATATCAAAACAAAACAAAAAACAGCCACGGGATAAGAATATAGGAAATAAACAACACGCAGATGAAGTTCTTCATTTCACATTTGAGTCCATTTATCAGAGAAAAATGTAACTTTTATTTGTTTATTTGATGTGAGAATAGGGAGGGCTCTCTGAATATTTAAAAAACGTTAACGACCCTTGGACTGAAAGGAAAATAGATAGTCATAATGCATGTAATATCTCGTTTAGTTAAACAACCCTTCATGTAATCAATTATATTCATAAAAACAATATCATAGGGGAAACTTCTTTAAAGAAAACAATACAGATTTAATTCCAAAAAGTACATTTACGCTCATGATAAGGCAAATTGTTTTACACTCATGGCATGGTAGTAGAAACGTCGCAAACTCAAATGTGATACACTTTGTTCATGTTGAGGTACTTGAGCTTCGTATAGTGAAATGGTCTGACAGCGCCTTCTCACGCCAAAGTAGGAAGCTATTTTTCAAGTATTTGAGACAACCATGGCTTTGCATTCATGATAACCCCATGCAGTATCTCAAAGTGCGGTGATACGATGCGAGTTTTATGAGAATGGCAGGCTTTGATCCTTACAGAGTTTACTAATACGCGTTTGAATGAGGGATTCACACATCATAAAACATTGTTTTACATGGATAGTAATTTCATAACAATCATCTGACATGAGTCAATTTCCCCGTCTAATTTAACATGAATTAATAGAGTCAAATTACGCTTTCCTCCGTCATACAATTTTCCTTTTTGCGTGAATCTATAATGGTCACTGAGGGCCTGTAAAGCATATCTAAAGCACACTTTTAACTTACAACTTTCCACAGCATGGGGAATCTAAACTAAACTCTCTGGTGGTGTGTGGTGCGTATTGATTAGAACATTTCTCGTTGTGGGTTGATATTAAAGATAGAACTCCAGACTGGTTCTGACATAATTTTGTCAGAAAGTGATGAGATTTTCACGATTATTTGTGGCTAAGCAAACACTCACTGAGATGAAAATGTATAAAATAAGATGAGATTAAGGCTCAAAGACGAGATCAAAACGGAAAGTAACTGTCATTCTGTAAAAAGGCTCAAAGGCGAGATCAAAACGGAAAGTAACTGTCATTCTGTAAAAAGGCTCAAAGGCGAGATCAAAACGGAAAGTAACTGTCATTCTGTAAAAAGGCTCAAAGGCGAGATCAAAACGGAAAGTAACTGTCATTCTGTAAAAAGGCTCAAAGGCGAGATCAAAACGGAAAGTAACTGTCATTCTGTAAAAAGGCTCAAAGGCGAGATCAAAACGGAAAGTAACTGTCATTCTGTCCGTTGCTAGTTATAGATATTCTTCTTCTAGCCATTGCTAAACCGTTTCTTTTAACTAATATACAAACAGCTTACACACCGAAAACCCAAATTATATTCTTTACCATTTTGTCTTGTTTCGAAGTTTTTTAAAATTGTATTTGGGGACGGTGCAGATGTTAGCCTAAGCATTTTCGACTCTTAATGATTCTTTTCCAAAGGCAAATACAAAACACAGAGTAGACAAACAAATAAAACAGACAAACCGTTGTCTTTGTAAAACTTTACATCACTATGACTTATTACGGATGCTGAAATATATTATATTTTGACCTAGAAATGTATGAGCCATAGCGTCATCTGTTATTTTATGTAAATTTATGCACGCACAAATTAAATCCCGGATATTTCATTGTTATAGTTGTAATTATAGGTTATTGGGTGACTAATAAGCAAATTTAGAGAATTATTGGAAAGAGAATATGCCGGCTGCAAAAAGGTAATTTTATTTGTGAATGGCTGATTTTTTCTAGTCTTCTTGGTTTACACCGCTTGGTTTCAATGTTCTAAAGCGGCGTATCCAATAAGATTGCTTTTCTTTCCTGGTTTCGTAACTGCATTTGGGGTTGTGAGAAATTGCTATAAGTGTTATATCACTGAAAGTGTGGCCATGGGAGGAGAAATGTTCTGCGACTGGGCTCCTGTACAGCTTCTTTGTCATCCAATCAGATATATGAAGGCTGATCCTTCTGTGTAGTTTTTCAGTTTCTCTGACATACAGAACGCTACAGATCTTACATGTGATGAGATAAATTACATTCTCTGTTTTGTACATTTTGTTTGATTCATGTATGTTCAGTTTTTCTTTAGTCACTGTGCTAGAAAAAGTCCTGGTTTAAATCATATGTTGGCAGGTTTTGCACCTTTGATCACCACAGGGGCCAGATTGGCTAGTGTGGTCTTGGTTAGTGATCGGCGTTAGCTTCGCCCTGACCAGGATGTCTTTGAGGTTTTTGGTCTCCGGTAGGCTACTACATGTTTGTTCGGGAATATTAACCTTAGTGCGTCACACGATTCCACGATATAGAGAGAAGGAAAAGGCTGATAGGATACCGTTTATCCTGACCTACCATCCAGACAAACCCAAAGTAGGTAAAATAATCGGGAAACACTGGCCCATCGTGGAATCGTGTGACGCACTAAAGTTGATGCAATTAATTAGTAGAACAAACAATAGTACGAGATAGCAGATTAGGATGTATGATCTTTACAATTGTGCTCGCTTGTAAGAGAGTATATATGGTAAAAATGAATTGGTGCCACTTTTTACATTAATGCCTGCATACAGATGTGCACACTTCCTTAACTGATAAAGTATAAAGAGTTTATATAATTTGATATGTACTTTGGGAACAACCAGTTTGATACATACAATAGGAAGAGCTAATTGGGGACATATAATGGGAACAGTTAATTTAATACACAACATTGGAACATCTAATTTGATACATACTATCGGATCTGCTAATTTGAAACATACGGTTGAAAACTCTAATTAGATATATACTGTTGGAACAGCTAATTTGATACACATTGTCGGAACAGCTAATATGATAACATACTGTGGGAACAGCTAATTTGATACTAAATGTGGAGACAACTAATTTGATACATACTGCTTGAGAAGCTAATTTGATACATATGATGGGAACAGCTAATTTGAGAAATACTGTTAAAATAGCTAATTTGAGAAATACTGTTGGACGAGCTAAATTGAGACATACTATGGAAACTGCAAATTTTAAGTTCGTGCTCTAGTTTAATTAATTTAATGACATCATTTTCGTCGAATTGTTCAAATATGATCTTGTAACAGAAATCAAGACAAATTACTCAACTTTTAACTTGACAACGTCTGCCAGTTTAAGATGCTGACGATGAAGAATTTTGAAATGGGACAATTGAATAATATATAAATTAGCCTACCTCCCCCACACCTTTTTGTTTAGGAAAGAACGGCATAAAAGAAATATGTTTAACTATGAAAAGTTCAGCTGAGCAAGTGATGATTTCGATGCCATGCTTGACAGAAAATTAAACATGTTTGATCTGCATCCAAGAAAAGAAAACATGTTTGACCTGCAACCAAGAAAAGAAAACACGTTTGACCAGCAACCAAGCGCAGAGTATCAATTCAAAAGTGTTCTCCGTGGTATATCAGTGTTAGGGACCAGATTCGCACTGCTCCAATAGACCGCCGTAAAGATGAGAGGCTTTGGCTTTCAACCAGACGCACTAGTCATAAGCAAATCTATGAAGCCGCTAAGAAGAATGTCACAAACATAGCCCATGCAGCGAAATCAGCCCGCTACAGTACTAAGATCACGGAAAGTTCCAGCTTCAAAGAGCTCTTCGAGATTACTAACAACCTAATGTCAAGGAACAAATCTACACCACTTCCAACTATCTTCTCTCCAGTCGACCTTCCGGACATGTTTGTAAATTTCTTCCGTGACAATGTACCAACCATTAGAGATAAGCTTGACAACACAATTTCAATTGACTCGTCGTCACCATACAGTTGCGATACAGAATTTCAGCGGCAACCGATAGCAGCATTTGAACCTGTCTCTATGGATTTAGTACGTATAATCGTGATGAAGAGTGTACCAAAGTCATGTGAACTTGATCCAATTCCAACATCACTTCTGCTTGAGTGCTTAGATCCGGTATTGTCTTCACTACCTGAAGTTATTAATAGCTCTCTTCCATCCGGGGAATTCCCATCATTTTTCAAAACTGCCATCGTAAAGCTTCTGCTGAAGAAACTAACACTTGATCATAACGATTTAAATAACTACCGCCCAGTTTCTAATCTCCAATTCATATAAAACAAATCTTAGAAAAAGTTGTTTTATCCCAGCTTGTATCTCATCTGAATTCAAACAGTCTTTTTAGCAATGTACAGTCTGCATATCGCCCTTGCCACAGTACTGAAACTAGTCTTCTAAAAGTAGTTAATGACTTTCTCTCTGCGTTGGATAGCGGAGAGATTACAGTCATAACCTCCTTGATTTGTCTGCAGCATTTGACACAATAGACTATGATATATTATTTCACCGTCTCCAGCATATATTTGGCATTCATGGTACAGCCTTACTGTAGTTCAAGTCCTGCTTTGTCAACAGGACACAAATTGTGTCCGCAAATGGTGTTCCACAGGGGTCTGTTCTTGGACCTGTTATCTTCATTCTATACACTCAGCAGCTATCAAGTGTCATAGTTAATCATCCAGTGTCTCACCAGTTGTACGCTGATGACACCCAAATATATAAATCTAGCCACCAAACTGAAGTTGATGCTACCATCCAAGGTGTAGAGAGGTGCATTTCTGATGTGAAATCATGGATGACACGTAACAAGCTGCAGACGAATGATGATACAACTGAAGCCATTCTGATCACAACACAAAGACTTTCTCATTTACATCCTTTACCTCAAACAATAAATATCAGCAACACCAACATTAAAATTCACACAGTCAGTACGAAACCTAGGTGTTACTTTGGACAGTATTTATGAGGCTCCATAGAGGACAAAAGCTGGTCCAAAGATAAAGTTGCAGTTAAAATTTCGATGTCGCATGTCGAGAAATCCAATATCACGTGTTGGATCAAATTGTATGACCTTAAAATTCCATTTTCTAGATCGACATTTTAGGTTTTATATGTTGAATTATACAGTGGTGGTTTAAAGTTTTATTTCCAATGTCGACGTTTTACGGTGTATATTTTGAATTACACATTGGTGGTCGAAATTTCAATATCATATGTCGAGAATCCCTAATTCACACGTTGTATGCAACTGTTTGCGATGAATGTTCCATTTCATATGGCGAGTATTTAGATTTCATCTGTTGAATTTCACAGCAACGAGAAGCAGCCTCCTTGTTTAAAAATAACGTGGTCCGTTCACGACAGCGACCTCTAGCTAAGAAATTCATAGCAATTCTCGACCTGTGAATGGTAACTTTCAAACTGTAAATGCACGAAATGTAAAGGCGCTTCATAATTGAATGCACGAATAATTTATCTTAATACTCTATATTACTTTGGATTGTTAAAGTGGACATTGCGTAATGTTACTTTTAACACCAACACATCATTTCATCATATAAAAATAACAATTCTGACAAGCACTATAAAATATCCAATCACCGCTATGTAATTTAACAAATACAACTGAAAAACTCAACATACGAAATGGAAAATTTCAGCACAATCAATGTGATTCAACATGTTAAATTGAAACTCTCGACATATGACATTAACATTTCAACAACTGCCATGCAATTCAGAAGATACAATCTAAAACCTCGACATTGGATATAGAATCTTCAACCAGCGCTGTGTAATTCAACAGATTAAATCTAAATACTCAACATATGAAATGGAACTTTTAACATAAACTCGTTGAACCAATACGTAAATTAGGAATTCTCGACGTATGACATTGAAATTTCAACCACCGCCGTGTAATTCAAACGACACAATCTAAAACCTCGACATAGAAAATATAACTTTTAACCACTACTGTTTAATTCAACAGATACAATCTAAAATCTCGACTTTGAAAATGGAACTTTAAGGACAAGCATTTTTGATTCAACACGTGAAATTGGAATTCTGAACATATGACATTTAAATTTCAACGGCAACGTTCTGATTGGACCAGTCTGTGTCCACTACGACGCCTCATAAGTATTCTCACATTGCACCAATATGTCCTGAACATATGCAAGGCTGAATAACTGGAGCTGAGATACATCAGCTCCATTCGCAAATATCTTTCAGTTGATGCCACTAAAACACTTGTGTGTTTATTGTAACTCAATTACGTCTGGTTCCTCTCAATATCTACTCCAGAAACTTCAAAAAGTTCAAAACACAGCTGCTCGGATCATCCTTAGAGTACCACGATCAGAGCACACCTCCCCGCTGCTCTGTACCCTACATGGGCTATCCATTCGATCCAGAATCAAACACAAAATTTATTCTGGGTGCTATGTTTCACTGACGGACTCCAGTCCAACATACATATCCGACCTCACCCATGTGTACACACCAGCAAGATACTTAAGCTCCTCTTCTGACAATCGTATACTCATCAATGCCACTATGAAAACGAAGTCATATAGACAACGTTCTTTTTCATACCAGGGCCCAGCAACGTGGAAAGAATTGCCCACTGCACTTAGACAAAAAGACACAGTGATCTCATTCAAGAGTGGTCTTAAAACTCACATATTTCGACTGCAAGAACAAACTTTGTTTTTAGTAATGATATCATTATATATGCTTTTTACATTTTTATTTTATGTTTTAGATGTTGTCTAATGGTGAAAAGCGTTTATACCTTCAAAAATATTAGGCGTCCTCATCATCATTATTATTATTATTATCAAAATGAAATCACTGAAATTTGATGTAATGATTTTGCTTCTAGGTTGTTGTTGTTGTGGGGTTTAACGCCATTTTTCAGCACGATAGGCTATACATGGCGGCCAGTATTAATGGTGGAGGAAGAACCCGGAAAACCCCGGAAAGGACCACCGACCCACGAGAAGCTACTGGCAGGCTTTCTCACATGCCCACATTGGCTGAATCTTAGACTCGAACCGCCGCAGACAGAGGTGAGATGGCAGTGATCCGTAACGAAGAGCGCTTTAGACCACTCGGCCACTCGGGGTCCTTTGCTTCTAGGTACACACTTTTATTACAGAGGAAATGAGTCTTCACAACACCCAAATCATTATGATCGGGAACGTCGCTGCAAGCGCGCGAGTCAGTCGACTTAATTTGTGTGTGTAAAACAAGCTTTATATATTAAATTTTGTGATATCATCGAATGTTTCGCTCTCTCTCTCTCTCTCTCTCTCTCTCTCTCTCTCTCTCTCTCTATATATATATATATATATATATATATATATATATATATAGGTATGTGCTGCACAAATCTAAATAACTAAATTGTTCACACATGCTGATTAAAATAACCTAACAGACTCTCGAGAAAATAATGTCAAGAGTCCGCAAAAATGTGACCACATTTGAAGGTATATATTTTATTTGCATCCTTGCTGTTGATTTGGAGCAGATAAGTCTAATTTATTTCAGTTAGGTAAACATTCATAATTCTTTGTTGCTTTCATTTCACGACGAAGCCTTTAGATTTACGTCAGTTGCTTTGTCACCGTCACAGCGACTTCATGTGCCAGTTGTCTGGACGTCATCATACGTTATAAATTAATTTTCTTTCAGTTTGCATGCAGACAGAAGATCCTTGAACCTGTTGGCAAAAGTATAGCCAATTGCGACAGGAGTCAATCAACTTCCACAGTAGAAAAACAATTGCCTGCTTTTCGTATGTTAAGATTAATCCTTTGGTAGTTACATTCGCTATTTTCGTTTTTTGCACTGAAAAGGCATGCGCAATGGTTTCACTTTCAATCCACAGCGCATACACAAGCATCAACTGGATTAATGCTTGTTAAAATTTTATCTTGATTTCAATTTATTTTTTCACCCGCCAACTCACTAGTAAAGGAAATCGAGATTTTCGTCGGCGAATATGTATCACTTCTGCCCAGTAATCCTGTGTTAAGAAAGTGCTAGGAAATTATAAGAAGAATGAAAAGCGTATATAGTCAGGTTGTTAGCAAACGGTGGATGTAAAAATTCTACATTTGGTGTTAATTACATAGCATGACAAATATGTGTTTCAATTGTATAAGAACAATAAAACATACCAGAAATTAGACAATAACTTAAAATAATATCCTCTGGATAAATACACCAGTATGAATTGACTGTAATTACTATCTTACCTATCTTACATTCCTCACATTCGTATGCGTTTATTTGTGCTCCTGTAAACTAGCAAACATGCCAGTCTGTCTCAGTCTGACTGAAAGTTTTTTATTTAAATCTACCTCTGTTTCACTGTATATAACTCATCAACAATATATTAAAATGCACTACCAGCAGCAATATAACATACTAGCAATTAAACCAGATTTCCATAGCATTGTATATAGTAGGGTTTTCTTTACAAACGGCAATTAAAAATAATATAAAATACCTTGAAAATATACAGTAAGTATAAATTCATTAGTTTTACAACCAGGTTTTGCTCATAATTTCCAACGGCGTCAGTCATACATCGCAAAATCGAGCCAGCAATAATATCTAATTTAATTGACTAGACACATTGTCAGCAGGACTGATTCCACGTGGATTAGTATCGGACAAAGTACGGAAGACAACAAAACTGACTAAGCGTAGCAAATTAAATCGACTTTTAAAAGAATATAACATAGTATATACATTGTTAAGCACCGAAAGCATGAAGGCTATCAAGTTTTCTTACCTTCATTTAAAACGAATATTACCATCTTTAATTTTTATATTATAGTAATAATATACCTCGTAACTAATTCATTTAGGTGGCGATAAACTGAATTTGTCACGCATATTTTTGTCGGGTGACTGGTGAATCTGAAGTTATGATAACTGGTCACTTTCTTGAAAAAAAGGAAACAAACTATAGCTTTGATTGTGTATTTGCTACATTTCGTTTATATAAGGCAGTAAAAATTAATTAAAATGATATATTCATTAATACAGTGAGAGATTACATCACAACAGCTCATCGGTCTGGATTGGACAGGACTCGAACCTCCCGCTCTTTTGGTCGTGAGTCTTGCACGCTATCCACTTTAACATAACAAAGATATATATACCATTGTATGATAGCATGACAAGTCAACTGATTCTCTGAGTCGTGCTAGCATCATCATGCTTGGAATGAATCAGCTCTCTAAATAAACTGTAAGTATCTAGTGTTACATGTAATTTCTCAGGTATGTGTATGCATAACATAAGTGTACAACAATATTATCATGAATAAAATCAAAGACCGTATCCCTTGAGTATCAACATTTATACCGTATATCAAACACCAAATGGCTTGGATGCTCAATATTATTGCCTGGCATAATATTAAAACCCGAATCACATGTGTGTCCAATATTGCCACCATGTACGATAATAAAACTGAATCCTTGCGTGTCCAACATTATTACTCTGTATAATATTATAGATTTAATCCCTCAAGTGCCCAATATTAGTACCGTGTAAATTAGAGACTTAATCCCTTGAGCGTCCAACATTATTACCCTGTACAATATGAAACACATAAGTCAATGAGTGCCATATACTATTCCCGTGTATGATATTAAAGACCAAATCACTTTAGTGTTCAACGTTATTTGCATATATACTATTAAGACTAAATATTGAATCCCTTGAGTGTCCAATAACAGTACCTTGTATAACATTATAAATCGAATCCTTTGAGTGTCCAAGGTTACCACTATGGATAATGTAACAGACCAAATTACTTGAGTATCCAACATTGTTACCACGTATAATATTAAAGGCCAATCCTTCCAGTATCGAACATTGTTGTCCTGTATAATATTAAAAACATAATCCTTTAAGTGTCTAATATTATCACCGTGTATAATATTAAAGACAGAATCCCTTGAGTGTCAAATATTATCACCGTGTTTACTATTAAAGACACAATCTCTTGGGTGTCCAATATTATCACTGTGTATAATACTAAAGACAGAATCCCTTGAGTGCCCAATATTATCACCGTGTATAATATTAAAGACAATCCCTTGAGTGTCCAATATTATCACACTGTATAATATATCACACTGTATACTATTAAAGACAGAATCCCTTGAGTGTCCAATATTATCACCGTGTTTACTATTAAAGACGGAATCCCTTGAGTGTCCAATATTATCACCATCTATAATATCAAGGAAAGATTCTCAAGTGTCCAACATTATTTCCATGTATGATGTAGTTCGAGTGGCCTGAGTGCCCAAGATTGTTCCCTTGTATAATATTATTTACCAAATCCCGTTAGTATCAAACGTTATTAACTTAAATAATATTTAAACTAAATACTGAATCCTTTGAGTCTTCAGCATTATCACCGAATCACAACTGTGTGCCCAACGTTATTACCACGTATAATATTAAAGACTAAATTTATTCAGTGTTCTACATTTTTACTGTGCATTATTGAGGATTAAATTTCGTGTGTGTTCTACCTTATTTATTTGTATAATATCAAAATCTCAGTCACTTGAGTGCCCAACTTTATTACCGTATGTAATATCAAAGACGGAATCTCTTGAATGTTGTGCATTTTTATCAGCTGTAATGTGGCATTTAAATAGTTTCGTCCATAATATCAAACTTGTCATATAGCGCACTCGTATTGGTACGAAGGATTTAATTCCTACGATACCCATTATTCTGCATGAAGCCTATCCCTATCACATGTAAACTATCAAGTAGCACTCTTATTAGAGAATGTCAGAGGGAGAAGTCTAGCACAGTATACAATGATCATAGGATTTTATGAAGGCCTTCTGGAGAATATTGAACTTGGCATCTACTTCTACTCGTCCACTTCCCTCTCTCTACCTAGATAGAAAGGTATGCTCGCAATACATATATTTAGGTAGTTTCATTTTTAAAAGGAAACAAATCAGGTGTGCATGCATGTATACGGGCTGCAATGCTGGTTTGCACGTAGATACGAAGATACATATGTATGCCAAAGCATATCATTTTGTACAATATTTTCATGTCCCATAAGGTTTACGTACTAAGCAGTTCGTATTGTTGTCATCTATAATCTGCATATCCTACCCAAGGTCAACCTAAATATGTTACTTCCCCAAAGGTTCAGTTTGGAAAGGTCTACATCATTCAAAATGAAAAACAACTATAAATAAATACGAATATAGGATATCCACGAAACTTGCACAAACGGTAGACTCCCAAATGCGAAATAGCCCATATCATTCAGTGTCCAATGATTTCGAACATATACTTAAATGGTCAGTGTGATAGCAACGAAATGGTCACGTTTTTTCTATTTACCTTGTCTTTTTCAGGAAATGGGAAATCTTGACTTTGAAACATCAAATTTTATGCACGATGTGTGATGAGATAGACACAAACTATAAATACATTCTAGAAACTAAGCTACCCAAGGATTGAATACGTTAGAAAGTAAAAAAAAAAATTTTTTTTATTGAGGCTGGTAAAATTCAAGCGAAAAACAGCGACGGAAACATTATCGATTTATAAGAGTTCTTATTTGCTCAAACAACTAATTGGCATTCCATATGGTTGTCTTGGATTTAAGGTTTGTCTGTGAAGTTAAACCACAATTCTGAAAATACCCCGTTGACTTGACCCAACCCAGGAAAGGTTGATATTTTAGAATTATGATTTAATTCTGCAGATTAAAAAAAAAATCATTGCCAAATTTTGAACTATCTCTGTTAACCAATGATTTTTCCTGTGAAAACAGTATAGGAAAGATAGCACATCGGAAGTGTCTAAACTAGTAACATTTTATTACGCGTTAGATACGTCCTTCACACTTGGTACATCATCAGACGTGACTACACTAAAGTACGGCCACTGTCGTTAGGTAACATTAACTTCAAAATATGACTGGATGTGTGATCATTTAAAGCGGATTTTGACCGAGTTAATGAACAGGATGATTGGAAAATGAATTTTACGATTCTAACTTTCCAAAACATTTAAGTGACGTTATTTTGCTTACTCAGATTGCTGAATTGGCCGTGTGGGATTTTGGGGGATACAAGAACCATTCAAACATGTACGTCAGATTAGTATGGATTAGTGGGACTTTGGGGGATACAAGAACCATTCAAACTTGTACGTCAGATTAGTATGGATTAGTGGGACTTTGGGGAATACAAGAACCATTCAAACATGTACGTTAGATTAGTATGGATTAGTGGGACTTTGGGGGATACAAGAACCATTCAAACATGTACGTCAGATTAGTATGGATTAGTGGGACTTTGGGGGATACAAGAACCATTCAAACTTGTACGTCAGATTAGTATGGATTAGTGGGACTTTGGGGAATACAAGAACCATTCAAACATGTACGTTAGATTAGTATGGATTAGTGGGACTTTGGGGGATACAAGAACCATTCAAACATGTACGTCAGATTAGTATGGATTAGTGGGACTTTGGGGGATACAAGAACCATTCAAACTTGTACGTCAGATTAGTATGGATTAGTGGGACTTTGGGGAATACAAGAACCATTCAAACATGTACGTTAGATTAGTATGGATTAGTGGGACTTTGGGGGATACAAGAACCATTCAAACATGTACGTCAGATTAGTATGGATTAGTGGGACTTTGGGGGATACAAGAACCATTCAAACTTGTACGTCAGATTAGTATGGATTAGTGGGACTTTGGGGAATACAAGAACCATTCAAACATGTACGTTAGATTAATATGGATTAGTGGGACTTTGGGGGATACAAGAACCATTCAAACATGTACGTTAGATTAGTATGGATTGGTGGGACTTTGGGGGATACAAGAACCATTCAAACGTGTACGTCAGATTAGTATGGACTAGTGGGACTTTGGGGGATACAAGAACCATTCAAACGTGTACGTCAGATTAGTATGGATTAGTGGGACTTTGGGGGATACAAGAACCATTCAAACATGTACGTTAGATTAGTATGGATTAGTGGGACTTTGGGGGATACAAGAACCATTCAAACATGTACGTCAGATTAGTATGGATTTTGATACTGGTGTAGAGGAATTTATTCCTCGACTGGAAAATGAAGCAAATCTAGTAGCTACTCATGTAAATTATATTTTTTAATTGATACATATGTCTCGATATCGAAACTTATTACTCTGGAGGTTTTTATTAATAACGATTATCGGTTTCGTATAATTGTGCCGAAAAGACAATCTTGTTTATTTCTATTTTTGAATAAAAACAACCTCCAGAACCTGGTTAATTATTTTAAGTGTCACAAATTGCAGATGTATTTCGACGATGTGACAGCATTTAAAGGCCAGTCAAACTCTTGATCAAACCCATTATCTAAAGCACACAGTATAATATACAATATCACCTCGGTAATTTAATATCACTAAAGTACTATGCAACTTTGCCTCTGTTAAATTATTTTATGATCGACAAAGAAAGTTTACAGGTCTTTAGTTTATATTTTGAAAAACCACATATCGTAGATCAGCAGTATTTTTTGTTGCTGCTTTTTTGTTCCGTTTGCAGAGTTATGGATGATGGCGGAAGTTCCGATTTGAATTTTCTATAAATCTGAGAGACGATAGACTCCACGTGCTTTGCCCATACCTACCTCGATTACAAGATCAATATGCCGTATTATGCATAGATACATACGGATGCGAGGCCAAACCGATAGTAAAACATTAACTTCCAAACATTAGTTTTTCTCTCCCATTTTTATTCTACCGGTCCATCCACTTTGTAAACTTGGACCTTTTACACCGTATCGATAATATTTTTGATTACCTCCTTTGTAATTACTACGTGATGCTTTAGAAGTTATACCTTAGTTCTGTACAGTATACCTTCCCGGTTATAGGGAAATAAACCTAATAAGAGGTGTAAGGAACATATTCATAATCACAAAATTTATATTGGTTAACTTATTAACCAGTCCTCTAGATGATGGTAATTTTAATGAAAGAGAATCAACCAATAACATTTTAGGTAAGAGGTTTACTGGCAGAAGTCTCCAAGACGTATGCAAGGTTAACACTTTGCTATGTTTGCTAGAACTAAAACATGCGGAGTGATCTCTTAATACGCAGGTTGATTATTCTCGATTAACATTTGTTTTCGAAATCACTTTGGACTCGACAAGATTACTTCGAATATTGATTGCACTAGTATCCGTGCATAGGGTTTCTCTCTAGTAAAGCTGTTTTTAATGAGCTACACTAGTAATATGAACCATAATTTTAGCAAATATATTAACATAACAAACATGATAGACTTTTTGCGAATAAACTTGTTTTGATTCTACATTTTATATATTTATGACTTTGTTTACAGCGTTGGGAGATTCAAACACAATAGTATCTCTCAGATACGTACTCCAATATGTTCAGCCTTCTTGCTTCGATATCTATATGACCGACTTTCACTCAGTATAATTCTTATTGGAGTAAAATCGTGAAAGCATAACGTTGTATTCGGATCCATGCATACTTTGAATTATTTATTCACATCGTTTAATTATCTGATTGAAGATTTCTTTGTGTGGATAATAATAATAATAATAATAATACGTAATTCAAGGACTATTCTACCAAGATACAGAAGCTAATTAGAGATATTAAAAATTGAAGACAACACAAAATCTTACAATTTATTTAACCTAATGCTAAAAGGAAGTCGGTGTAAGTTTTGGCGTTCCTGAATTGTCCTTGATTAGACTTCAACGCACGCTAATAGCGTCTTCACTGAAACGAATTTCTTACTTAAAACTCTAATAATACAGATCTCAGAATATATATATATATATATATATATATATATATATATATATATATATATATATATATATATATATATATATATATATATATATATATATATATATATCAGGACGCTTTGTGTGTTGACGGCACAAACGAGAGATTTCGTATTCACCCGATCTCAATATTATTTATAGAATATTTTATAAACTGACTAATTTCTCACTGTTATTTCTCCTTATTTCCTTCTTTGAATGACAGACAGTAGCCTACTAGTGAATTATTAGTGATATGACACTTGCAATAGATACTACCGGTAATAATTTCTCGGAAAATAATTGAAATATCGGAGGGGGCTTATTTGCAAACATTATCTGTAAAAATGGTAGAACATTGTCGTATGACGCACGCACTTTTACGTTTCATCCATTGTGATTTAGTGGGTCAATCCCTTTTTGACTATTACGAGTGGCGCAGTGTCTTCAGTCGTAATGATATGCAACAGTCAATGCATTGTTTTCTTTCTCCACCCTGAAACTCACAGGTGCGAATAATTGTTTCTCGTAACATATATGAATGTAGGCGTAAACAGGGTAGACGTTGATGTAATGGCATCAGTTAATCAAAATTCGATGGCCACTTTTCAACTAAATAATCTTATTTTAGATGAATACAGCAGGTTTAATCCAAACTGGAAAGAGGGTTGACTTTACAAATGAAAATCATGTGACCTAGATGATGAGAAACGTACTGGCAATGCTAGTTTGGATTACGATACATAGAATTAGTGTAAAGCCATATTAAAAATATCATCGTAGTGAAATGGTTGCCTAAAGAGTTGTGATGAGTTGAAACATTTTCTTTACCTCAGTTCCAGTTCGCTGAGATGAAGGACACTTGAAACATTGCACATGAAAATATTTGTTTTACCATAGAAGGGATATGCATCCAAATAGTGCAACGTGACCCAATGTTGGTTTTTACCTAAAAAGGGATATCGATCCAAATATTCCAAATATGACCGAAGATTCGTTAAATATTGATGTTGAGATATAGTTTGAAGCTACTTTTCGATACATACTTAGAAAGTAATATGGAGCCGTGTGAATGCCACATTTGCCTTTTTCTAATGTTGACTAGTGGTTTTCAATACTGACACATATCTTTCTTAGGTAGGACTTGAATAAAAAGCGCGCACGAGTTGAAAGTTGACGTGCTGCTTCAAAAGGACCTTCTTATCAATAATAGCGAATGCCTTTTTGAAATGTGTCAAAATTACCTCAGTGATTTGCCTGCATTAATAGAAGGTGATCTTATGTTACGTGTTTAGGCTCGAATAAACAGCAACACAAGAAAGAGTGAAAACAACAAGCTTTGAAAAATTTACTAAATAATTTATTTCCCTGGAAAAATACTGTAAAAATATAACAAAAAACTTATGGTTTTAAGATTCCAATTCAAAAATAATTCAAGAATAATCCACGAATACAATTTTAAAAACCTATCAATAAAATGTTCTAATGATTTCAAGTTCGAGTCCCGACGAAGAATCCAAGATGGATGGCGATGACATATGCTTTGTCGTGTATTGTGTTGAAGTCTACAATTCCTTATAGAAACACAAGAAATAATCCGGTGTTTGAATTAGTGAAATTTCTTTTTTCAAGAATTCTGCATTAGCACTCAAAATATTTCTAACTCCAACTAACATAACAGACACTTTCCAGTGTAAAAGCCCAACTGATCTTGTTTCTCTAAAACAATGGTTATACTGTAATTATGAGGCGCAGAATGGGTGCCCACATGAGGTGACATGATCATGTTTACATCACGTACTCGAAGCATTTTGTGAAGTTAATAAAGAAAACTGAATACTTGTATTGTGTGCCGAGTTAACAATTTGCGTTTATAAAAGTTGTGATATCAATTTCGTGTGAATCATGTAGCATGCAGGAAATGTGTTAATGCAAAAGGAGTGACGCCAATCAGTATGTCATCTATCAGTATGCCATCAATCAGTATGTCATCTATCAGTATGCCATCAATCGGTATGTCATCTATCAGTATGTCATCTGTCAGTATGCCATTCATAAATTATAAATTAATAGGTATGTTTGATCTGATTCTCTCAAAGACGCAGTTCCTTACGACCAAACTGCAGATAACTCATGGCACCATGGAAACGTTTGTTTAGCTTCCTACTTTATATTCGCATTTTAAAGGGTTAAACTGCTTTTTCTCTATCAATTTCTTTAAGATTTATATATAGGTCTATCCTTATGTCCATGGCTGTCCATTAATTACTTGCTCGTGAACAGTCTAGAAGGTGCTTGTTTCATATAAACAAGACAAGGCAGTAGCAAAGGAAAAATATGTTTTGTAAAGTGTGCAGAATTATTTAGAAATTATATCTTTATTTAACTTCTTATAAAATAATACGTCTTTAGACAAAAAAATTAAGTATTATTTCAGCAGTAATGGTACTATTCTCTTTTAGTATTGATGAGAGTGATAAAGATATTATGGTGATAATTATCGCTGGAAATCAGCTGACATACTGGCGATTAGATGTCAGATCTGTAGCCAGCCGTAATGCTCACACTTACGAATTGTTGTTCTGCTGTTTATAACTTTTGTGTTTGTTTGTTGAGCTACAGCTGCAAGCTTTAGTGCAGACTTCATATTTCTATGTCAGTCCATTATTCATTCACGCCAGAAAAACCGTTCGAGGAACGACTTTGTGCTGATTATTATCCTCACTTTTAGTAGAAGGCTTTTCGATGTTACTGTATATTAAGTTTTCTATCCACTGCTATAAGGGTCCTATTATAGAACTGTATAAGTTCTTCCAACAGACTTGAATGCTGTGAAATTGGGAACTATTTTTTACCGTCGAGGTGCGGTTTTGAATTTATAGCATGACTAGTCGTATTGACATTGGGCCCCCACCTATTATGTAAGATGTACGTATTGACATTGGGCCCCCACCTGTTATGTAAGATGCATGTATTGACATTGGGTCCCCACGTATTATGTAAGATGTATGTTTTGACATTGGGCCCCCACCTATTATATGAGAGGTACGTATTGACATTGGGCCCCCATCTATTATGTAAGATGTATGTTTTGACATTGGGCCCCAACCTATTATGTAAGATATATGTATTGACATTGGGCCCCACGTATTATGTAAGATGTATTTGTTGACATTGGGCCCGCACCTATTATGTAAGATGTATGTATTGACATTGGGCCCCCACCTATTATGTAAGATGTACGTATGGACATTTAACGGCACTTCAGCACAATAAAGGCTATATGTTGCCAATCGCATCTAACAGTCACAAACATGTAAGAATGAACAGTTGTCCCAAACCTTTAGGACGATACAATGTTTCAAATGAAAGTAAACATGAATTACTACTAGATAAAAGTAAATATGTAAAACTTCTGTAAAAAGTATATACAACATTAAGGTTGAAGAAATAAAAAATCTTTACAACATGTGGTTAAAGGATATAAAGCAGATTCGCTCAAAATGTCTAAGGTTCGCTCGGGTACTACATGGTCACATAATTCCTTCATTGAATTAATATTAAAACCTGTCTAAACATAAAATACTCAGTCGACAAAGTAAGTACTCGTAAGCCCCTCTTCATCAGTATTAACTATTAAGTATGTTTGTCTGTCTGTTTGTCTGTCTGTATGTATGTATGTATGTATGTATGTATGTATGTATGTATGTATGTATGTATTTATGTGTGTATGTATGTATGTATGTATGTGTGTATATATGTATGAGTTAGCGTTTAAGGACAAATCAGCACTATAGTGACGATATGGTGCAAATTCAAAGTAAAGTTCCAGAAACGTAAATATGAAGCTTTACTTGATAAACAGACTTGATCATATTCAGGGTACTCTTTATAAAATAGCCGTGAGCGATATCGTTCTATATGTTTCAGAGTGCCTCATCGCTAGTAGACGAACTATGTAAAAACAGCTGAAAATGGGCAGATTTGTAGGTTAGGAAGAATCAAAATTAGTCTTTTCCACATATATTGAAGAGTTAATAAATCATGGTATTTCAAACATTCGAGATAATATTCTGTAACGACTGTGTGCATATTAAAATCTTAACAAATAAAGAAACAATAGACTGTTTCATGTAACCGTAACAATAGAATGTTTCGTGTAACTGTAACAATATACTGTTTCATGTAACCGTAACAATAGAATGTTTCGTGTAACTGTAACAATATACTGTTTCATGTAACGGTGCAAAGAAATGCTCAGCTAACAATCCTACTTTTCAATCCTTGAAACAGTTGTCAGTGCGCTTCAAGCAGTACGAGTGCACTGAACTCGTTTTTTTATAACCTATTGGATAAAAGGAAAACATTGAGAAAGAAGATCTTGGCGATAAGCTGAAACTGATATCTTCTATGTATACTCAAGTTTATGTGAATAAAGCATGTTAGAAATCATAAATTTCACATAAACGACACATAAATGTTTGATAACAGCGACATAATATAGCAAGCAGAATATTTGGTTATGAGCTCGACAAGCAAATTGTCGTACTTATTCAAATTTGAAAACCGTAACTCAGGATTGCAGCATGCGTCTAAGGCAATATTCGGACCATAACGTGGAAACGCTTTGCCATTTCAAGGCTCGATTACACGAGTTTGAAAGAGCCGAACTGAAGATTCTTTTGTATTCAGTGATTTCTGGAAAGCGTAAAATTGAACTCTTCATTACATGTGTCGAATTCTCCATTACACGAAATCGAAACGTCCACTTCGCGTAATCAAAATAGCTGCCAAGCCGAACGTGGACACATTCGCGAATCTCGAATTAGTGTATTTGAAGTTCGAATACGCAATCTGTAAAAATTAAGTTTGAAAAATTCGTTTGAATCACATATTGCGTTTTGGAGAGGTATGAATACTAGTAGTCGAAGCTCGAATACGCAATCTGTAAAAACAAAGTTTTGAAAAATCGAATGAGTTCGTAAATTGCGTTTTGGAGAAGCATGAATATGCGTTCTCGAAGCTCGAATATGCGATCGCGAGAGAGCAATTCATGTAAATCTTTCTAGTAAATCTTGTTTTCTCCAGACAGCTTTTTTTAAGCGTCATTCAGGTTTTCGAGAGATGATGTAATTAAAAGAAAACTATCCGATTTGCTGTCTCAAGATTGCATTTTGGAGCCTTATGAAGCCACGAGACATTTAAATGACTATTCCGATTTGTTGTCTCAAGATCGCGTTTTCGAGCCTCCTGAAGCCACGTGTCATTTAAATGACTATTACGATTTGTTCACCCACGATCATGCATTCTGGCTTCGAGAATGCGAAATATCACGTTTATAGCCATGAAAGTTTTGATTTCGCGAGTGGTTAGCCGTATTACGCAAAAAGGAGAGCTCGATTACGTTGCATAGATTGTGTGACTCATAATTAGTTTTTGGAAGGTGATCATGTTAGAGACATCCAGGCTTGCAATGTGCTTTATATTTGGATCAAAGCAACTTGCATAAGTTAGACATTGTTGCAAATCGCATCCCTGGTTAATAACTTACATTTGTTCTTTTCATAATGTTTTACAGGACAATTTCAAGAATAACGAGTACAATACTAGATGACACTTTGTTGCATATTCACAAGAAGAAGGCGAAGACATAAATGTATTTCGCGTCAACACCTTGGAAACACTTTGAATATGGGAAACAGGGTGGCATGATGAAGGGATACACATTCACCGCTAAAGAATTGCAATTAATCTCTTATCAATATAAAACTGACCAAACCTTTGGCAATGCTTAGTTTCAGATGATTCACATCCTGGTCATAGTCCTGAAAATATTTGCCTCGCATGAATTCATGACAGAAATGTACATTTTAAATTTTGAAGAAAGAAATACAGAAAAATTCAAACGTCGACGATTAAAAATTGCAGGAATTTACGCAGGTTTTGTTAACTGGAAAATAAGGCTCATCGCATAACTTATAAAGACCATACACTGTTATTTGTAAACACTGAATTTTAGAGCGATAGAAGTCAAAACTACATTAATCAGAGAGGCTAAATTAATGCTTGTAGCACTTTATCTATTCAAATAGTTGTTAATACTACTAATATTACTACTTATAACCATTGGAAATTTCAGTCTTATAGTAGAATGTATTTTCATAACCAGCTTAATGTCGTCTCCTTTACAACACCGGGAAATCATTTACTTGCAAGAGATTGTTATTTGCCATAAATATTTTCGATATGGGAAAAATTATTATCCGAGTTATTATCTTTGAATATTGACTTTGTCTTCTAATTAGTCCACTATAAAGAATGATAGTATCAGACTCTCCAGCCCAAGTCCGTCCAGAAAGAATGGTTGATGCCATGCTGCAGTGTCTTTGGTCAGTTGCATACTTTTTCAATATCTTTACGTGTTTTGTTTTTTCTTACATACAGTTTGATAGATAAAGATGACTTCGAGAGATCAATAAGCCCTTTGGATTAATCATAAAAGACCCAATATTGCAATGAAACCCTACATAACACTCTTCCAATAAGCGAGCTTTACCATTCTAAGCACCGGATTGATTCAGGAACAATACGTGATTGCTTTTGACACAAAACTGATGGAAATGCGCCTAAATCGTAAGATTTGTTGCTATGGAAACAAGTCTGTTTTAATGAGCGCGGATAGGGGTACTAAGAATTCAGTTATTTTCTGTATTATTTTGTCAATCGCGTGTCACATCTAGCAAAGCTCTAGCTGTTAAAAGCATCATTCAGAGTTTGGAAAATGGAAGTGAGGATCGAAAAGTCAACACTAAATTTTTCTGTAAATAATCAACTTTTCCATATAAAAACCCAGTAGTATTTTTGTTCTTTTAGCGACCAAACCGAACGAAAAAGCCACGGGATAAAATATCCGACATAAACAACATGCAGCTAAAGTTCTTCATTTACCTTTTCTACCTCTTTATTCGAAACAACGTGACTCGTTTTTTACTTGATGTGAGTGTAAGAAGAGGGAAAGTTGTCTAAATATTCCAAAACGTCTACGTCCATTGGATGGAAAAGAAACACAAGTGGTCATAAGAAATGTAATATCCATTTAACCAATTATAGTCTTGAAAACAATGTCATAGAGGACACATTGTTAAAGAAGGCAATAAATTTCAAATTCTAAAAAAGTACATTTATTCCACGCTCATGATAAGGTAAAACATCATCAAATCAAAATGAAACATATTTTCTTCTTGAGGTGCAAGAAGGATCCTACCGTAGTAAAATGGTCAGACAGCGCCAATTCTTCTCGGAGCAGGATAGTATTTTTCAAGTATTTTAGACAACCACAACCCTGCATTCATGATAAACCTTTCTCGGTATCTGTCTTAGTTCGGTGGTATAGTGTCTTATCATGAAAATGGCAGGATTTCATTCTTACAGAGCATACCAATATGCGTTTGAATCAGGGATTCATGCATCATAAATCCTTGCTTTACAGAAGCAGTAATTTTACAATACTTATCTGACATATGGCATTTCTCCCCGTCTAATTTAACGTGGAATAATGGAGTCAAGTTAAGCTTTTCTCCATCATATAGTTTTATTTACAGCGTGAATCTTGAATGGTTATTTGGGGGCCTGCAAACCATATCTACACAGCGCTTTGAACTTGCAACTTTCCACAGCATGGGGGACCTAAACTAAACTCTCTGGTGGTGCGTGGTGAGTATTGATTAGAACATTTCTCATTGTGGGTTGATATTAAAGATAGAACTTCAGACTGGTTCTGACATAATTTCGTCAGAAATTGATGCGATTTTCACGTTTCTTTGACACTAATCAAACAAATGTGTGGAATTAAAATGTAAAACATAAGATGAGATTATAGCCCAAAGAAGATTTGAAAATGAAAAGTAGCTGTCATTCTCTGCCTTGCTAGTAAAAGATATTCTAGTTCTAGCCAGTGTTAAACATTTCTTTTTCAATCAATGCAAAACAGTTTACATAATCAAAAACCCAAACTACATTCTTTACAATAATTTTTTGTTTCCTAATGTTTACTTTTGATTAGGTTTGGGGACGGTGGAGCTGGCATGGTCTGTCCAGACTCTTCCGAAAATTTCACCATTTATTCATTCCTAATTTTAAATGGAAATGCATTACAATGAAGCAGGAATGGATTAATCTACATTGAACTTCACGATCAGAAAGGCCACTAACGGCGGCGTCGTGCAGTTTGGAAACATTGTCGTTTGCAGGCGTGATTTAACTAAAATATTAAAAGAGAATTCTGACTAGGCAAATGTTTCCATGACTATTACGTCAGCAAACATGCCACTTTAGAACTCTAGAGATTCCCAGGACCAATACAGGCATATTAACTAATTTCTAGTTCAAAGGCGCATCAAGGCAAACACACACACACACACACACACACACACATATATATATATATATATATATATATATATATATATATATATATATATATATATATATGCAAGGCGAAACAAGGCAATTATTTAACTATGTGTTTTGTTTCGCTATTGTTTCTGCATCTTCAAAATTCTTGTTCACATTTCTCCTACAAGACAATTTTCACTCTGTTACTTAATATATTGAATAAGAAATTACAATTTGCTACGCAAGGCAGGTTGCCCAACCAATACATTGGAAAGCAAAATAAAATATAAACCGTACATACTCCAACAGCAAGCTGCACATATCAGGATTTGCCTTCACACAATGTGCTAGCAGATTTGGTTCTATGCAATTTCTTACAAGTAATCAGCAGAACAAATAGCAATAAGCGACGGCAGATCAGGGTCAATGATGTTTGCAATTGGACTAGTTTTTACTGGAGTATATACGGTGATAGTGAATTGGTGCCACATTGTATATCAATGCGTGCACACAGCTGTGCACACTTCTTTAAAGAGTTACAGCTAATTTTATATATACTGTAGGGACTGCTAATTTAAGACACACTGTGGGGATAGTTAATGTGATACCTACTGTGGGGACAAAATTTTGATACATTATTTGGGGACAGCTAATTTGATGTATACTGTGGGATAGCTAATTGGATACCAACTGTGGGGACAGCCAGTTTGAGGAATACTTTTGGGACAGCTAATTTGAGACATATAATGGGGACAGCTAATTTGCTACCTATAGTGGGGACAGCTAATTTTAGACATAGTGGGGACAGCTAATTTAGGATATACTATGGGGATAGCTAATTTGCTACCTACAGCGGGTACAACTAGTTTGATACATAAAGTGGGAAAGCTAATTTGGAGCATACAGTGAGAACAGCTAATTTGCTATCTACAGTGTGAACAGCTAATTTGAAACATATAGTGGGGACAGCTAATTTAGGATATACTGTGGGTTTAGCTGCTAAATTGCTACCTACAGTGGGGACAGCTAGTTTGAAACATTCAGTGGGGAAAGCTAAATTGGAGCATACAGTGGGAACAGCTCATTTGCTATCTACAGTGTGGACAGATAATTTCAGACATACTGTTCAGTCAGCTAATTTGATACTTAATATGGGATCGGCTAATTTAAGACGGAATGTAGGTTCAGCTAATTTGAAACATACTGTGGGAATAGCTAATTTTGAAACAAACTATGGAACAGTTATTTTTATACATACTGTTGGAACAGTTTTTTATACATTCTGTTGGAACAGTTTTTTTATACATTCTGCTGGAACAGTTATTTTGATACATACTGTTGGAACAGTTATTTTGAAACATACTGTTGGAACAGTTATTTTGATACGTACTATGGTAACGGTTAATTTCAAGTCTATGCTCTGGTTGAAATAATTTGCTGACGTTATTTTGATCTAATTTGTTCTAAAATTTGACCTAGTGACAGCAAAGAAATAAGAAATTGATCCTTTGTAAGTAACAACAAGTCTGTGAGATCAAGATGCTAAATTAGGTACACGTGATGTTTAAAAATCATCGAGTCGAGTACTTCTTTTTTTATTGAATAACGTTTATAGTTTGCTAACCATATTTGAAGAACTTGTATTTTATTTGTACACTTGCTGTTGATATTGTTTTTTAAAAAAAATGTAATTTATTCCAGTTAGTAAAACAATCATAATTCTTTGTTGCTTTCATTCAAACACAGAATTTACATTGACATCAGCTGCTTTGTCACCGTCACAACGACTCCATGTGTCATTTGCCTAGACATTATCATATATTACAAAAGACTTTTCTTCCCAGTTTGCATGCAAACACAAAATACTAAAACATATTTTTCAAGAGTAGAGTACAATGCGGCATGGGTGAATCAACTCGGAAAATAAAAAATGCCTTATTTTCTCATCTTTCTAGCCAGGATTAATCCATTGGTAGCTATATTCGCTAATTTCGTTATGTGCAATGAAAATTAGTGTGCAAACATATGGATCTCTCTTTCCCATCACTACGCATACATAAGCGGCGAGAGGATGAATGCTTGTTAACGATTTTATTTTAATTTGGGAAAACAACAGTTTATTCTCTCTCCCGCAAACTCCTTAGTATAGTAAAGGAAGTCCTAATTTGCATACGCGAATATTCATCACTTTTGCTTTAACAAGTGACATAAAAGAATGAATAACATGCATGCGTCATGTTGCTAGCAAAAGGTTGATGAAAACCATCTACCTGATGTGAATTAAAAACATGACAAAAATGATATTCTTTTGTATAGAAAAAATACAACACACCAGACATTAGACAACTCTAGTTCCGGGGAAAGTTTGAAGCTGAGAATAAGAGTGGAAACTGAAATTTCACTTTGCATAATTCATCAAATGACAATGAAAATGACGACGAGCATCATTTTACCATGCTGGCATTTACAAATGCAATTATAAATTATATGTGTTCTTCCTGAAAATATAAAATACGTGTCAATTAAATCATTTTACAACAATTTTTTTCTCAAAAATTATAACTGCGTCAGGCATAAATCATGCAACCGTGACTACAGTAATATCGTAATATCTGATTTAATTGGCCAGTCGTTTATATTATCGTCAAGATTGATTCCATAAATTATTTTCTATTCTACAAAGCAATACTTACAGGTCTTTAATTTACAAATTGGAAAACAACATATCATAACTTAGCAGTTCTTTCTCATTTTTTCGTTGTTGCTATTTGTTTCGTTTGCAGAGTTATGGATTACCGTAGAAGTTCCGGTTTGAAATTTTCCATAAATTTGAAAGACGATACTTTTTTCCTGTTTTCTCTAAATGTACTTCGGCTACAAGATCAAAGTGCCATATGTACATGAATACGGATGCAAGACCAGATCCATAACAAAGCATTGCCTTCTAAGCATTTGTTTTTCTCTCCCGCTTTTTTCTACCTGTCTGTCCACTTTGTAAAATGTAAGCATTTGCACCGTATTGATTATACTTTTCATGACCGATTTTATTATTGCTACGTGACGCTTTAAAAGTTATATATTTCTTTTGACAAGCATACACTTCGAGTTATTAGCAAATGAACCTAATAATCACAAGAAAATTGGTTAACTGATTAACAAGATCTATAGATTACGATACTTTTAAGGAAACAGAAGCGTCATATAACACTTGACCATTTTAGCTAAGAGATTATCTAGCCATAGTCCCTGAAACGGGCGGAAGCTTAAACACTTTGCTATGTTTAGAGCAAGCACATGCGGATTGATTTCTCAATATATAGGATAGTTCTTCTCGATTAACCTTTGTTCCCGAAATCCTTTTGGACTGGACGAGATTACATCCAACACTGTTTGCACTAATATCTATAAATATGGTTTCTCTCTTGTAAAGATGTTATTTATGTGCTACACGAATAATTAACACCATGATTGGATATAACTACTACAAACATGATAGGCTTTTGCGAATAAAAGTGTTTTGATTGTAAATTTGATATATTTATGACTTTGTCTCCAACGTAGGCAGACTAATGCACGATACTGTCTCTCAAATGATCACCCCAAGGTATTCAGTCTTCTTGTTTCGTCATCTATATGACCGAATTTAAAAAAATATAGAAACAAATACGTTTTAGAGTAAAGTGCGATCCATTTACGGCAAAATCATGACAATTTCAGGAGCATAATTTCTTAAGTTTGTCCCCGCTGTGTATTATGCAAGGAAATACCCCAAGGAGTTGATGCTTCCTTTAAAGTAGTTGTCTGATATAAACATTGTAGCGACAAATGATACAGAATTGGACACAGAGTGAGCAAAATCTAAAGAAAAATATCTTAAATGAATATATATATATATATATATATATATATATATATATATATATATATATATATATATATGTGTGTGTGTGTGCATGCATGCATGTATATATGTGTGCGTGCGTGCATGCAAGTATGTATGCATCTGTGTATGTATGTATGCATGTATGTATGTATGTATGAGTGTATGTGTGTATGTATGTGTTTGTGTATGTATGTATGTAGTTATGTATGTATGTATGTATGTATGTATGTATGTATGCATGTATGTACGTATGCATATGTATCTGGATTTCTAACCTTCTTAAAGTTTTAAAAGGTGACTGTTAATTGCGCTGACATGCGGTTAAACACGTAGCATACAAATATACCTCACAAACCTGCGGTGTATCCAGTAACTGTAACAACAATAACATGAGTAGAAAAGAAAACAATATAATCAACCTATGACAAATGATCATTTATGTTTTGTTTCAGACAGACTGGAAGGATGTTCCTATTCAGCCCTGCTGAACTGTATGTAAGATATCAATAACTACAACAATGGACAAGTAGCTACTTCAAGGAAAGGTGAACGTATGCGCTCGGTCTACCCACTATGTCCATCGCTCCGTTTGAATGAGAATTCAGTTTCATGCGTTCTTAGAAGTGACAAGTTCGCATCGTTATCATCTCTGACTGAGATTTCGCTGTGAGGAAGGTTATGATAATACGTTAATCAAGGAAAATTCGGCCAAGAAACAGACGCTAAATAAACATATGCAAAAATTTATGGCAATACAAAAACATTTAATATCTGTAAACAAATGATACGTAAGTGGTAAGTATGGGCGTTCCTGTTTTGTTGTTGATAAGGCTTTGAAGCAAGATAAAAGGCGTATCCATTTAAATTCATCTGTTCTTTATGATTATATTAAATCTGAAATTTCGAATTAAATATGATCCAAAATAGAAGAAAAAAAATCCCAAATTAAATTTCTAAAAGTCATATATACATATATATATATATATATATATATATATATATATATATATATATATATATATATATATATTAAATCTGTAATTTCGAATTAAAATAATCCAAAATGCCAAAAAATGACAAAATTACAGTTCTAAACGTCATGTGTGTGTGTGTGTGTGTGTGTGTGTGTGTGTGTGTGTGTTTGAAAATGAACGCATTCTGTGTTATGGACGACCAGAACCTTCTTTATATATTTTCAGAGTAAATCTTGAAGGTGCAACTTAGGTGTTTCATTTTCAACGGATCTCAATAGTATTTGTATACTATTACATAATTTAAAGTAAGAGTTGCAAAGCTCGTTTTCTTGTGGATGGATGGATGTGAATTCGATTTTTAACGTAGCTTTAACAATGTTCCAGTCATATCGCTGCGATTATAGTGATGTCGAGCACTGGGATATCATGCCGAAGACATGTAGCATGATGTCCCACCCAGTCATTTTATCCTGACACCAGGCCAACCACTTGTAACACTAACCTCTTAATGTTGAGCGCCAAGCGAGTCAGTTATTGGTACCATTTTTATGTCTTCGGTATGACTCGGCCAGGGTTCAAACCCGCAACCTATGTGTATGTATGTATGTATGTATGTATGTATGTATGTATGTATGTTGTTGTTGTAGTGTTTAACGCCATTTTTCAGCACACGATAGGCTATACATGGCGGCCAGTATTAATGGTGGAGGAAGAACCCGGGAAAACCCGAAAAGAACCACCGACCCACGAGAAGCTACTGGCAAGCTTTCTCACATACCCACATTAGCCGAATCCGAGACTCGAACCCACACAGAGGTGTGTATGTATGTATGTATGTATGTATGTATGTATGTATGTATGTATGTATGTATGTATGTTTGTATGTATGTATTCATCCATGCATGTATGTATGTATGTATGTATGTATGTATGTATGTATGTATGTATGTATACATTTAGAAATAGATACATTGTGTCAATGTACGGAATAATTTCAAACCGTTATTTTTCCTTATGTTCCTCGATAGTTTGAATATAGTTTGAAAATACTTTTGGATACATACTGTGAACGAATTTTCATCAGAGCAATCGGTTTGCTCAATAAAATATATATTTGATTAACTTCGGTGTTCCAATGAAGAGTGCTATCAGTGAATATACCAAATAAGTTGGAGAGTATATAGTGACCAGATCTAAGTCATCGAGCACACAGCTGAGTACAGGATGAGTCAACTGCATGTAAAGGTACTAATTAATCAAACGCTGTCAGCATCTATTCTGCTAAATAATCTTATTATGGAGGAATACAACACTTAATAGATACTAATAGTTTCTCTGAAAATAGTTAAAATGGGGCGATGGCGCTTATTGACAAATATTATCTGCACAAATGGTAGCACACTGTCATAAGAAGAACGCACTTTTAAGTGTCATCCATTGTCACTATATGGGGCAATCCCTTTTTTTACTATTATGATTGGCGCAGTATTTTTTATCTGTAACACGACAAAACAGTCAACATATTGTTTTTCTTTTCTCTCCACTAGGAACTAACCGCTACCACTTACTGTTTCTCGTAATATAAAGAAACAAGACGTAAACAGGGTAGACGTTGATGTTATGGTATTAGTTATTTAAATTTTGACAACCACCATTCAACGTAAATAATCTTATTTTGCATTAATAAAACACGTTGAATCTAATTAAGAGTGGCTTTACTTTAAAGACAAAGTCATATGAGGTAAACATGTGAGGTGAGTCCTGACAATGAATTACGTACTAGAGATGCTATCAACGGCATTTGTATAAAACCATGTTAACATTGCAATTGTAGTGAAATGTTTGCCATGAATCTTTTTTGCAATTTGTAATATAGACATTCAGATTAAGCAAAATTAAAGTTGATTGTATATTTGACACAGACACACACACACACACACACACACACACACACACATCGAAAGGGTGGAGGAAAGCTACGAAAACAGCAACACCTTAGTTTTTCATCCATTGCTTTAACTGCATCAGATGTACATGGGTCATTTTGCAAAGATGAGTAACCATGATGAAATAGAAGTTTCAAAATATTTAACTAGTAACATATTTAATAGCTACTACTACTACTACTACTACTACTACTAATAATAATAATAATAATAATAATAATAATAATAATAATAAAGTGTGTGATATGGATTTTTAATGTAGCTTTAACAATTTTTCAGTCACATCACTAAGATGTCTGCAGTGTGACAGTTTATAATGATGACTAGCACTGGGGCATCATGAAGCAGACGTGTAGAATCATGTCCCATCTAGTCACATTATCCTGACAGCAGGCCGACCAGTCTTAACACTGACCCCTTTATGCTGAGCGCCTAGCCAGGCAGTCGTTAGTAACAGTTTTTATAAATCTTTGGTATGACTCGGCCGGGTTCTAACCCACGAGCTCCCGCATCCGACGCGGACGCTCTAACCACTAGGCCACCGGAGCGATAATAATAATAATAATAATAATAATAATAATAATAATAATAATAATAATAATAATATATTTATCATCACAAATTAATCTTCTATATGATCTTGACATAAATTTTATTATACAACATTCGTATATACCTAAGTAAAATCTAGGACTCCCGCTTAAAACTGGAAATATAAGGACATAAAAAAATAATAGATGATAATATCATTAATTGAAATTAACATGACATAAAAAATATTCGATGATGATAAATTAATTTGAAAACAGAACGAACTATGTGAAGATAACAAAATCAGGAAATCGTTACAAGTGAGTCAAAAGATACGACGATATAAATTTGCTGTAAAAAGTTTAATTGCTAATTGCTGTTAAGTTTTTTTAGGAATAGTGTTTCAAAATTGTGGAAGAAATAAAACCAGCGACTATCGAAATAGGAAGAGTGAGATCATCATGAAAACATACTGGGTCTGAAAAGGTACCGAACTCACGGTCCTATCTTGGCAATTTAATGATATATATCTGATTAGATACAATACCGTTGAAAGTCATTTACATCACGGTACATTTTTCATCGCCGTGTACATTACGCTACATTTTGACCACTTTGTACATCACGGTACATTTTTGACCACCTTGTACAGCACGGTAAATTTTTTTAACCGCCTTGTACAGCACGGTACATTTTGACCGCTTTGTAGGTAACGGTATATTTTTAACCCGCCTTGTACATCCCAGTAAATTTTTGCAGGGCAACACATTAATAAAATGTTACCATTTCATTACTGAAAACAATTAGGAAGATGTGAAAATATCAGTTTTTAAAATTATTAAAATACATACATACATATATATATATATATATATATATATATATATATATATATATATATATATATATATATATATATATATATATATATATATATATATATATATATATATATATATATATGCGTTTCCACGTTATAATCCTGCAGTCTTGAAATCTACCACATACTTGGACGAAAGCAACTTGTATCAGCTCGAACGTTTTACAATGACTGCTGTATCAGAAGTTCCAACATGTCCGCAAAGAAATAAGGGGGGGGGGGAGAATGGCAATCTGATGTATTATTCATCATTGGTATATTTTGTCCAACAATGTTTATGGAGTTTTTTTATTTCTTTTTTTTTTTGCTTAGAATTTGATAGATGAAGGCGCATTTGAGTAATCAATAAGCAACAACATATTGGGTTGATCAAATCAGACCCGAAATAACCAAATATTCCCGCGAAACCCGATATAACACACTTCAGTAAGCATAGAAGTTGTTCCACTCTGAGAACCTGATTGGCTGAATTTAGCAATATGCAATTGATTTTGGTGTCAAGACATACAACTGGTGAAAATGCACTTGACCTTTCAGATTTGTTGCTATGGAAACCAGTATGTTTTAAACAGGACTGTGATGGCCAATGACGACTCAGGTCTTTTCAAAATGAATTTTTCAGTCAGATGTCACGGCCATCACAGCCCTAGCTGTCGAAAACATAATGCATATGCTTCGTGATGGAATTATTTATTTCGGATTAGCAATGATTCCAACATACATTTTTTTTGTGAATCAGTCAACTTTTCCATGTATGCCTGACCACTCCGGTAACATAGTGGTTAGAGCGTCCGCATCGAGTGCGGAAGGTTGCTGGTTCGATCCCCGGCCGAGTAATACCAAAGACTAATAAAAATGGTACTAACCACTGCCTCGATGCCTCGCTGCCTCGCAAGGTCCTCATAATTAAGAGGTTAATATTAGGATCACTCGTCCTGGTCTCAAGATAAAGTGACTGGGTGGGACATGATGCTACGTATCTGCGGCATGATGCCCCAGTACTAACCCATCACTATAAACTGCCACACTGCAGACATCGGAGCGATATGACTGACAAAATTGTTAAAGATACGTTAAAAATCCAAATCACACACACACACACACACACACACAACTCCATATATGCCAACTTTAAGTGGAAATATGATAGACTTTATTACGTCTTTTCCTGGGAGCGAGTAGTCGCTTTTTACACTCGTTCAGACAACATAGACACAACATTCTATGATTCCATAACAAAAACAGATCAAGATGAACAAGTACATTGAATTGAAGCACATATTCCCACGCCATTAATTTTGCTTGTTATTTTATCTTTGCTCAGTTATTGGCTAATTTCAGCACTACATACCACGCTAGTAATGCTATTATGTAAGACACCAAACCAAATGAAAATGTTATGGGATAAAATGGCATTAGCTTATTTATGATACAAACTATGCAGCTGGAGTTCTTCGTTGTCGTTTGTGTGTTTTTGCCTGAGAAAAAATGTAGCTTTCATTGTGTGTGTGTGTGTGTGTGTGTGTGTGTGTGTCAAAAGAGGGATTGCAGTCTGAATATTCCAAATATCTACGTTTCTGAGATGTAAAGAAAACAAGATCGTCATAATAAATGTAATATCCCGTTAAGAAATATACCCAGCAATAATTAATTATAGTCACGAACAACACTATAATAGAGGATAGATCGCTAAAGAAAGCAATACATTTTGAATTCGGAAACATTCATTTATTTTCAACTTATGATATGGCAAAGTCTCACTAACTCTAACGTGTTTATAGTGGGATAGAATATACTTAATACATTGAAATGGTCCGACTGCGCCGGTTTATAATCAAAGTTGGAAAATAATTTTCAACTATTCGAGACAAACATGACCCTGCATTCTTGATAACCTAGTGCAGTATCTCAAAGTGCCGTGATACGATGTGAGACTTATCTTGAGAAAGGCAGGCTTTGATCCTTAAAGAGCATACCAATACAAGCTTCAAAGAGGGGTTGCCACGTTAAAAAAAAAACTCATCGTTTACAGAAGCAGCAAATTCACAGCAATCTGACACAAGACAATGTGTCTTATCTAATTTGAAATGGATTGATTGGGTCAAGTTAAGCATTCCTCCTTCATAAAATCGATTTGTACCGTATTGGTCTGGAATGGTTAGTGTAGACTCATTTTTTCGGGTAAAACGGTACCAGTAGTGAATGGGGTCGATATAGGGTCTATGGGAATTAGCATTAAAAACACCCCTGGGTCACTATAGGGTCTATGAGGAATTAGCATTACAGACCTCCCTGGGTCTGTATAGGGTCTATGTAAATTTAACATTAATCACCCTAGGTCTGTATAAGGTCTATGTAAATTTAACATGGACTAAAACCCCTGGGTCTGTATAGAGTCTATGTAAAATTGAAACAGGGAGGGGTCTCTATTTTTTTGTTTTTTTTTAAAAAAATAAAAATGGGCTAGGCAATTGAAAGTCAAGATCTTTTCGAGATATTGGAGTGGCCCTGGAATGGGCCTTTGGTTTTATGTTAATATTAAGGCATATTAACATAAAGGGCAGCGCCTAACTGTAGGGCCATAGATTAGTACTCTCTAGAGGCATCCTTGCCTCTCCGCATAGACTCTTCGTATCCATAGGCTGGTGTCGGTCCTATGGACAACTGTCCACTTGGATCGGACATACAGTGGTATGTCCGTCCTGAACATCATCGAAGACACAAGCGTGGAAGATTGTACGTCGGTCCACATGTTGAGGCGCCGAGAACAGGTGAATGAATGCAGTGAACTGCACTTATTTATAGGGAGAGGAAGGATTGAAACGATTGAGTTCGTTGACCAATCCAAACACGCGTTACAAAATTCAGTCAGCCCACAACCAATCCGAAGAGAGCAGTCTGTGACGTCACGTGGTCTATATAGATTCTCTAGCGCCTGTGCGCAGTCAATTCATGCAACAGTTTTTCAACATGACGGAAACTGGGAAAACGATTAACTGGGGTGCACCAGCCCTGGAGACCACCCAAGGGAACCCGGACTTACTTTCAGAAAAGGTGAATTGGGATTTTGTGGATTTTCTTACCTCGCAAGAATTTGTTCCGGAACCTTCGTCTCCTTCATTGCCGCACGTGGAGAATTTTAGACAGAGACAGAAAGAAGAATTGGAGAAATTTATACAACAGCAAAAGGAAGCGGAACAAGCTTTTCTCCTACAGCAACAACAGCAAGAAGAAGAGGTAAGAAAAAAACAACAACAAGAAGAAGCAGCAAAGAAACAAGGGTGTGAACATCAAACGGTCACGGTACTGTTAGACATTTTAGCAGAGTTAAGAAGTCTGAAACTAATGTATCATACTTCTTTATTACGACCGAAGAGAATACGACCTTCCCGAGCTAAACACTCCAACCCTGTGACTAAGCCTACCGTGCCACCCTTAGTGATTTCAACCAAATCAACATTATCATCATCAACAGTACGCAGTCCAGAAGTAGGCCTTGGCCGTGGCAAAGGCTTAAGACAGTTAAAGCTGATTGCTTAAACTCACCCCTACACCAAGAAAAAAAGCCCTTTTAAGGGCCACCCACGTCTCTCGAAAAGAGATAGACTTTCAATTGCCAACATCCATTCAAACTCAAAAAAAAGACCCAACCAATTTTACCCCTATAGTACGTGTCTGTTTATGAGTGTGTGAGTATAGGTTCTTATTTTAAAATCAAAACCCAAAGACACTTACCTTTTTATACCTAATTTTTTCTTTTATAAATATTTACAATCCAATTCACAATTCACAACAGAGCACTTTAAAAAGTTCATGCACTTCTTCTGTCTCATTGTTCACTCTCTCTGTTTTTTCAATTTCTTCACCGTCAAAGTCTTTTCCTTCTCCTCCTCCTCACTTTCTTCCCTTCTTCTTTTATTCTCCTGTTTCTTTTTCTTCACCTGTCTGCTTTCTTCCTCTGAAGAATCCCTCTCTTCTTCTGACTCCTCTTGTTTCTTTTTTGGGCAATCTGGAGACCAATGTTCTTTTTCTTGACAATAATAACAGGTATCTTGACTTTTGTCTTTTCTAGCCCCATTTTTTCTTTTTCGACGGTCTGGACACTCTGAAGACCAATGCCCTTTCTTCTGAAAGATATAGCAAGTATCTTGACTTTTTTCTCGAAAGGAAGGTGAGTAGTCCGACGACTGGTCTGAAGAGAATTTTCGGATGACCCCTCGCAAAGCTCTGGTGAAACGTTCGATTTGTGTAGTCTCTTCCATCGTTGTGCTCGGTTTGAGAGTGAAATGAATAGTGAAAGGACAAGACACACACCCTTCATATACGCTGGTCTGCTATGACTATAAATTAGTCCATGGTGTTTAAACTTTAGTGTTTTGACATTTTGCTATCAAGATGAAACGATCCAATTCATTTGAGAAGAAAGAAAATGTAAGAGGCAGAAACGTGATCTATCGCCTCGTACCAGGGCTGAAGTCTTAGCACAAATTCATGCCAGTGATTTTGAAGAGGACATGAGTGAACCCGACTTCAAGCCCAGAGAGTCTTCCTCTAAACAAAGTTCACCACCCTTAGTCAATCCTGAAAAGTACTATTCCATTCGAGCGACAGAAAAGCGCTCCTCTAGAAAATTTAGAACCACGGCTTACACGTACAGGGTGAAGTTTAAAAATTTCAAGTCCGACGTACCGTTAGAGAAAGCAGAAGGGTTCATCACCGAGATGTGGGATTCTTTGCTCACCACACTCAAGCGACAATGTCAAGCCAAAGAAGACGATCGTTTGAGACTTTCCATACAACACGACGGCTTGAAATCCCCTGTTTGGATCGAGTTTAGCAGCCCTGCAGAATTGACCCCTTCGAAAGTCATGGACAAAATTCAACACGTACAACAATCCAATGACCAGTTTGACATCACTGACGGAAAAGCCACACTGTTTATGACCCACGTCTCTCCTCCTGAAGGGACCGGACAACGCAAAAAGATGTTATTGGTGAACGACTTTCGCAGCATTAAGCGTAGCCTCGTCCAAATTCACAATTCTCAAGACCAGATGTGTTTAGCCAGGGCTATCGTGGTGGGACGAACCTATGCCAACAAGAACGACACGGTAGAATGGAAAAGAGACTGGGAGAACATTCGACAATCGGACCGAGCCAAACAACGAAGTGAAGCAGAACTCCTGTTACAACAAGCCGGCCTGTCCAAAGACACACCCTGTGGCATTCCTGAGATGCAAACATTGCAAGATATTTTAGCTCCACGCTACACCTTGAAAGTGCACCCTCAAGAAATGCGTGGGCCTCTGTTGTTTCGAGGGAAACACTTTAAGGACGGAAAATACATTCACCTTTATCATCACGATGAACATTTCGATACCATTACCACTATCACCGGATTCCTGGGATATGTTTATTATTGCGAGAAATGTGACTATGGCTATAACAATCGAGAGCAACACAAACATTGTGGATCGAAATGCTCAGCATGTTTGGCCTTTCCATCCTGTCTGAGCGAAGGACAAGAATTGTTCAACTTGTCTGCGCACGTTTGTCAGCGATGCCTGTTACCAACAACATTTGAAGACGCAAGGTTCACATAAGAAATGTGCTTGTCAACTGCTGGGTTGTGCCCTACGTGTGGACAAGGCATACGCACCAACAGTGCCAAGGCACACGTATGTTCAGGAAAGAAAAAATGTCACATTTGTCACCACATCGTGGACTTGGAACATCAATGCTACGTGCAAAAATACCAACGCCAACAAGAGAAAGAGGACGGTCACAAGAAGAAGAAAGGTAATTTCATCTTTTTCGATTTCGAATGCATGCACGAGACCGGTAGTCACATTCCTAATTTCTGCGTGGCTCATCGAGCGTGCGAGAACTGCATTCAAGAACCTATCTCGAGTTATTGCCCTCACTGCAGCAAGCTTCCTGGAGGACGTGAAAAAATCTTTCGGGGACCGAACACGCTAGCCGATTTCGCCCGATGGGTCTTAGACCCCATCGACAAGACGTGGAGCCAAGAGGACATCGAACGGTACGGAGATTGTCATCGTCATGCCATGGTGATGGCTCACAATTTCTCCGGATACGATGGACAGTTTCTTCTCAGATACTATACGGAACATGGCACCGAACGTCCTAAAGTCACTTTGAACGGAGCCAAAATCATTTTCATGCAAGTGGGACAAGTGCAGTTTAAAGATTCGATGAGTTACTTAGCCATGCCTTTGAGTCGAATGCCAAAAACATTTGGAATGACAGAAATGGCTAAAGGGTACTTTCCTCACTTTTTCAATACGGAAGCCAATCAACATGAGGTTCTACCCCATTTGCCCGAGGCTCACTATTACGACCCCGACAACATGCGTACCGAACAACGAAAAGATTTCTACGCTTGGTACCAGGCTCACGCCTCCGACCCTTTCGACTTTCAGGAAGAAATGCTAAAGTATTGCCGTTCCGACGTGGACATTTTACGTCGATGCTGTGGAAAATTTCGAGAACTGTTCATGGAACACGGAGGGGTCGATCCCTTGAAAGAAGCTTGCACCATTGCCAAAGCGTGTTCCTTAGTGTACCGGCAACGATTCATGCCTGAAAACACCGTGGCTGTCATCAGCCCTCAAGCGACCAACTATGTCAAACGTCAATAATCGGTCAAAGCCCTACGTTGGTTACATTACTTGTGCGACAAGGAAGACAAATGGATTCAGCATGCCCGCAACGGAGGAGGTGAAAAGACCATCGGAACGCATTCGGTCGATGGCTGAGACTTAGAAAACCCCAAGATCGTGTACGAATTTAACGGTTGCTTATTTCACGGATGCCCCGTCTGTTACCCTGATCGTGGCACTAAAAATCAGTTTTTACAACGAACCATGGAAGACCTGTACCAGGCCACTTGTCAGCGACGCCTAAAGTTAGAACAGGAAGGATACCAAGTGGTGGAAATGTGGGAACACGAGTACGATCACCGTTTGAAAACCGATCCCGACTTTAAACGCCTCGTGGAAAGTTACCAGTTCATGGACCCCCTGAACCCGAGAAATAGTTTGTACGGAGGAAGGACCAATGCCACCTGTTTGCTGTACCAAGCTGACGAAGAGAAAGGAGAAGAAATCAAATACTTGGACGTGTGTTCGCTGTATCCCTACGTGTGCAAATATTGTCGCTTTCCTGCAGGGCACCCACAATTGTTAACGGAACACATCGACCTGAAAAACATTCGACAATACGAAGGCTTGATCAAGTGCGAAGTTTTGCCTCCCACGAACTTATACCATCCCGTCTTACCTCACCATTGTCAAGGCAAACTGATGTTTCCATTGTGCCGTACTTGTGCCGAAACGTGCAACCAAGATCAACCTTGTCATTACACCCAGAAAGAACGGGCCTTGACGGGGACGTGGGTCAGCGTAGAATTGTTCAAAGCTCTGGACATGGGATACCAACTGTTACAAGTATACGAAATTTGTCACTTTCCCAAGACACAACAATACGACAAGGGTGACCCCACGCAGAAAGACATTTTCGCAGACTACGTGGATGCCTTTGTGAAACTGAAGCAAGAAGCCAGTGGCTATCCTTCCTGGTGTCACACTCCCGAAGACCGAAAGACAGTCAAAGAGAAATACTGGGCACAAGAAGGCATCACTTTAGATCACATCGAGAAAAACGAAGGCAGGCGATCGTTTGCCAAAGTGATGTTAAATTGCTTGTGGGGCAAAATGGCACAACGACCGTGTTTACTCAAGACGGAATATTTGACAGAACCTTCCCGCTACTTCCAGATGATTCATGACAAAACCAAATTCATGAAACACGTGGACGTCGTTCGCGAAAATTTGATCTTAGTGAATTACGAAGAAGATCTGTACTTTGTACAAGATGACCCTTTTGGAAATGTCATCATTGCGGCTTACGTGACAGCTCATGCTCGCTTAAAATTGTACGAAGCTTTAGAACTGTTAGGAGAACGTGTCCTGTACTTTGACACGGACAGTTGCATTTACATCCATCACCCGAGTCAACAGCACCCTGACATCGAAGGAGACCGTTTAGGAGCCTGGACAGACGAGCACCCCGACGACAAGATTCTACGTTTTGTCAGTGGTGGTCCTAAAAATTACGGCTACGAATACGGGGACAAACAAGGAGAAGTGCATACGAAGTGTAAAGTGAAAGGACTGACTCTGAATTATCGTACCAGTCGAGTGGTGAACTTTGGGGTATTGAAAGAAGCCTTGCAGTCTAGAGAAGATGAACACTTTAAAGTGACCACCTATCAGCCCAACAAGATTGTACGTTTACCCACTCACCACATGGTCAGTCGACCCTTGGAAAAAGTCTATCAAATCGTGTACCAGAAGTGAGTGCGACTTCCCAATCATTTCACCTTACCGTATGGACACGTCGGTATTGGTCTGTATATAAAAAGGAACCCTAGGCAAGATCGATAGTTCATTCTGACTATCAAGACCAAGCGAACAAGATGAATACTTTCAGAGAAACACAAAACAAGTTCAGAAAGGCACAATTCAGGTTTGGGGCTTCTGAAGTGGAATGCGATTGTGAGCCTTGCGATGGGAACGATGCTGTACATTGTGACCTTAGCGATGTCGTAAAGCATCATGGGAACTTTGTTCTCACTACCCCGATCATGGAAAGTGATGCTGTGCGTGTCAAACCTGAGGGATGCGAAAGCGATGCCGCTCGTCCTCTTGGACACTTTACTGGGTTTCGTTTTAAATGTGGATGTCAACCTTCACGTCTACCCCACTACGGATGTCATCCAGCCCTGAGCAAACTCCTGTTCATGTCACCCAACCTTCATCGAAACGAACCTGTGAGAGACGAATATTCGTTCCCTGTGCGTTTGTCGGAATACTGTGACTTTGAAAATCGTCTTCTATCGTTCAAAGGAAAATGGCCTAAGTATCTGGGAGGACCGACCCCCGAAGAATTAGCCAGAGCCGGATTTTTCTACTTGGGCGAAGGGGATAAAGTCAAGTGCTTCAGTTGCGGTGTGTCACTTCACCACTGGGAACCGCAAGATTCGGCCTACGTTGAACATGCTCGATGGTCACCGAATTGTCATTACTCATCCTTAGTGGGACCGAGACATTGAAGTAACTTACCATGTCGTTGAAGAAGAAACCAAATTGGTTAGGAGTCAAATGTTGGACATCACCGAGACCAGTATTTAAACTTCATTTCAAAAACGATATTGAATCATTACCTAAAGAACTGCAAGAGAAGATTTACAAGGAAGTTTGGCAGGGGCTTGCCAGAGTGAAATCTCAATGGGTGACTGTAGAACTTTTGTGTCGACAATTCACAAGAGGAAAGTGAAAAAAGTCAATCAATGTGTTAGATTTCTCTGGGTCAAGGGTGCATTCATCCTATTATATTACTCTAAACCGTTTACATCAAAAGAGTTCAATGAGATTCTTGGGCGTTACCCTAAGTGGCAGTGGTCATAAATTACACACTATGTGGATTACTTTTGATCTAGGAGAAGATTGTGGATTGTACGGACTGACCTATTCATGGATGCTTTGCTAGAGAACATTCGTGCTTTGCCTGTGGACTTGAGAGAACGCATTTACCGAGAGCTGGTCAAAATACAAGTGAAACGTAAAGAACAATTGCATCCGTTACGTCACCAGTGTTTGAACCACTGGTACCTGAATGCTATACAAGGACTGATTCAGTTGAAAGTGTTCCATTGGACAGACATTGATCAACGACCCCCTGGTTTTAAAAAGGATTGGTTTGCTATTGATGATTCTATCTACTACATTGTAAACTTACTGCATCGAATTCCAGAGGAAGAGTTAACGAATTACCAACATCTTTTACACAATGTCAACTTAGTGAAAGAGGAAACTTCTGAACGAATTGTAATGTGTAAATTAGTGATTAAACGATTTAAATTCGACACTGAAGTAAAACCATCTCTGTGCAAACGGTACATTTCTTGTGTCAAAAAGAGAATTTAGTATGACCTATTCATGGATACTTTACAAGAGAACATTCGTGCTTTGCCTGTGGAGTTGAGAGAACGCATTTACCGAGAGCTGGTCAAAATACAAGTGAAACGTAAAGAACAATTGCATCAGTTACGTCACCGGTGTTTGAACCACTGGTACCTGAATGGTATAAGAGAACTGATTCGTCAGAAATTGTTACAGTGGTCAGACATTGTTCAAAACTTTGAGGTCGCCAATTATCGACATGTTCATAATTTTGGTTACTTCGAGATTCACCTAGTGCAACGTATTGAGGAAGACGAGTTAAAGGATTACCAACATATTTTACGTGGAATCTGCTTAGTGGAAGAGGAAACTTCTAAACGAAGTTTGAACTGTAGGTTACAGTTTGGAGCATTTAAATTTCCAACTGGAGAACGAAGATCTCTGGGTAGAAAGTACGTGTATTGCCTCCAAAAAAAAAGAGAATATAAAAACAGGCTGTCATGTCAAGGTTTTTATCACATGTGATTGAACAGATTCCGTGGAAGGAACTCAATGAAAATATTCAAACCGTGGATCATTACCATCAATTATTACAAGAACTGTATCCATTCAATTTGGGTCGACGCATAGTGTGTGTCTTAGTGACTTGTTTTCTGGGATTTCGTTTACCAGCCGATTCCTTGTGGACTCTTTACGAACAGTACTTACCACCCAAATGGCCTTAAATGGTCACGAAAGACTCCTTTTGCTCAAAACCTTGCGTTTTCATCTGGATACTTCTCGAACTCTACAGGAAAAAAAGATTCGTCAACTTTTAGCTACCGAGGACCTGTATGACGATGTGTGTGTAGCTTGTGACTTACACCCCCATTGGACAGATGTCCGTGACTGGAAAAATGTGGGTTTTGAGGCTTGGACCCAAGAAGTGGCCCAGTATGCACGAGAGTTGTTCAAGGAAAAAAGTTACTTTTCAACCTGTTTGTGACAGTGCCAGAAGAACCCTTCACCCAGGACAGGACTGTTGTGGACCTCCCTGAAAGACCAAAGAAGTGGCCCATTATGCTAAAGAGTAGTGATCCTCCATTCAAGCGTCCAAGGAAAAAAGTCACTCTTAAGCCAGTGTTAGTGACAGTACCAGAAGAACCACTTGCTTCAGGACAGGACTGTCATACACATTCCTGAAAGGCCATTCCGGGAGGACACTTGTGTGACAATACCTCATGTAGAGACTGTAAGAACATTACACACTGTCCCTAGGACATCTTGGTTACCCAAAACATGTTGTACAGAGACTTGTTTATATTCCACTTTGATCGTTTTGATGTGCTTTTCATTGCTGTACATAACTATCTGGCTTTTATGTATTTTTGTCTTTCGTGTTCATGTTTAAAACATTCAATAAACGTGTCCTGAAAAAATATATAAAATCTTGTCTTGTTTGTTTTCGTGTCACAAGTGACATTCCTAACACTATGGCTACCTCTGCTGTCTTTGCTCCCTCTTCCTCCACTATCAAAGTCATGACGAACACTTAGATCGTGCCAGTTGGGAGGCTTTGTATCTTCGCCATCCCTTTAACATGCTCATTGCTGGACCTAGCGGTTCAGGCAAAACTGAATTTCTCAAACGTTTGTTCTAACATAAACATCATTTGATCGATCGACCACCTCAACGCATCGTGTGGTGTTACAAAGAGTGGCAATCGGGGTACAGCCTCTTGCGAGAAAGTCAAGGCGATTCCATCGTGTTTGTGGAAGGCATTCCTAAAGAAGACGACGGAATCGTCTCTGACTCCCGTCAAATCCATTTGGTCATTTTCGACGACATGTTAGGAGAAGACGAAGAAGAAATTAAACTGTGGTTTACGTGCAAAGGGCATCATCGTAATGCCAGTGTCGTTTAAATCACTCAAAATTTGTTTCAACAAAGTAAAGCCCATCGCACCATCAGTCTCAATGCGCATTACGTGGTCTTGTTTAAAAGCCCTCGAGATAAATCGCAAGTGCAAGTCTTAGCCAAACAGTTAGGAACGCCTCGGCTAACTCAGGCGTACGACGATGCCACTCAAACTCCACACGCTTATTTACCCGTCGATTTGAAACCTACGACCCCCGATGATTTGCGATTTCGTACCCACTTGTTTCACCACTGGTGCCAAGACGGAGGGCCTGTCCTGTACACGTCTCCGTCCTCGACTTAATTTCAGTCCACAAAAAAATCTGTAAAAACCTCAGACACTTTTCGTCTGTCTCACACAATTTGAACCTGACGTCCCTTCAGTCGCATCTTCCCGTCAAATTGATTCGTGCCTTGTATGGCATCAGTCCAGAAAAAAATCCACAAATACGAGCTCGTGTCTTAGAAGCTAGTCTCAAAGAAGTCTTACGATGGTTCACAGTGACAGCATGTCAATTACTACAAGGGATCATTCAGATTCCTCATCAAACCAAACGATTTTTGATCGAAACAAAGTCGCTTTGACCCAACTGGCCGATCCCCGCATCGACACTCAAACCAAAAACCATATCATTTTGAAACCTGGAGGGAGTGGTACTCTAGGACGGGTCATCATTCGCTCTCTCTTAAGATGGGATCCTAATGCTCCCAGACTTCTCCCCAAGAAAAAAGTCAAACGAAGCTCCAAGAAAAAGAAGAAAAAGAGCCACGGTGTCAAGGCCAAGTCCCCAAGAAGACCCGTGTCTCCAAGAACTTCTCCAGTGGCGGGACCCTCTTCTTACCAGTCACCACCCCGGAAAAAGAAAAGAAGCCCCCAGAAAAAGAAACAGAGAAAAAGTCCCCAGAAAAAGAAAAGCCCACAAAAAACTAGTCGCAAGAGAGACAATTCGGCCAGGACGCAACCTTACACTCGCAAACCACGACCAGCAACTGCAGTAGCCGCGTCTCCGGTAGCCTCAGGTTCATTCACTTCTCCGTTGATGACACCAAGAACTGAAAAGTACTTGGAGACGTTGACTACACCAAGAACTTCTCCGTTGATGACCCCAAGAACTTCTCCAGTGGCAGGTCCCTAAAACTTAGCGGCAGTGGCCGCTGCTCACAAAGTACCTTCTCCCAAAATCAAAGTTCAAGAAAGATCGGGCATGTTACAAAGTTTACTGGATTTGTCCAAGCAAGAACTGGCTCGATTTAGTCCGTTACGTACCCCTGCACGACGTGTCATGCCCGTCCTCAAGTTGATACGACGTAAAGACAACCAGTGGCGACGCGTTCCAGTATAAAAAAGACCTGTTACCAAGTAGGGGTATCAGTGTTTTTGGTGCTCCTGAAGACTCAAAGATGTCACCCTCCAGAAAACATCCCTCTTCTAAAACCCAAGGAAAGAAAAGGAAAGGACTGCCTCCTCGTTTAGTCAAACATAGGGACATGTTATCTGTCCTGTCCAAAGCTTCTCCACCCCTACGAAAGAAACTCATTCAAACGACCTCCAAAGAGGTTATCGATACCGTATGCGAATGTTGTTTGAACATCTTGAAAGGTACGATCCCTTTGTCCACACACCAGAAACAATGCTTAGGCAAAAATCGTCACGTTCTTCGCCAAATGGTTCAAAAGAAAATCCCCATTCGTCAAAAAAAGAAGATGTTGGTCCAACGTGGAGGAATTTTACCCCTCTTGTTAGGCCCATTGCTGAAAGGAGTCTTGGGAACCATGTTGGGAGGACTGGTGGGCGCAAGATAAAAAGACCCTCTGAAGTCCCAAGATCTCAGAATTGACCCTTGACATCCCCATGGAAGGACGAAAACTAGTTTTAGTGCCTTACAAACGATGGATGGAATACCATCGGTGGCAAGAACAACGCACCCGCATTTACCTCCCAATCCCAATTTGAGCGAGATGTCCCAGTTACAACACGAATTGCAGTCCTTGATGGATCGCCAAGATTTGTGCGATACAGAAAAATCGCAAAAGTACGGTCAACTCTTGCAACGACTGCAACTCTTTCACCAGAAAGCTTTAGACGAAACAGCTCTACCCACTCTGAAAGATTTTAAGACCTTGATGAAAAGTCCAGCACCATCACCAGTACCACCAACACTGTCAGTGACCAAGACAGAAAAAGGAGAAGAAGAAGGGTTTCAAACTCCTCCAGAAAAAGTATGCAAGTTAACAAGACCACCTACCTCCAGAATTGGATGGATTACAAAGATGATGACCACCCCTTCTTCATCGCAAGAGAAAAAGAAGGTGAAGACAGAAGTGAAACAAGAACCGATATCCCCTGTTCAGACATCCTCCTCCTCGAGACCTATTGCCGGTCGCACACGCAAAGCATTGCAATCCAAGAAAGTACCCAAAGAGAAAAAGAGTAGCATCCTCCACGAGTGGGTGTCTTATTAACAAACAAACAAAAAAAATGGAAAAAGTATTAGCCAGCATTTACTACGATCCCTCCCATCCTGCAGGTTACGCAGGAGTTCAAAAATTGTATCGTGCTGCCAAAACGCGACTGAAAAGTTTCCGTTTACTTCAAGTGCAACGATGGTTACAAGAACAAGCTACCTACACTTTACACAAACCCATTCGACGCAAATTTTCCAGAAGTCGCACCCGAGTGGAAGGCATCGATCATCAATGGCAAGTTGATTTAGCCGATGTCTCTCATTTGGCCAGCTACAATCGTGGCTACAAATATTTGTTTTGTGTCATCGACGTCTTTTCCAAATGTGCCTGGGTCGTACCCTTGACTTCCAAATCGAGCAGCGAGTTAGTGCGAGCCCTGCAACGAGTGTTGAAACAAAACGGTCGTCACCTTCTTCGATGGCAAACTGACAAAGGGACCGAATTTCAGAACCAAGCTTTCCAAAAAGAATTAAAGAAACGTGAGATTCATTTTTTTACCACCGAGAATCCCGAAACCAAAGCCAGCATCGTGAAACGTTTTCAACGCACTTTGAAAGAACGCATGTGGAAATATTTTACGTATCACCACACTCTGAAGTACATCGACATCTTACCGCACCTGGTGCAAGCGTACAACCAATCTTACCATCGAAGCATTGGATGTGCCCTACAAGAAGTGACTCCCGAGAACGAAGTGCTGGTGTCTGAGTGCCTGTTTGGTACGTCCCCGACGAGGGCTGTCCCCAGAAAAGTGGAGTGTTGGCCGTAGGAGATTGGGTACGCACTGGCAAAACCAAACGCACTTTCGACAAAGGTTACTTACCTAACTGGACTACGGAATTGTTTCGTGTCACTGGACGAGTGCATGGCCGTCATCCTGCCGTCTATAAATTGGAAGACATGAACGGAGAAGTGCTCAAAGGAACGTTGGTACGTCCCCGACGAGGGCTGTCCCAAGAAAAGTGGAGTGTTGGCCGTAGGAGATTGGGTACGCACTGGCAAAAGCAAACGCACTTTCGACAAAGGTTACTTACCTAACTGGACTACGGAATTGTTTCGTGTCACTGGACGAGTGCATGGCCGTCATCCTGCCGTCTATAAATTGGAAGACATGAACGGAGAAGTGCTCAAAGGAACGTTTTATTTGCCCGAGTTACAACGTGTCACAAAAAACGAAGACGACGTGCACGACATCGAAAGCATTCTCGAACGCAGAACCCGTAAAGTGGGCAAACGATGTGTCAAAGAAGTCAAAGTACGTTGGAAAGGATATCCACCCAGTTTTGATTCTTGGATCGACGCTTCGCATGTCATCGACTATAAAAAGAAGTGACCATCATGCCCTTTCATACAGACGCAGCTACTACTGCTACCACTCCTTCACCCATTTCTTCTCTGCAAGATTTACAAAAACAACCCTTGTGGGTGTGGTGTGGTGTGGAGAACGTGTGCCTAAAACGCAAATCGTCTTTTTCTGCCAAATCTTCGTGGCGTATTGTGTCATCGGGGCAGCCATCGCCAATTTGAGTTTGCAACAAGGAGACAAACAATTGTGGACCATTTTATTAAGCAGTTGCATCGGTTACCTGCTTCCCAATCCTTCCCTGAAATTCTCTTCCAACGGGAACAACGGGAACCTTGTGTCCAGTGCCAGTGTCAGTCACCACTCCAATAACAACCACAACAACAACCCCATTTTGGGCGGAGACACGACTCTGACTTCCAGTTACCCCTCGGACAACCATAGAACTCTGGAATTATGAACAATAACAACCAATTTTACTTAACCTTACCCAGTGACAGTTCCATGGAGGTGTTTCCCAAGAACACGTTGTGCTGTTACACGGCCAAATTACCTCAAGCCATCCAATTAGATCACGAAGCCCATTGGGAAGTGGCTTTAGTAGAAATCATTCACCCGATCCAAGTCCTCAATGTCCTTCCCAATCAAAATTTTTTTTGATGTGGAAGTTCATGACGATCAGTTGCAACTGTACTTGGATACCTATGGCAAATATAACATAAAACCCCCGGCACAAAAAATCAAAAGTACACCACCTATCACTTGTCCATTCCCGCAGACTATTATTTTAGTGGTCAACATTTGGTGAGCACCATAGTCTCCAGGTTTAATGTCGTGTTAATGAAAGCTTTGGAAAATTTCAAAAAAAGTGTCACAATGGAATACCACAAAGCAGATCGTCGCTTCTTGATGAAATTTGACGGGAGTAAAATCGTGTCCATTTTATTTTGTCCTGAATTGTTTGACATGTTGGGCGGAGACATGGACATGAGAATGGCCATGCTCAAGAAAAACGAATTACCAATCATTTACGACAACGAGTCTTTTAGCAAGTTATTTCGTGCCCCGGTAGAACTGAACCAAGGACTGAATTTGATCTTTGTGTACTCCGATGTAGTGGAGTACAATGTGGTGGGACACACCTCTGTGCCGTTACTGCGTGTCATTCCTTTCAAAGTGGATTCTGCCACGAACGCTGACGAGGAAGGTGGAAACACTTACCACGTTCACCGCGAATTTGTACATCCTCACTATTTGCCTGTCAGTAAGTCTTATTTGGACACGGTCAACATTGCTATAAAAGGAGATCTGGGACAAAATATTCCATTCACCAAAGGAAAAGTCACGGTGAAACTCCATTTTCGAAAACGGTTCTCTCACGACTCGTAAGTCATGTATCCAGTGTACCGAGAGGGTTGCTCGACAGCGAGGACACGGTTTAGGAGATATGTTAAAATCGGCTTTTCGTTCGGTGGCTCCGGTGTTGAAACCGATGGTGACACGCGGATTGCACGCCTTGAAAGATGCCGCACTGACACAGGGCAAAGAATTTCTCCAAAATGTCATCATCGACAAACAAAACCCAAAAGAAGCCTTCTTGAGAGCAGGCAAAACTGTCTTGCTGAAAACGGGTAAAGACCTTTTGGGCCGACGAGACACACCTATAAATGCCCTGCACGCTACCGAGTCAGGCATTCCTACTTCCTTGACGCCACAGCAAGGACAAGGCAGAAAGAGACGACGAAGAAAACACCCTTTCACCAGACTTAACACTAATAAAGCTAGAAAGGCAAAGAAAAGAAGAACCGTCCGCGACTTAGACGTTTTCGATTATTAAAGTATTGAGACACAGAGAAAAATGATGCACCGAGAATCTTGCGCTTGTTCCAAGTCGGAACTAGATCTGTTTGCCATGCCACCCACTATGATGACCATGCAAGAATCCCAGTGGGTGGAATTTCATCCCGTCTCCTCTTTGACGGATTCCGCTCCCATCGAGTTTGAAATCAAAGGACAGCCCGAAGATTACATCGATCTGAATAGCAGTTACTTGTACTTGAAAGTGAAAGTGATCGAACCACCCAACACTAGCATAGACAATGATGATGTAGTAGCTCCCGTCAATAATTTCATGCATTCCTTCTTTAGCGAAGTGGACTTGTACTTGAATAACAAACTGGTCAGCAGCAGCATGGATACTTACCCTTACCGAGCGTACCTGGAAAATCTCTTGACGTACGGAAAAGAAGCCAAGAACACTCATCTGGATGCTTGCGTGGTATGGAAACCTGACAAAGCGTATGGAAACCTGACAAAGCGACTAAGTTCAACAGCATTACAGATGCTGGGGTTGCTCAAAATACAACGGGATTTGTAGAACGACGAACGAAAATTCATCTAAGTCGTAGTTTAGAACTAATGGATCGCTTGCATCTAGAATTATGTGGTTACAAGAAAAGTATTTGCTGAACGAGGTGGATATCCGCTTGAGACTGAATCGCAGCATTGCCGCTTTCCATTTGATGGCTGCTGATGGTTCCACTTACAAAACCAAAATTGAAGAAGCCAGACTCTACGTGCGTCGTGTGGAAGTGTTACCTAAAGTGGGAAACGACATCAGTCAGACGTTGAGCAGAACGACCGCCAAGTATCCGATACGAAGAGTAGAAGTGAAAACGTTCACCATTCCTGCTGGATAGCGATCCATGATCGAAGATCATCTGTTCCAAGGACAGTTACCCAAACGTCTAATCCTTGGTATCGTCAAGAATTCAGCCTTCAACGGAGCCTACCATGAAAATCCTTTTGAGTTTCAACATTACAGTGTGTCCAAGATTGAAGTCAGTCGCCATGGCAAGACCTTGTGTACCCAACCCTTTGAGCCTAACTTTGGGGCCGCGAAGAATTATTTGAGATCGTACTTGTCCCTGTACGAAGCTTTCGGACAGTTAGGAACCAACACCAGTCACGGTATTACGTACGAGGATTATGTAGGAGGCTACGCTTTGTGGGCTTTTGATTTCACTCCAGACCAAGGCAGCGACGAGGGACATTTCCACCCTATAAAATCCTGCCAGATTCGTGTGGAAATTCAGTTTGCGAGTTCACTGCCCCCAGAGAACACAGTGAACGTCATCCTGTATGCAGAAATTGACAATACCATAGAAATCAACAGTTTGAGAGAAGTCATTCTAGATTATTAAAAGCTATGGAAGACTGTTATCCCTCTTTACCTAGTGGAGAAACTTTGAAGATGGAATGTGAGGAGACCGTGGAAGAAGAAGAAGAATCCCAAGACGAAGAAGTTATCATGATGAAGTCAAGATGGCCAGAACAAGAAGCCATTTAGTCTCCTGTTTTGCTACAGTCCTGGCAGATATAATGAAAGAATTGATCAAGGAAGAGTGCTATGGAATTCACAACGATCATCCCAGTCAAATTCATCACGACAAATGTCTGATGTTGAGTCAAGAAGAAAAATTGGACGAATATCTGGACAAAGTTTGGGGTCACATCGAGATAGAATTCGTGTTGAATGAGTGGTATAAAGGCTTGGATAAACATTCTTCTCCTCCATTAACGTCTCTGGAGTGCCGTCGCATCGAATCTCTCTTGGACCAGATTAAGAAGTCGGATCTAAACGCCTTTTCCTTGTCAGACATTTTCAAACAAAAAGTCAGGATCGAATTGATCACTTATCATTACCTGTGAAGAAAAAAACCACACAAATAAATGGATACCTGGGAACTTTGTTACCTTTTGAACCACAGTTTGTACACTGCTTCTTGAAATCCTGTCGTCTGTGCTAAAGATGAACTCCCTCATCGCAAACCTCAAGACCATCAAGCTTATGTGATCAACACGGACGACAGTCATCTCCCAGGAACCCACTGGGTAGCCGTCTACTTTCCTCAAGAAGGATGTGTGGAATATTTCGATTCGTATGGATTGCCTCCTTTGGAAGACGATATCATCGACTTTATGAGAAGAAATGCACAGACCACCGGATTCAAATATGTGAAATTACAAGGCACAGATTCCTTGGTGTGTGGACAATATTGTGTGTATTTTCTGCATCATCGCAGCCTGGGCTATTCTTTAGAACATTTAGTGACTCATTTTGATCCTCGTTCTTCTTCTAGAAACGATGTGAAAGTAGATAAATGGTTCTGTGACCATTATGGTTATCTTTTGTCTCAAGCTAGGAAACGTAGTGTCCATCAATGGCCTAATGACTTCCAACAGTGGAAATCACAATTTCATTCACAACGTTGTCAGCCCTGTCCAAAATAATGTGTTAGTTGAAAAAAAATGTTTGTCATTTGAAAAAAAATTGTTTGATGTAATATTATTGGATTATTGTTAAAAATGTTAGAGTTGTTTGTTAGTGTTAAGTGATTTTGAATAAAAAATGTTGTGTTTTGAAGAAAAAATGCCTTTGTGGTTTGTTTGGCTATAGGAATCTTGATTCATACTCTTTGATTTCTTACTATCCCTCTCATGACACTCATTGAACGTTCCGGCTCGAAAACCGTGTAGGGATGTTTTCCTTCACGTCCGCGCTTTTACTTTAAAGTCGGGCAGCCTCCAGTCTAACCATCCATTGTCGACTCATCCTCCTACGAAGATGTGCTCCAGACTAGCTAAGCTAAACGAAGCCTACGTGAATTTGCATAGGGTCAGACACAGTCTGATACCCAAGCCAGAAGAGATAGAGAATGTGAGAATGTTAAAAGTCACTGAAGACCTGATAGAAGAGCTCTTCAGAGAAGAAATGAACAGGGAGAAAGAAGAATGGACAGAGAAGTACAGACTTCAGAAACAACAGAGAGAGCAACAACAGCAACAACAACAGCAGCAGCAGTAACCTGAACCTGACAGAGGCTTTGTCGATTGTCGTATCGACACCAAAGAGTTCTTCTTCTCTTTCCGAAGAAGCAGACCTATCGTCAGAGGGCCTATCGTCAGAGGACGTCGCATTCTTAGAATATAAAAGATCGCCCTAGCTTCAGCTTCGTACACAAAAAACAGCCCTTTTCAGGGCTACCCCAATCTCTAGAAAAGAAATAACAATCGATTGCCGATAATAAGTTAAAAAATAGAAGTGCGTTTATAAGCACATGAATTGTTTTACTTAGTTAAAAAATGTGTGTATGTGTGTGTGTGTGTGTTTGTGTGTGTGTGTGTGTGTGTGTGTGTGTGATTGTAAGCGTTCACGTACGTTTGTGTGGATAGTAGATGATGATAATGTTTTTTGTTGCTTGAAGTGTGGGGATAGTAGATTTGGGTTTGATTTGGCTGCTTTACGTATGTGGATAGTATATTATTTTTTTTTAAATTAAAAATTTTTAAATTAGTAATGGGTAGTAAAAAGTGAGTGAGTGTTTCTTTTAGGTCCGCGCGCTGTTTGGTCATGATCTAGGTAATATAAGTTTTGTTTTATGGGATGTTTTCCTTCACGTCCGCGCTATTAGTAAAAATTGAAAACTAATTGTCAGTTGGGCTACGCATCGTCGACCTGTTAACAGCAAGACAATGAATACAAGGATTGTGAAACTTCTAGAACTCCAGATGCACCTGGAATATGCCAGGCGCATACTAAATGAACTGGCCGCGGAGGCCATCGTCGAAGAGGGAAGGAGGAAAGAGGAGGAGAGAAGTAAAAAAGAAGAGGAGGAAATGGAGATAGCAAATTTCAGAATCCCAGAGACAGAAGATTGAAATTCTGAAACCACTCATCCCGCCTCTGCACTCCCAACAAAAAAAGTAAAAAGAGACTGGAGTAGAAGATGTGTGTGTGGCGCCAGGCCTGGAAGGTGCCATCATTAACCAGGTGCCCTGGAGTTCAAAACAAACAGCCCTTTTCAGGGCTACCCAAACCTTTAGAAAAGAAATAGTAATCGATTTGCCAATGTGTGTATGTAGAGTAGTGTGAATATAAACACTAACTCTTTTTTTTCCTGGTGTGAGTGTATGTGTTTGTGTTTGTAAGCAATCACGTAAGTTTGTGTGGATAGTAGATTATTGGGTTTTGTAAGCGCTTAAGTTGGTTTGTGTGGATAGTAAATTTGGGTTACATTTTAACGTTTTGCGTGTGTGGATAGTAGATTTTGGGTTTGTTTATTGCTGCTTCACGTATGTGTATAGTAGATAATATGAAATGAGAAAAGTAGGGGATGTTTTCCTTCACGTCTGCGCGTTTTAAGTGATGATCTAGGCAATATAAGATTTGATTCTATGGGGGATGTTTTCCTTCACGTCCGCTCTTTAACTATAAGAACCCACAGTATTCGTCGTTCAGACCATTCCACGGAATAAACAAAGAAGATGGAGGTGACAAAATTATTCAATCTATTAAGAGATATCTATTTCTGGATAATGGATATTGAATATGTTGTAGGAAGAATAGAAAAGGAATGGAGTGATGGAAATAGGCAAGACTTGTTAACTATTCAAATCAAAGGACTAAAGGTAGCCAGAGATCTCATCGCAGGGATGATAGAAGAAGAAGTCAACAAGTCAAGAGGATTTACTGACCCACCTTATGTCAGAGTGGGACGTTTGAAGGAAGCACTGGACCATGTCATCCAAGTCAGGTGCTTCCTAGAAAAAGTATTGTATTGGATGGAGTGGCGATACGTAAAATGGGGGTTCGACCAGTTGACAAAAACGGAAGAAGTAATGAGGAAAGTGCTGACGGAAGAGGTAAAGAACATCAAAGAAAAGTGGTCTAAGGAAGAAAAGAAGAAGAAAATAGAAAGAGAAAAGAAAGCTTTGAGAAACTCAACAATAACTGGATAAGAATACAGGAGACATTCCGAGCGATAGGTCATCCTGACTGGATGCCTAAGTCAGAAATAAAGAAGAAGAAGACAGGAATAGTGGCAAAAGTTAGAAGATGGTTGAAGAAGTGGAAGAGTTAGAAGAAGAAGAAGAAACCCAAAGGCCCTTTTCAGGGCCACTCCAATATCTCGAAAAGATCTTGACTTTCAATTGCCTAGCCCATTTTTATTTTTTTTTATTTTTTTAAAAAATAGAGACCCCTCCCTGTTTCAATTTTACATAGACCCTATACAGACCCAGGGATTTTTGTCCATGTTAAATTTACATAGACCTTATACAGACCCAGGGCGATTAATGTTAAATTTACATAGACCCCATACAGACCCAGGGAGGTCTGTAATGCTAATTCCTCATAGACCCTATATCGACCCAGGGGTTTTGTCCATGTTAAATTTACATAGACCCTATAGTGACCCAGGGGTGTTTTTAATGCTAATTCCCATAGACCCTATATCGACCCCATTCACTACTGGTACCAACTGCGCAAGCTCAGGAAGCGGAAGTAAAGGCGTAGGGAACAATGCATTCGGAAATAAACAACAGTCAGTTCTGATTGATGCATTGTGTAAGATATGCAGTTTCTGTCAGGCCTAATGAAACTTTGAATCAATTTGCCACTTGCTAGATTAAATTGATTGAGATCGTGTTTTATTTTTTCCATGATTTTTGTAATGTGATACACATCAGTGTATTTCTTGTGACAGGATAACTCTTGCCCAGGCCTAGTTCTGGCAGAGTTCTCTCTCTCTCTCTCTCTCTCTCTCCAGTGCTGTTCATGACTTGGGCCGTCAAATTATCAACGTATGCTGAAGTAAGACAAAATGTGTATTTATTTCACCCAACGTTAGCAGTGTGATACCTGCAGCACTCTTTCAACTTTCCACAGCATATGTGCTCTCAGCTGAAGTAACTGTGTCAAATGTGGATCCGAATGCTTCTCGATGGAGGACTGTTAATAACCACATCGTTCCAGATTGTGTCTGTCATAATTTCATCAGCATGTGAAGTGATGTTAAAGCAGTAATTGGAATTAAAATATAAAGATGGGATGATAGTTAAGAATTGAAAATGCAGATAGCTGTCATTCTGTCCTTGCTAGTTATAGAGATCCTGGTTTTCAGCATTGGTATACTTATGTTCTTTTATCAATGTACATAATTAAAATATACATTCTCCAAAACAACTGTATGGGTTTTTCAATTTGTTTATTTGGAGTGGGACTCTTCCTAAAATTCACGATTTATTCATATCTAATTTCCAGCTGAAACAGTTTACAATGAATTGAAAATGCGTGCGTACATAGAGTGAACTTAGTTATTTTCACTACGAAATAAATGGTCACTAACGACGTTGTCATAAAACTGGGAAACAATATCCGTTCGAGGCATGCTTTTTTAAAACTAAACTATTAAACTAGAGTTATGAGAATGCAAACGTTTCCATCCCATCGATAACGAGCACTAGCACATAGATACCCATGGCTAGTATATCTACAGCCATGATTAGTACATCTACAGCCATGATTAGTACATCTACAGCCATGACTAGCACATCCATAGCCATGACTAGTACATCTACAACCTTGACTACTGCGTCACAGCCATGACTACTACATACACAGCCATGACTAGTACATCTACAGCCTTGACTACTGCGTCACAGCCATGACTACTGCATCTACAGTCATGACTACTACATCTACAGCCTTGACTACTGCGTCACAGCCATGACTACTACATACACAGCCATGACTAGTACATCTACAGCCTTGACTACTGCGTCACAGCCATGACTACTGCATCTACAGTCATGACTACTACATCTACAGCCTTGACTACTGCGTCACAGCCATGACTACTGCATCTACAGCCATGACTGCTGCATCTACAGCCATGACTACTACATCTACAGCCATACCTGGTTAGAAATATAACTATACCCAAGGCAAATAAAGTAATATTAACTAACTTTCTACTTCAAATGGCTATGAAAGCATCTAATAAACGGATCATAACAATGAGAGAAAATCGTTACCGTGCTATATTTCTGACTTCTTTCATTACAAAAAGTGGTCAGATATATTTAAAGTATAAAAAAGCCAAACTACGCGCGAATATGCTCAGTTTGTTATAAATATGCAAGTTTGCTTCATTAAAGCTAATTTTCACTTTTTCTTACAAGACTATTTTCATACTGTTACGTATAATATTTATTATAAAATACACTGTGTTTCACAGGATAGGTTGCACAAGTAATATATTAAAAAACAAATATATATATAACATTGGTGTAACATTTTATACCGGTGTGTACACACAGATTCATACACTTCCTTAACGCTTAAATCTAAAGATTGCGTTCAGTTTATACATTCAGGTAACGTATGAAGAGTTTGTTCAATTTATATGTGCAAGTGAAGTATGAACTGTTCGTTGAAATTATACATGCAGGTAAAGTATGAAGAGTTCTTCCAAATTATACATGCAGGTAAAGTATGAAGCATTCGTTCAGTTTATACATGCAGGTAAAGTATGAAGCATTCGTTCAATTTATACATGCAGGTAAAGTAATTTTATGATGAGGTTTAAGGTAGTGGTCATTTGTAAACAAATGTTTAAATAGCGAGCTATCCGCGGTTGTGGGGTGTACTTTATTATAATATTTCTAAACACGCTGACATGGCCTTTTGACCATAGAAAGTTCTGGAAGAGAACTTATGACCTATATCCTGGTCATCTTATTGTGTCTTAGGTTTCTATATAATGTTCTGATATACAAAATTAATAATTCCTAATTTAGTATCATTCTTTGTGGAATCACTTTTAGTCGTGTTCAGACATAATTTGGGAGGAATTATTTAAATCATGCTTTGCATTTACTAAAGTGCTCATAGAATGGATTAATAATAATAATAATAATAATAATAATAATAATAATAATAATAATAATGACGATAGTAATAATAATAATAATAATAATAATAAACAACTTTATTTAACGTGAATAACATTTTTGGTCTTGACTGGCTCATATACAATGTGGTCTTTAATTTTAGTAATTGGCTATGTTTTTAAAAAATTACAAAATCATACACATAATCGGGTATCGAAGCACACTCATTCATACATATTTAACGTGAATAAATATATGTGACTATACTGGGAAACATAGACATATATGAACAATATTCAATACACAGGTACATACATTTCAGCGTAACCTAGGTCTTACGTATTATATTTATCAAATAAGACCTGGACCCGTTATTTATGGACATAATGATAAAGTTTTATATTCAGAGGCTTTATTATGGCATTCAAGTTAGTGAAGAAAGAATTTCTTTAATTATATTTTAAGAGAAGCAAAGTAATTTGAATTACGTATCATCAGGGGTAAGGAATTCCATATAGTTGGTGCTGAACACTATTTTGGGATTATTGCGAATTCATTTAACGACATTCTATATGATATCATTGTGATACATGAAGACTGTTTGTACCTCACACATTTGAAGACTATTGGTACCTCATACATTTGAAGACTATTGGTACCTCACACAATTGAAGACTATTGGTACCTCACACAATTGAAGACTATTGGTATATGAGCACTTTCAAGACTGGAATTAATTCCAAACACTTTACTTTTGGACTTAATCATAGAACATTTCGGATTATTTATTTTCACCTTGTAACTTAGAGAATTAAATGATTTGTTGATTTTACAAAACTTGCAAGATTCGATTCTTTCTGTCACTTAAATTAAGACAAAGATTTGTAACAAACTATTCATGGTCTGTAACATTATTCAATTAAAAGATGACTAACGAATGTTCACAAATATTTCAAAATGTAATCCTAAACTTGTTTCGTAGTTTTTTCCACTAATAAACTTTCTCTTTTACAAATCTAATCTGATGTTATTTTCGTCGTTGCTTTTGGATTAAATACCACTTCTCAGCGCAAGACAGGCTGTACGTGGCAAGTATAAATAGTGGATGAAGAACTGGTGAAAACCCTGGTAAGAACAATCAACCCACGAGAAGCTACTGGCAAGATTTCTCACATACCCACATTGGCTGAGCCCGATATTCGAAATCACGGGAACAACGGTGAGTTGTTATGCTATAATGTATTTCTTTTTTATGTGTACACTTGCTGTTGATAGGGGAAAATAAGTGCAATTTATTCCAATTAGGAAATCAATCATTCTGTGTTGCTTTCTTTTCACGACCAAGCCTTTACATTTACGTCAGTTGCTTTCTCACCGTCACAACGACTCCATTCTGTACATCATCATACATTATAAATTAATTTTGTTTCACAGTTTGCATACAAATACAAGATACTAAAACATGCTTCTCAAAACAAGAGTCAGATATAACGGGAGTTAATAATCTCAGACAATGCAAAAATAATTGCCTTGTTTTCATATCTTATCACCAGGATATGTCCATTGGGGTTTTCTTTACCTACTATCATGCCTGGCACCGAAAATTAATTTGCATGCTGTCGCTTTCACTGCAATGCTCGTATAAAAACAATAACGATGAATGCTAGGGAAATATTTTACCTAGATTTGGGGAAAGTGTAGCTTCTTTTTGTCCCACTAGCTCACCGGTATCTTAAAAGAAATTGAGTATTCCTAGGCGTATATCTATCTTTTTTACTAATAATATTGTATTAAGAAATTACAAACACAACAAACAGCATTCATGCGCCACATTGTTTGCATATGGGGATGTCTGAATTCTACATTTTGAAGCATTTGACAAAAACGCGTCCGATTTATAATACTAAACAGTGAAACACACGAGAAATTACACAATATCCTAATATAATCTATGTATAAGTACGCCCGACCCAAGTGAATGAAATAAGCGTTGTATCGATCTTACATTCCTCACATTCTTAGATTAGTTTATTTCCACTGTGTACATCCTGAAAGCTAGTAAGCATGTCGATGATTGTTTTTGTTTTTATTTCGTTCTCTGAATCTTTATCAAAAGTAAAGAAAAATCTGTATTGGTAGGAATAATATCTCATTTGCAAAAAACTCTAGTGTACAATGTGCAACTTTTATTAGTAATTGGCTTATTCTGTATCACTACCCTTGATATATATGTACAATAATAATCTTTCATAAACAAAATGGGCAATGACTGATAGAGCCTTGTTTCCTTACATTATAATTTCATCACTACCTTCAACTATGTCAGCAAGTCTTGCCTATATGTGGGTACCATTCATTTTGAGGTGACGTTCGCTTTTAGAGATGAACTCTCGTTACATGGAAAATATAAGTTGAGTGCAGGAATGGAGACTAATTTTCATGAGAACAGGAATGGAAACTGAATTTTCATGAGAGCAGGAATGGAGACCGAATTTTCATGAGAGCAGGAATGGAGACTGAATTTTCACGAGAGCAGGAATGGAGACTTAATTTTCATGAGAGCAGGAATGGAGACTGAATTTTCATAAGAACAGGAATGGAGACTGACTTTTCATGAGAACAGGAATGGAGACTGAATTTTCATCTTTGTAACTCATCGGATATGTATGAATCAGCAGGATGAGTATCAATTTAACATCATGGCAATTCAAGCATATGTCCATGGCATTGTATATTGGCTTCTCACAGCAAATGAATATAAATGAGACAAAATATCTTAAAAATTAAGTAAATTTACAACTATTGTTGTTACTCCGAGTTTGCAACTGCATCGGTCATAAATCACAAAATCGTGCCAAAATCAGCTACGTATATTGTCATCAGGATTGATTTCACCTGGGTTAGTACCAAACAAAACATTAGTATCAGTCATATTATTATTAAAGTCTGGATTCGTTAAGTGTTTTATATTATTATCATGTATAATATTAAAGAATGAGTGCCTTGAGTATCCAACACTATTGCCATTCATAATATGAAGTCCGAATCCCTTGACTCGAGTACCCAGTATTACTGAGGTCTAACATTATCGCCCTGTATAATATGAAAGACCGAATCCTTTGAGTATCCAACATTGTTACCATGTGTAACATTAATTACTACATTCATTCAGTGTTCTATATTTTTACACTGTAAAATATTACAGACTTAATTTCGTGAGAGTTTTACCTAATTTACTTGAGTGACCAACATTATTAGTACCACGTATAACATTAAAGGCCATATGGCACGACTGTCGAATAGTATTGCCATGTATAATATTAAAGACCGAATCGCTTGAGTGTCCAACGTTATTGTTATGAAGAATATCATAAACCGAACCCCATGACTGTCCAGTATTATTAACATGTATAATATTAAAGGCCAAATTCCTCAAGCGTCGAACCTTGTATAATATTAAAGACTGAGTCCCGTAAGTGTCCAACATTTTAACCACATATAATAATAAAGTCTGAGTCCCTTAAGTATCCAACATTTTAACATTGTATTATATTAAAGACTGAGTCCCTTAAGTGTCCAACACTTTAACTATGTATACTATTAAAGACTGAGTTCCTTAAGTGTCCAACATTGTAACCATATATAATAATAAAGTCTGAGTCCCTTAAGTATCCAACATTTTAACCATGTATAATATTAAAGACTGAGTTTCTTAAGTGTCCAACATTGTAACCATATATAATAATAAAGACTGGGTCCCTTAAGTGTCCAATATTTTAATCATGTATAATATTAAAGTCTGAGTCCCCTAAGTGTCCAACATTTTAACCATGTATAATATTAAAGACTGGGTCCCCTAAGTGTCCAACATTTTAACATTGTATTATATTAAAGACTGAGTCCCTTAAGTGTCCAACATTTTAACCATGTATAATATTAAAGTCTGAGTCCCTTAAGTGTCAAACATTTTAACCATGTATAATATTAAAGTCTGAATTCCTTGAGGACCCAGTATTATCGCTATGTGTAATATTAAGGACTGAATTCCTTGAGTATCGTGCATTGTTACACAGTACGATATCAGAGACCGAACCCCTTGACTATCCATCATTATTGCCAAATATAACGCTCAAGACTGAATTAGCGAGTGTCCAAGGATTACTCTGAATAATAATATTTAAGGCCGAATCTCTTGAGTGTCTTGCATTATTACATGTCATAGTGTGATATATAATTGATATCATCCATATTTAAAATTGTTCATGTAGCGTAGTCCTAATTGCATTATCAAATTAATTCCTGGAATACGTGCTATTCTGGAGAAAGCAAGGTCCTAACACATGTACAGTTTCAAGAGGATGATAGAGCGACACGTCTGGCATAGTATGTGAGTGATAATAGAATTCCGTGTGTGTGTGTGTGTGTGTTAGATATTTAAGGTAGCTTTAACAATTTTAGTCATATCGCTACGATGACTGCAGTGTGGCAGTTTATATCGATGACTAGCACTGGAGCATCATGCCGCAGAGATGAAGCATCATGTCCCACCTAGTCACATTATCTTGAAACCAGGCCGACCAGTCCTAACACTAACCGCTTAATACTGAACGACAAGCGAGGCATTGACTGGGTGAGACATGATGCAACAAATCTCTGGCATGATGCCCCATTGCTAGACATCATTACAAACTGTCACACTGCAGACATCGTATCGATATGACTGGATAATTGCTAAAAATTAGAATAAAAATCCGGAATCATTCACACACTGCTATCTTAAGTACTTGTAACTGAAGAAAAAAAATGTTTCGTCTGCGATATTAAGTACACGAAACTGAAATAACTGTTTTGTCTGCAATGCTAACTACATGTAGCTGAAATAACTGCTTGTCTGCCGTGTTAAGTAAATGGATGTATCATACAAACTCACATCAGTATGCACTGCAAATAGACTTAAACCTGTACGGCCATCACCTATAATCAGTGGTCAAACAGGCTTAATTAAAGGCAGATACATAAGAGAAATTATCCGTACTATTTATGGCCTTATGTTTTACCCTGGGAAAAAAGCAGGCTACCTGGACATCTTCAAACTGATTTTGAGAAAGCATTCGATACTGTTGCGTGGCCTTTTATTGATAATGTTCTAAATTTTCTAAATTTTAACAAGGATTTTCAAGGCTAGATCTTTCTCTTCTATAAAACTATCAGCTCTTGTGTAACTTTAAATTGACAATACTCACCATGGTTTGAAATCAAAAGAGGATGTAGACAACGCGACACCCCGCCCATCCCCGTATATATCTCTTTCATGTGCAGAAATATTAGCCCCTTTGATTTTGAAAAATCTAAACAACAGAGGAATTAAAATAAAAAAGCACCGAATATCGAGCTTGACAATATGAATTTGACACCGATCTCACCCTGATGGCTCAGAGAAGTCCCTCAAGTCAGCTCTAGATCCTATCGACAAATATTCTAAATTTTCAGGTTCATGTATTAATATAAACGATTTTTGTAATAAGTTTGAAATAAATGTCGAAATCCTATAGTTTCAAGGTATGCTTAGAGAGGTTCAGTTTCTTCCTACAACTTTCATATATACATTTTTTCCAAATATATATGACCCTTTTCTTTACATAAAGTTGTAATCTTGTTCATTAAGGAGATAAAGACTAAGAGTCATCGGAAAGAATACTTCTTTTTGCCTTTTAAATTAACTAGGTGTCATAAACGCAGATGTGTTCAAACTAAAATAATACATAGAAGTTTACCAACAAATACATTACTGAATAAACATTGGAAAAGTCCATACATAGTATGAGCTCCCTATCTAATGACTCCTTAAAGACTTTATCTCATCCTTTTGGAACTGTTCCATAACCGAGTCATTACTTACTGGCTTTATTGGGTGGATAAGATGTAAGTGTAATCATCTGCATAATTTTCAAGTTTCAAAAACAGAATTAATATTTGGTAGAACAGACCAAAAACAGAATTAATATTTGGTAGAATAGACCAAAAACAGAATTAATATTTGGTAGAACAGACCAAAAACAGAATTTATATTTGGTAGAACAGACCAAAACAAAATTTATACTTGGCATAAAAGACAAAAACAGTCAATTTATACTTGGTATAATAGACCAAAACAGTAAATTTGTACTTGGTATAATAGACCAAATTGGAGACATTATCCTTGGTATAATAGACCAAAACAGAATTTATACTTGGTGATAATAGACCAAAACAAAATTTATACTTGGTATAAAAGACCAAAAGCAGAGAATGAATATTTGGTATACTGGACCAAAACAGTGAATTTATACCTGGAATATTAGACAAAAACAGAATTTTTACTTGGTATAAAAGACCAAAAACAGAGAAATCATACTACTTCTACTTGGTAAAATAGACCAAAACAGAGAATTTATACTTGGTATAATAGACAAAGAAAGAGAATTTATACTTGGTATAAAACACCAAAAACAGAGAATTTGTACTTGGTATAATAGACCAAAACAGTCCATTTGTACTTGGTATAAAAGACCAAAAGCAGAGAATTAATATTGGTATACTGGTCCAAAACAGTGAATTTATACCTGGAATATTAGACAAAATAGAATTTATGCTTGGCATTAAAGACCAAAAACAGAGAATTCATACTACTTCGACTTGGTATAATAGACCAAAACAGAGAATTTATGCTTGGTATACTTGACCAAATCAGTGAATTTATACTTGGTATAAAACACCAAAAACAGAGAATTTATACTTGGTATACTGGATCAAAACAGTGAATTTATACTTGGTATATTAGACCAAAACAAAGAATTTATACTTGGTACAAAAGACCACAAACAGAGGAGCTATACTAGGTTTAAAAGACACAAAAAAAACCCAGAGCATATATATTTGGTATAAAAGACCAAAAACAGAGAATTTAAGGTTGGAATACAGGACCAGAACAGAGAATTTATACTTGGCATAAAAGACCAAAAACAGAGAATTTATACTTGATATAATAGACCAAAACAGTGATTTAATTATTGGTATAATAGACCATATCAGATAATTTATACTTCTTATGAAAGACCAAAACAGAATTTATAATTGGTATTAAAGACCACAGAGAATTTATACTAAGTATAAAAGACCAAAACCAGAGAATTTATACATGGTATGAAAGACCAAAAACAGAGAATTTATACCTGGTATGAGAGACCAAAACAGTGAATTTATACTTGGTATAATAGACCAAAACAGAGAATTTATACTTGGTATAATAGACCAAAACAGAGAATTTATACTTGTTGTAAAAGACCAAAAGCAGAGAATTTATACTTGTTGTAAAAGACCAAAAACAGAGAATTTATACCTGGTATAATAGACCAAAACAGAATTTATACTTGGCATAAAAGACCAAAAACAGAGAATTTATACTTGATATAATAGACCAAAACAGTGATTTAATTATTGGTATAATAGACCATATCAGATAATTTATACTTCTTGTGAAAGACCAAAACAGAATTTATAATTGGTATTAAAGACCACAGAGAATTTATACTAAGTATAAAAGACCAAAACCAGAGAATTTATACATGGTATGAAAGACCAAAAACAGAGAATTTATACCTGGTATGAGAGACCAAAACAGTGAATTTATACTTGGTATAATAGACCAAAACAGAGAATTTATACTTGGTATAATAGACCAAAACAGAGAATTTATACTTGTTGTAAAAGACCAAAAGCAGAGAATTTATACTTGTTGTAAAAGACCAAAAACAGAGAATTTATACCTGGTATAATAGACCAAAACAGAATTTATGCTTGGTATAATAGACCAAAACAGAGAATTTATACTTGGTATAATAGACCAAACAGAGAATTTATACTTGGTTATAATCGACCAAAATATAATTTAGACCAAGTATTAAAGACCAAAACAGTGAATTTATACATGGTATAATAGATTAAAAACGAAGAATTTATGCTTGGTATAATAGATCAAAACGAAGAATTTATGCTTGGTATAATAGATCAAAACGAAGAATTTATACTTGGTATAATAGATCAAAACGAAGAATTTATGCTTGGTATAATAGACCAAAAGAGAGAATTTATATTTGGTATAAAAGACCAAAACAAAGGTGATGCAGTGATCAATCTCCTTCTGCTACCACTGAAATCATATATCAATTAATGTAGAGTTAATCTGGAAACATAAAAAAATGACTCATTTGACAAAATAAATGAAGTTATGTTACATGTCAGAAACAATTTATACGCATATCAATTGCACATGGAAAAAGTGTGATAGCTAATAAAAAATGTATGAACATGACTTTGAATGATTCGTACTACATTTTCAAATCATAACCACAACTTTAATTAAGATCCGTTATGTCCAGATATAAGTACTTGCGTGTGTGTGCGTGTGTATAATTATATGTGTGTGTGCATATATGTATGCACATGTAAAAAATAGTTACAATAAATGCACCTTTCTTTTCTTGTACTCTCTCTCTCTCTCTCTCTCTCTCAAGTACAAGTAACCAGTATTAAATTCTGTAATTAATTTAGAATTAGAATATAACTGTCAGAGATTGTGATGAATCATCTATATTTTGTGTGATTTGGGTATCAAACACAGACATCCTTGTTTAGTTGAGCCACTCAGTATTACTTCCTCTACCCACCCACCCCACAAAAAAAATGTTAACACTCCCATCGAAGTCAGCATAATCCTCTTTAGACCGCCTTTATTAATAACTACTCTGGAAAACGTCACTTTATGATACATATTTCAAATGGCCCAAGATTTTCTCTGGCATGTCTCAACCCTGTCATTCCCTACACTTAACCCAACATTGACATATCTGTCTGACAGTTATCAAACTGATTATTATTTAAGTTCAATCTATGCCCCAAACAAAGCAGAAAAGTAGGGAAACTTAATTTTTCTTCATGCCGATCTGCAACGTTGTAATAATGTCTGAGTGTATTTCAGTTTAATTGCACGTCAGCAAAAAAAATGGCTGCATGGTGCCAATTAGAAGTAAAGTTCTAAATGTGTACAAATGAATTATAAAGAAAGTCGCCTTCTTATGAATATAAAGTACAAAAAAGTAAAAGGCAAACATGTTAAAAGTGCCAAACGAATCTAAACTAAAAGTTAAAGGTAAACATAAATTGTTTAAATCATCGGGTACACAAAAAATAAAAAATAAAAACTTCATTCTTAAAGGGAGGAAGTAGTTACACTCGACAAGAATGTGTCACACGGTTCGGGGGTTTGATATCAAACGTCGAGATTTTCGAACATAGAATATTTGCAATAGTTTCAAGGCTGTTTCTACTTACACGCGAATTATTAAGCCAAACAGTGGAATGAAATGATGTATGAGCTTACAAGGTTTGGTAATTGAGCCTGTTGACCTGGTCATATTCAGGATTAGATTGAGTAGATGTGTAATTTTTACATGTGATTACTGCGCCATAACTGAGGGAATCTTATCGTGGTAGCGTGACACTTGCCAGTTAACAATAAATCGCTTGATTGCGATGGTTTAACCTCCCTCGTTTGGAGCATGATTGATGTTTATTTAGAATCCGTTGGGAAAACGGTCAGACAGATCGAGAGATGATGTGACTTTGGGTGGTTAAGTAGCGGAGAAATGACAAAGTGGATATAATCCAGAGACAATACTGCGCCATTTAAAATGAGTGTAATAAAATTAGGTTTTTCCGGAAATAGTTATTAGTAAAGGCTAAATAGAGAGAATTATTCTAACTTGGAAAGGCGTGGGCTACATTTTGGCGGTTAGATAAAGTTAATCCTGAGTGGCTAAGCTAAATGAGGTGAGGGGTGTTTACCAGACGAAATTCAATGTTTTAAATAATTTCCCTTATATAATTTTTCAGTCCAATTATTTTCTGTGGCTGGAGAATGGTAAAGAGAAGGAAAAGGAATACGGCAACGCTGACCTATCGGCAACATTGAATTTTGAAGGACCTGGAGCAACAGTTCAGTCGATCAGTCACTCGATTTCATCATGAAATTTGTTTTATTTTTATAACTTATAATTTATAACTTTTGGGCAGTTTTATTTTTAACAGAAAATGTATCATTCAAATGTCATGTTCAATTTCATTTTCTTTATTAATCCGAGTTTCCCTTGTCATCCCATTTTTGATATGTGGACACTTATGTTGGGGTGTAGGGTTTAAATCCAATCTCTCTCAAAAAGTTCGAATTCGCTGACACCATTTGGTGTCGGCATGAAGTAGCCGCTTACTTAGCCGGCCCAGCAAACTTGAACGACCTTTCATCGAGATATACCTGCATGAAATCGATAGGAATATGATTTTGTTCTCAAAAATCATGGGAATAGCAGTCGTCAAGTCTTTAATCCGCTGACAGACGAGACGAAAGTACGTCGTTGCTGAAATTTGACACGGATCTGGCCATTTGCATTCCGAGTCACATGACTATAAAAATCTCGTAACCTACATGTTAATGACATCAGAGGTCATATAGTCACGTGATAACGACAATAAGCAAATTTCCAAAGTTGTTGTACATAGAATGTGGACATATTATGTAGAAGTCGCTTAATGTTTGTAAATAAATATAAAGCACACTTAATTATCAACATATTATTCTGAGAACAACAACCAGAAACCTGTCGGTATCGCAGCAGGGTGGAAAAAAAACTATTTTTAAGTACCGAGCACGTGTCAGCAATGTATTTGTAGGTATCACGTGAATACCACATTGACATGTGCTCTCTGCGTAGTGAATCTGGTTTTCTTCAAATTGCTGAAACATTTACAGATTTTGTTCGTTGTTTTCAGAATAAATATTTTGATAAAAAAATTCATTTTTCCATAAACATTACCTGATTTTTATTTATATGTTCGATTTGTTTTCCTACAGCAACACTAGAAATGGCATATTGTTGATATCACGTGACTGTATGACCTCTGATGTCACTGACATGTAGGTTGCGAGAGTTGTGTAGTCACGTTACTATGAATGCAAATAACCAAATCCAGGTCAAATTTCAACAACGATGTACTTTCGTCTCGTCTGTCAGCGGATTAAAAACATAACGAATGATGTGATCGCAATTTCTGAGAAAATAAATCATATTCTTATCGATTTCATGCAGGTATATCTTGATGAAAGGTAGTTCAAGTTTGCTGAGCCGGCTAGTAAGTGGCTACCCCATGCCGATACCGAATTGTGTCAGCGAATTCCACCTTTTCAATAGGGAATGGACTCTGACCCTACACCCTAGCATAAATATCCAAATATCAAAAAATGTGATGGCAAGGGTCAGAGGAAACTCGGACTATGTAAATTTTTTAATTGTTATATTTTACTTACGGGGACTCGTGTTGTTCTATTCCATGTCTATGTTCAGATCTTTCTTATTCCATCAATTAATTTCATATTTTATTTTATTATTTGCTAGATCCGTGCAATTACACCGTAGTCAAGCATCTAGATACCGATAACCAGACCATCGCCATGTAACGAGTGAACCCTAACAAGATGATAATTCGGTTATAAACTGAGGAGACAATCGTTCGTGTGAGGGAAAAAAAAACGGTTAACTTGCTTCAAAAATGATCCCTCTAAAAGGGAAGCTCTGAATCCATCCAGGCAAAGTCTAAATTCCTGATCTTGTATCAGTTCAAGCAGCTATAGGTCAGGTTGCATCCTACAGGTAAGATTGTATCCTACAGGTAAGATTGTATCCTATAGGTAAGGTTGTATCCTACAGGTAAGATTGTATCCTACATGTAAGGTTGTATCCTACAGGTAAGATTGTATCCTACAGGTATGATTTACAAGCTGATTCATGTACAATCGGGCCCTAGTCAAGTTTAAAGCGCAGTAACGGTCTACATAACAGGAACAAGCCCCACCGTTATGCTCCACAGTCTGTTTTTGCCAGGACTCGTATTAAATCTAAGGCTTCAGCGGTTGCTTCTAAGGTATCTATATGAAGGAAAGTTAGTTTACACTAAAGAAATAAACCAGAAACATTTGGTCCATTCAGGAATATCGGAACTATCTGGACAGAGTTTGAGGCCATCACGAATTCGATATATATAAACTATCAAAAAAATTATTCATCCCATTTCCGAAATTAGTTTGAACTTTTCTGTAGTCAATGTTCAGATCTTCAGTTGTATGTTTGCTCTTTGTGTTAATATTTTATTTTAGTACACGCGTCCCCCAGCAATTATTTTATGGCGGATACTTGACAGCAGATTAAGAAGTCTCTGACATACAATGAACAGTCAGTTCCTCACCAAGACTTGACACTGTGGTCTTAAGTTTGATGAAGTACACCCATATCCCGATGGCAGTATTCAGAAATGTTATCATCTTCCATAATTATGGTGTTTAATTTAAAAACTCGAACATAAAGTTCGTTTAACGGCCTAAAATGTTTTCATCTCGTTGATTCGTTTTACCTCTGCCGTGCCGACCACAAGGATGATACGCCAGCTTTTTACATGTCAAAATCAAAATATTTCCATAAAAGTGAGTTTTTCCTTCGAATTCAATTTACATTTTTTGTATTTATGAAATTAATAGTATCCAATAAAGGGTTAAAACGTTCATGGACTTTACCCTTCATTTATTTTACATAAACAGTTAACAACACTCCTTTCAGAGTTGACAACACTCAAGTCAAACTTTATCTTGGCAGTATATTTAACTCATTAACCCCTGGAGGTTTTGTTGTTGTTGTTATTGTTGTTGTTGTTGTTGTTGTTGTAGGGTTTAACACCATTTTTCAGCACACGATAGGCTATCCATGGCGGCCAGTATTAATGGTTGAGGATGAACCCGGGAAATCCCCGGAAAGAACCACCGACCCTCGAGAAGGGAGGTTTTATCGTTTTAGCCTGAAATGCGAGTATGAAACAAAATTTGGTGGCTATTTCTGAATACATCCCAATACATCGACTTAAAAGAGATTTCCCTTTAATCTAATGACTAGTTGTGTTAGAAAGGTCGTTTTTCATTGGCTAATTCGCTCGCTCACGAGCAGAAGGGTAAAAGTTGGATTTTTTTTATTTGTTGCTTCACGGACCTATCATTTTTTTGTATTGAGACCATTCTTTATTCCAAATGCCCATATTATCCTACTTTTTGCAAAGGTTCACCTGTCTGTGTACTGTTGAGACCGGTCTGCCTTAGATCAGAGACCAAAAGGTCTAACATCCGGACACAAAATCGGATTCCAACCACGAGCGAAATTTGCGCGGAAAAAAATCGGGTCCAAAAAGTTAGGTTTTTTCTTTGGTATTTTGTAGTGCAACTAGAACGTCCAGATTATTTGGTATCATTGTAGAGCTGCATCTATCTACCTTTCTATAATACCACCTACTTTAATGTATTTTATATGACCATGGCGCTACAGAGCTCGGCAGTAGGCTACTACGTCCTGCCGCATAAACGTGGCGCCAGGGGTTAATGAGTTAATCCTTAAACTTTCATTAGATGGACCGCTCCGGTGGCCTAGTGGTTAGAGCGTCCGCCTCGGATGCGGGAGGTCGTGGGTTCGATCCCCGGCCGAGTCATACCAGAGACTTAAAAAATGGTACTAACAGCTGCCTCGCTTGGCGTTCAGCATTAAGAGGTTAGTGTTAGGACTGGTCGGCCTGGTGTCAGGATAATGTGACTGGGTGGGACATCATGCTACATGTCTGCGGCATGATGCCCCAGTCCTAGACATCACTATAAACTGCCACATTGCAGACATCGTAGCGATATGACTGAAAAATTGTTAAAGCTACGTTAAAAATCAGAATCACATCACATCACATCACTTCATTAGATGATGTGTCTTTTAGTATATCTAGGTCAATATATACAAAGTAAATTTTCCCTTTGGTTTTGGTGCGTATTTCTCCAAAACAAAATGTTGATCTCACAGTTTTCGAACGCGAGAAGTGAAAAGAGAAGGATATATCTGAATATCGAAAAGTGGAAAAACAACTTCGAGTAATAAAGTCTTGCTTATAAATTAATTGCTAATTAGGAAACAACTTCTTTTAAGGAATACACAATTTAGAATGTATTCCGAAGTCTCGATACTGTTAATATCTCACTAACACAAATGTAGCATGTTGCTGCAGAGTGGTGCGATGCACTGTTCCGAACAGGCTAATACAGAGGTGGGCAAACTTTCTAGTGCAAGTGCCGCATACACAAATTTACACCTTGTCGCGGGCCGCATAGTTCATTAAGTAAAATAATTAATATTTGAAATAGCAAAAACAAAAGGTTTTTCTTAATAACATCATAATTAATTTTCAGTTGTTAATATGTTGTTAATATTTGAAAACTTAAACTTAAACTTCAAAAGAAGCCTATTTATTTGATAAACAGAGTAACATAAACAGAGTCAGTACGAATGATGACTTGTTCCAAGGCCGCATGAAAACCCTTGGCGGGCCGCATGAAAGCCCTTGGCGGGCCGCTTGCAGCCCGCGGGCCGTAGTTTGCCCACCCTTGGGCTAATACTATCTGGTGGCGTCTTGTTTACAAAATCGGAACATTGTTTTCAAATATTTGAGACAAGAATGATAAACATCTTTTAAAGTCTATTTTAGTACAGTGATGTGTGTGTGTGTGTGTGTCTGTCTGTGTGTCTGTCTGTGTGTGTGATCATGAGAAATGCAGGATTTCATCCTTACAGATCTTGTCGATACGCGTTTGAATCAGCGATTACCCCCCCCCCCCCATCATAAATGAATATTTTACAAAAGTAGCAATTTCATAATAATTATCTGACATTTATTGTATATAATTTGAAGTTGTTTGATAGGGCCAAGCTACGCTGTCTCGTCTGAGGAAAAGGACCCTTCTTGATCATTCAAGTGTTATTTACTGTACGAATCTGGCAGTATTTAATAAGGACTCGATAAACATCTTTGCATCAAGCTGAACTTTTGACGGGATGTGGGAGCTTAACTAAACGAACCTGTGGTGAGGGATCAAAAATATATTTTCGTAGTAGAATGTTAATAAAGATATAAATCACGAGACTGGTTTCTGTTGGAATTTTGTCTTCATGTGATCTGATGTTGATATTTGTTTGCGAGTAATAAAAAAAACCCCACTGATTGCGATTAACACGTATTCAGCAGACGAGATTGCGAGTTAAAGAAAATGCAAAAATATAAAATACCTGCCGTTCATCTTTGTCAATTATAGAGATTCCAGTTCTATTCACGTTTAAGCTCTTTCTTTTATTGTTGTTTATGATCGGTCATAAATAGTAGTTTACAATTTATTTCTTTTTTTAACCAAACAAGAAACATAAAACGAAACCAAAAAAAAAGAAAAATGCACGATAACGCACAGTGATGTTTGTGCTGGATTTCATAGTGACTCGAGACTATAAGAAACATAAAAACGCCTTTTATAAAAACTCGTACGCGTCTTTCGAATAATTAACTTAACGTTAATGTGCTGTTATTTATTATTTATTTTGGTATTTGTCACGATCCGTCTTAAAGGATCCTAAAGCTCTTGGACTCACGGTACTAATTCAGTTCCCATAGTAAACCTATGCCAACACCATGATATTAAAAATTCAATAACTTAAAAGTTTTGAGTGCTCATGATCAAACTTATATTTATCAGTATAGATGAAACCTAGATGTCAGCTTCTATGCAGAGGAAAGGATATTAGCCGCGGCATTTTCTGGACCTGCATGTGTTTGAAACATGTGCATTCAATTCCGCACCAAAGAGTCAGGTGCTACTTTTAGTAACGAGTGTTCCAAAATCAAGACTGTTAAAGGACTGAAATTCCATCAATAAAGCAATGTCTCAACATTTTTTTCGCTTACAACTAGGATAAACTCTCAAAAGATTCTTTTTCCTAAAACACAACTTATATTATTAACCAATCCTGGTCAGCCAAACCCATATATACTCTATTTTATGTGCACCCATTTCCAGGCTGGTTCCCATTTTTCCATACCACTAGTACCGTGTGTCCTCTAAGTGTACTCTCTCTATAATTAGTCCAATCCACATTAACACGTTATTTTAGCTTTCAATGTGTCATCTTTCATAACTTTAACTTCAGAATGGACAATATGTGAATCTTTGTGTTATGGAAATAAACGAAGAATGACATTTAAAAGTAAATACTGCTAGAAAATTCTAAATTGTAGTGTCTCATAAGCAAAGAACAGTGCAAACTACGTCAATCTTAAATTTTCCGTCGTACTGTATACATAGTGCGTATTTGTGTGTGTGACTAATTCAACAACACAAATTGCCGGCCGATCTTACATTCTCAACATCCAACATTAATTTTCGCATGGTTCAAATGTGCACACAAACTGTAAAACGTGTCCGAAGAGTGGAACAGAATGTAACTTAGAGAATAAATTAATTAGAAAACAGCTCGCCCTCTGTTCTTATCCTACTACCAAGGTTGAAATATAGTCTGTCATAGACAGATAATACTTTACAAGACTTATCATAACCGTTTTCAAACTGTATTATCATCTTTTGAAATATTTAGCTGCTATTCTAAAATATTGTAGCAGTTTTTTTTTGTTTTCTCAAAAAAAGAGTATTTTAATTATGCACAATATACTGTGCTTGACGTATGTCGAAGATGGTTTACATCGAATGACGTAAAATCTTCAATCAAATAGTCTAATATATGTATGGGATATGGGATATCACTAAGCGAAATTATTTTACCGCAATGGGAGTTTTCCTCTGAAATTAAAACTCTCCTCATGATGGATGCAGCCTAATGGTTGTGTCTGTGGAAGCACTTTATGAAAGGTACTAAATAGATAATGTAAAACCCCCATATATATATATATATATATATATATATATATATATATATATATATATATATATATATATATATATATATATATATATATACAGTACGTATGTTGTATCAATGATATACTACATTATGTATAACTTTTCATTAAAATGAAACGAGGCTTGCAACGAGTGGTATATCGTTGATACAGCGTACGTACTATACATATATTTTATTTATATCACATACAAATAAACGGAGTTAAGTTATGCTCCTGCCAACTGTGTATTGGCCGAGTGAAAGACCTCATCACATCCCTGCGAGTGTGTCCGCTACAAAATGTAGTTCTATACCTTTTCTTGTTGCTCACAATCAGATTTGCAAATTGATAAGTTGATTGTTTTATTTTTAAGTTTCTATTTTTATTCACATATTCACATTGATTAAATCAATATAAGACACAAGTATGACTTAAACATGAAAGGCTGTTTTTATGTAGAAAGTAGAGCACTGGAACACGTTAGCCTCTTGTACACACTGAACGTTCAGGCATTCAAGTACTGGCGTGTAAAAATTAGCGTGAAATAGAAACTAAGCAAAATGACGATTCCAGCAAGAGGTGATTAAAATATTTTAATATATTTACAGTTGATCAAAGTCATTATTCTGCTTTAATTAATATTACTACTGACCACAAAACAAACTCTCTCTCACTCTCTCTTTCTCTCTTGGACGGTTTGACTTTACCATCATTCATAGGTCCAGAGAGATCGTCGTATGGCACGAGCGAAAATCCACAATGCTCGTATTTTCATGGATCATCGCCCGTTGTTTTTGTTTCCACGATGGTCCAGAGAGAGAGAGAGAGAGAGAGAGAGAGGGTAGAGGGTCAACGCTTGGACATTTTCGTATTTAATAAATAATAATCGATTTTCAGAACGTTATAATAGGTTTAAGAAACAAGAAAAAAGAATAATCACAAAATACGTTACATTATGTGACCCTCCTAAAAGACAAATTCAACATAGCATTTACAAAATTTAAATGTTAGTATTAACAAGCTATTGTAACTATGTATATCTGATATCATGAACACTGTAGACAGATCCCAAGGAAAGTGTAAATATAAAGTTACGACGAACCATATTACTGTAGGTTACCTGGTGCAAGTTTAGTCTTAAGGTCTTCATCCAACCGAAATTGTTTTTCTTTATCAGTGTATATATATACGTCCTTACACCACATATTTATACCATACATTAATTAATAGTGTGTGTGTGTGTGTGTGTGTGTGTGTGTGTGCAGAGCATACATACTTTGTCTTTGCATTTTAACATTCCTACCTTCGTGCTTCAATTTTAAGCGATCTTAGCACGTACTAGATTAGGTCTTGGGTACGCACTAGCTACGATTGCGTAGCCTTAGCGTGGTTGAGGCTACGATTTGATCACATACTTGACAATGGAGCAAATCAAACAATTGTCAAGGACAAACAGATTATAGAGAAACCTTACTCCCTAGGCAGAGATATGTTTTTCAGGAAGTTTGACTCTGGATAACATTATTAAGCTTTTACCACTTAAATTATATTGGAATATTTACGCTAACCGTAACTTCTCCACAATGACAGATAGCACGAGATTCTCGCGGTAGTTCGTTTTCCAAATAAGGCATGCTATACCACATATGGATATTCTGCGATACATTATTCAATTCATACCATATGTACTAAATATCTGTTTACTATCACAAATAAGGCAGCGACGTCCTTATATGGAACACACAAAAGAGACTAAACATTGAAATTGTTATCGGTTGAACTATTATGGCCGACGATCCAAATGAAAATATCGGGCAAAGAAGGTAAACCATATTTTGCAATGACTTGCAGCAATTCTGGTATTAAATAAGAGGACTATTTAATTTATTTCAACATATGTAAGGAACATGCTGACATTTTGTATAGTAGGCTGACACAACGCCAGGTGTAAATCGCGCCCGGCTGCTCCATTGATACACACAGGTTCGTTATAGTACCCCGTCCATGATGTAGAGGCTTAACATTAGTACTAAGCTACGCATCGTCAACATGTCTTGAAATATGCCCTTCAGACTTTCGGAAAATTCCATGTGATACCAGTATGTCGTGAGCATTTTCATTTAGTCCATCATGGCTCTATGTAACCACGATATGGATGAGCCCGTCATCCGTTTTTGTATCTCAAAAGGGTGTTTATATCCTGATTTCAGATTTTTGCAGCATTCTGTTGATGTTTCTCTTCTTGCTGCCCGTTCTCTTGATGTCTCGCAGAGTTCGTATGGAATGTGATTGGTTAAATGATTGGAGTAGCAACTGTTGCAGATGAGATTCAGTTGGTTTGCAGTACTTGTCAGTTTCTATTTTCCATTTACAAAGTGTTAACCGATTATCTAAGAAACTATTTTAATGGAACTGATGAAAGTTGTCTGCGCATTCAAATTTGTCTTCTATTTCCAGCCATTTCGATTCACTGTCATCAAGAAACCTATACCAGCTTAGGGTTATTTTCGATGAATGGTTACGTAGATTTTTTCACTAGCCTCTCATGAAAATATTGGCATACGTAGGAGTCACAGTTGTGTCCAATGCTGTCCTTTGTTTTTGTTGTTAATGTTGATTATTAAACAGAAAGACGTTCAATTTCAAGATATCACCATAAAGCTTAAGAAGATAGTCACTTGGAGCGTAAGAGTGGAGGCGAATTACTATCAAGCATGGATATCGCCCCCCTTTCCCCATCTTTGTGTGAGATGTTGATGTACAGTGAGCAAACATCTATATATAATATATAAACAGCGATGTCCCAGCCTGAAGAGCCCTCTTCAAAATTTCTGTTCTAATTGATTTATGAAAAAATGTTAAAGACAAAATTGTATATATATTAAACCAAGAAGGGCTGAATGTTTTTGTCAATAATATAACAACTTGGTATACAACATTGTATTTTACTATTTAGTGAGATATCATCACTTTAAGTTAATTTGATAAAGCCGACCTTAGGTGCATCTCCCTTATAAAAATGAAAATAAAACAGAAATAATATAATTTCAATTTTATGTACATAATAATCGTATAATATTTTGGCTTTCAAACAAAAATGGTTGACAATCCTGTTCACCTGGTCATTTAGGGTGGTTCCCATACTCACTCTTGTTATTACTGCCGGTATTAGTTTAAACAATATTATAACATTTAATACAACAGCTGATATGTTTCCAAGATGATATATTGTTATGTATATTTATTTTGTTTGTTTCTTTTTTTTAGTTCATTAAATGTTATTGTAAAGTAACATTGTTTGCTGGGCTTGAAATTGTCGAAAATTGAGTTCATTTCTTCTTGACCTGACTGACTTTGTTTTATTCTCTTTTTTGTAATTTCATTTATGTAAACAACTTATAACAGCTTCATTTTTTCTATGTGTATGAGATTATTAACCGAATTATTTTTCAGGTAGACAAGAAGTGGTAAATATGTTCATTAGGGTCAGGGTGTTGGAGATTCCCAAGTGAATTGTATAGGCTGTTGTACTGTAAATAAACAAGCCTCATTAGATCATTCTAGAAGATTATTTTCTATTAGGTAATGGTTGTTTTAAGAAATGCTAATGTAACCTGAGGTCAATATTATCTTGTGACTGCGAGGATTTTACCAGTCGTGCATTGACACATAGCACTTTAAGTTGTATGATGTTGTGACGAGTTTGGGCTGAATTTTATTTCTTCAAATTATTGAATTGACGTAATTATTTTCTCTGGAAATATAAAAGTGCTCTGACGAAATTCTTGGATAAAGACATTCATTGGAGTTTATCCTGAATTCAAACCTGGAATAATATTTATGTGATTAAACAAGAGGCTGTTGACACAGCAATACTTCGTAGGCTATAACATACACGTCATCGCCTTCAGTTTTGGATCTCTTCGGGACTTGAACTGAGTTCAGTCAGGACTTTTTATTACTAGGATTTGTATCTTTAGTTCTTGGATTATTTCAGGATTTAATTCGCAATACCGTTCTTTTTTCGTAAGTTCTTTTTTTCTCATTTTTCACTTTGTGATCTAGAGAAATAAATTTATTGATACATTTTACAAAGCTTGTTGTCTTCACTCTTTTCTGTTACTTATTTTAAGAGCATAGGCTCGTAACAGAAATTTGACGCTCGTCCGGGATACGAGTTTTGCAAAAATATATCAGAAAACTTTGTTTCTGAAGTTAAAATTCCCCTAGTTTCGGAATTTTAAAATTACAATTATTTCATATTTTAGAAATCTAAGTGAAATCAGCAAGCTTTTCTACAATGTCATCAAAAGTAGAGATCTTTATTTCAAATCCTACCCAGGAACAGTTAGATTCCTTAGAAAAAGATGAGTTGCTTCAACTTGCCAGAAAATATGATCTTTCTGAGGCAAAAGCCTCTTTATCGAAACAAGAAATAAAAAATATTTTGGTCATATGCTTGGTGGAAAAGAATGTTTCGGATAAAATTGCCTTGGTTTTGATTAGTAAGTTTGTACCAGACACTAATATAAAAGTAAAGGAATTGAAATTTAGAAACAAGATGGAATTAGAGTTAAGAAAGCTTGAACTTCAGAAAGATAAAGAGGAGAAGCAAATGCAGTTAGATAAAGAGGAAAGAGAGATGAGAATGCAACTGAAGAAAGAGGAGAAGCAAATGCAATTAGATAAGGAGGAAAGAGAGAGGAAAATGCTATCGGAGAAAGAGAAGAGAGAAATAAATGCAGCTTCGGAAAGAAGAGAAACAAATGCAGTTTCAATTGGAAGAAGAGGAGAGAGACATACAGATGTAAATGCAAAAAGAAAAGGAAGAAAGAGAATTTCAATTTAGATTAAGAGAATTAGAGCTGGGAAGTGAAAAGCACATTCTTGCTTTACATACGATTTCAAGTTTTGATGTTGCTAAGAATAGTATGTTATTGCCTCCTTTTAGAGAAAAAGAAGTAGATTTTGAAAAACATTGCTGAACATTCGAATTAGCCAAGGGAACATTAGACTCTATTATTACAGAGTGCACTTTTTGGCAAAGCCCGATATATATGTGCTTCCCTGTCATTACAGCAGAGTGCTGACTATGATTTGCTTAAGGAATGCATCTAAAAGGGTTATGAGTTAGTCCCCGAGGCTTATCGTCAAAAATTTAGGAACCTTCAAAGTAAAAGAAACTGGAAAAACTCATGCCAAATTTGCAAGAGAAAAAGAGCAGTTATTTGATTGGTGGTACTTAGCCAAAACAGTTCATCAAGAATACGAAAATCTCAGACAACTCGTATTACTTGAAGAGTTCTAGAATTGCGCCCATTGTGACGTTGAGACTTATATTGATGAGCATAATGTCGAAATTTTAGAAAGTGCTGCTCGTACTGCTGACGAGTATTCCTTAGCACATAAAGTTTTTTTTTTGTAACAAAGTCTTCCATTCAGCCGTCGCCTGGTAATAGAGTATTTCAGCCTAATACGAGCCCTGCTAAATTTCAATCTGGTACAACTTTTAGAAATAAAGTTTCTGATTAGAATTATCAACAATCATTATGTCTTCCTACAAGGACCTATTGCAAGAACAAAGGACATGTAATTTCTGATTGCTACAAATTAAAAAGCAACAGAATCAAGATAGACTTATTCCAAATGCTCTTTTTTTCTAAGAGGTCACGGTCACGGTCACGGTCATGTATTGAAAGCATTACATTTGCTGGGTTTAATAAACCCCAGTCTGATTTTATTATGGAGAATTATTAACCATTGATGTCGAAGGGTTCTATATCACTCATGAATGATTCAGCCTATCCCATCCCTATTAAAATTTTAAGGGACACGGGAGCTTCTCAGAGTCTTTTATTGTCAGGTTTCTTATTCAGGGAGTAGAGTGCGGCTTTGTTAATGTTCCTCTCCGTTGTGTAAATTTCTCATCAGACTTAGTCTCAGGAACCGTGACAGTCGGATCGGAGTATTCTTTAACCGTTGAGGCACTCATTTATTACTAGGCAATGATATTGCTGTAGATAAGGTTGTGGTTAATCCACTTGTAACTGACAAGCCTTGTTTGTATCAAAAAATTGATAATATTGAGAAAACAAATACCTTTATTTATACCCAGCTTGAGCAGTTACCGGAGCTATGGCAAAGAAAGCTCTTGAGAATGATGTTGATCAGGAAAGTATTCCTTTAGCTGACACATGTATTGGTCAGGTTTCGATGAGGTCACTTCACTCCTTGCTTCGATCAATCAAAGTGTATTTATCACAGTGATGCTCTTTTAACGACTCATTCTCTTTATTCTAATCAGGGTGACAAACAACAATCACTTGTCGTCGAACAGGAAAAAGATCCTGAGCTCTCCTGTTTGTTTCAGAGGGCCATTAGTGAAACTGAAGCCTGACAAGTACCTGTCTGTTATTCCATTAAAAATGGGATTCCTATGAGAAAATGGAGAAGTTCCGAGGTACCTGCTGGTGACGATTAGTCAGCGAACTATCAACTTGTAATTCCAAAATCATACAGACAGGCAATTCTTAGTCTGTCCCATGAAACCCCCTTTGGCTGGATAGAAAAGGATGATTGCTCTTCCTTTTTGTCTGTTTTGCCCTTGATCTTCCTTTAGGTGCTTACAATTCATTGGCTAAAACATACTGGACTGGGACATCCTGGATCGCTGGAACTTGCTTTAAGACCCAACAGAAAGTTTATAATCATATTTAATTTCCTTTATTCGAACTAAAATCTCTTGGATTCAATACCTATGTCCCTTTAGTGCTGAGCTATCGAGGTTCTACTACAATATACTGATACGCATAATTAAGAGCATGTCCAGCCGTGTTATTGTGAGCATGTCCAGCCGTGTTATTATAAGCATGTCCAGCCGTGTTATTAGGAGCATGTCCAACCGTGTCATTACGTGCATGTCAAGCCGTGTCATTAGGAGCATGTCCAGTCGTGTAATTAGGAGCATTAACTTCCTTTTAGTTTAGCCATTTATGAAATAAAAAGATGATCTCATTGCACTACGGTGCACCTCATCTAATTCTATTACAATATATAATTGTTCAAATTGCAATTTATTCATATGTGCATTGAAAACGGAGATCGAACACAGCTGTTACCAAACTAACATTTGGGGCCCCGAGTGGCCGAGTGGTCTAAAGCGCTCACCGTTCCGGATCACTACCATCTCACTTCTGTCTGCGTGGGTTCGAGTCCAATGATCGGCTAGCGTGGGTATGTGGGAAAGCCTGCCAGTAGCTTCTCGTGGGTCGGTGGTTCTTCCCTGGGTTTTCCAGGGTTCTTCCTCCACTAGTTATACTGGCCACCATGTATAACCTATCTTGTGCTGAAAAATGGCGTTAAACCCTAGAACAACAACAACAACCAAACTAACAAACGGCGAGATGCAGACTTTTAAAGGAACAACTTTTCAGAGTGAAAAACAATTAGACGGATATATAGATCACAAACTGTCTGTGTCTTTTTCCGCTGATATTTCCCTGAATTGGTAAAATAACAATAATACATTAAATGAATAAAACACATTAAAGGTGTCCTTTCAGTTGGTAAATCATATATATATATAGTAATGATTTAGTTGGCGTATCTTTGTTTTTATATGTTCATACTATTGTTGGACATATTTAATGCGTTAATAAAGTGTAAAAGAATATGATATAGCAGATTTACATACATTAGAACACCGTACCATCGTCACAAATGTAAGCAATAGCTAAGCATTTTCTCTATGACCTATTCAAACGGAATTAAAATCAAATGCATTTAAGGGTAAGATTTCACGTACGTCGAGCGGGTCCATCATTCAATTTCAAATACTGTACAAAAAAGTACTTCAACAGTTATCAACAAACCACCAGCATACTGGTAGAATGACGACCTGAATATAGATGCACAATAAGGCTCGGAGTCAAATTTGGAAATTTAATACTCAGTTAAAACAGCCGAATTACGCTTTTAGGAAAAAAAGACGTGCTAATTCTGTTTTCTAAATCAGCATCATAAGATGCATGCTTTCCGTTATGCAAAGACTGTTGCTCATATCGGTAAAACAACGATGGAATTCGTGTTATATATATATATATATATATATATATATATATATATATATATATATATATATATATATATATACAAACCCTTCTTCAAACTAAAAATTGTGAACGCAACAAACAGTTGCTATTTTTCTATCCGTTAGAAGGTGTAATACTTTAATAACTAAATATGCTCGTTCCCATGATCTCAATTTTTGGTGCCTTAAAAGTAAAACGGGAATAAATCATCGTATGGAAACCTTGATATTATCCAGACATCTCCCGAGATTTATTGGTATGAATCTACTCTTTGGAGCTAACTCAGTCAAGCAATTTATCAATGAAGAAAAATGACAGAAAGACATATCAAGTCCACCAGTACTTTTCTATAATAGCAGCTTTGGGACGAGGTTTGTGATGGAGAATCATAACAGGTACCGTTATCCTCAACATCAAATCCAGTTAAGCTTTGGAAAACATATATATTAAGTGACTTGCAAAAGATTTACTGACTCACAATGTGAGCATATACTTAAAAGGACAAAGATTTTCACTTCTACGATGTCATTATTTACATGTCTTCATTGAATACGAGTTTCTTTGCAATAGTAAGCTTCAGTGCAAAATCGTTATAATGGGTTGTTTTTTAAATCAGTCTGTACCATTTGAAGTAACTGGCATTAATCAATCAGAACAAAATCAATATCGCTAAAATAAACATGGTAGTCGTAAAAAAGCTGAAAATCACACAGAAGTCCACAAGACTGCGATTTATCCTATTTCTTCAACAACTGTAGTTATTACGTCATACCGTTTTGTGACAATAACTGTTGAAATCATATTTAAACCCTCGCAAATACTGCCCACGTCATCATTTCTTATTTGAACCCTGACGCAAAGAACATTTGAACGTTATACATCTCTAAAAATAAGTTTGTAATAAAATAGTATAAATATTGCAAGTCTATGTTCTCTGTGAAAATGTGAATCAGATTCTCGGAATCAGAGTCACTGTGAAAATGTTAATCGGATTGACTCTTTGGAATCAGATTCTCTGTGAAAATATGAATCAGAATGACTCCTCAGAAACAAATTCTCTGTGAAAATGTGAATCAGATTGACTTCTCAGAATCAGATGCTCTGTGAAAATGTGAATCGGATTAACTCCTCAGACTCAGAAGCTCTGTGAAAATGTGAATCAGGGAATTGCTCTCAAATGACTCCTCATAATAACCTGTTATCTAAATATGATCACTATTAACAAAATTCTAGATCAATATACGATAGGATTGACTTAACTACCATACTTTCAAAAGGTTAAGGGACACACTGCCATATTAATATCTACATGCATATACTATACTATTAAAAAAACGTGGTTTTCTAAGATAAAAGACGATGTAAAATGTACGCTGGAATTGGATTTTGCGGCCACTAGACTATCACTGTAGTTCTAGGCTCAGACTATTATTCGACATGTACCCTTTACGTTCATAGAGCTGTACGAGCAGAGTATACTATAGCAAACTCAAGGATAACGTACAATCTTCCGAATATCTCCCAAATAGGCAATAAGTAAACATCATCTGTGTGATGTGTCCATGTAGAATCAAACTAGATTTAAAGGTAAGATTTAAGTATCGAATGGGCGTAGAGCAGTTGCATGTACATTTTAAAACTAAAACACATACAGATCGATTTACAGCAAATAGATACGAAAGTGATTCAAAATATTAATAAATAATTATGACGTGAGGCATATTTTGAATCTAATATTGATACTAAACAACAGAACGAATCTTTCAGAGGAAAAAAGAGAATATTTGCTAATTACGTGATCTCCGGCAACGTAATGACACTCCTGTTGGCATATATGTAACGATTATTGCACATATCGGTAAAGCAACACGTGTATTTCATTTACTACCTATTCAGCTTACTGTTTAGCGAATTTATCAAAAACTAGGAATTTAAGGGGTGGGTGGGAAATATTTTCTATTTTTCAATTTCTTAGGTTGTGTAATACCTTGCTTACTCAGTATGCTTTACCTTAAGCTCTCGGATCATGATGACCCAAGTACAATAAGGATAAAATCTTCACATGAAAACCATAACATTTTTCAGAAATTCCGCAAGAGTTAACACGAACTATCAGTGACCAAAATGACAGAAATAGATAATGATAGTTTGAACAAGAGCACTCCTGTGGATAAAAGAGTTCCTTCCTACGTTAATTAACCAATGAGACCAGTAAGTAATTAATTAACCAATGAGGCCGGTAAGTAATTAATTAACCAATGAGGGAGCCAGTAACTTGACATGTTAGGCGATTTACACGATGTTTGCATGCACTGACTCGAACTGAAAGTTGCTTCAAATTTTTAAATTGGAGAAATACGACATATGACGTTGCGTAACGAGATCGTTATGATACCCGTACAATCTCGACATTGAAATGCAACAAGGGATCTGATTAGATCAGATTCTTTCAGCTGTATCCAATCAGATAGCAGAGCGGTCGCTACCCTTCAGCTAGCTAAACTTGCCAATGATTGATGTGGAACGAAGTTGACTGACGAACCTTGCCTTGAGAAGATGGGTTATAACATGACACGTAGGAGTGGGAAGCATCTGCCTGGTGCCCCCCTCCTCCCCCCCCCCCAAAAAAAGTAGGTAGTTCCTCCAGGTCAATTTGGGGGATTTTCGGGATTGTCAAAGACCAAGAAACTGAACCTCGCAGAATTTGATCAAGTAAAATCCTCAAAAATTAAATACGGTTCTTATCAAACAGCTGAATATCAAACAGAAACTAACAAGACTATGATTCATTGCATTTCTTCCACCGCCATACCTGTCTATGACAATAACATTCTAAATCACTTTTAAATTCTCGAGCTTAATAATACGGCATCATTCATTGTTTTATCTCTCAAGTAATGTCCATTTCAGCCACAAACATTTCGTAAATAACGTTCACAAAATATTAATGTCACTTAAGTTTGCCGTAATTTCGTCTGAAATTCCTCTCTTAAGGACTGAAGTACCACTACACTGACGATCATTAATATATTGTCTAAAATGATATTACAAAAGAAAAAAGTCTCGATCAATGAGAAATCTGATGCCTCAGATCTGTATGACCAATATTTGGGGTATTCTTTGAGTGAGATGTGACGTAATTAGGCAATATATTTGCATTGAAATTGATGATAACATATCTACTTCCTAACTACAGATCGATTTAGCCATTTGTCAATTCTAGAAACTAAGTTCGTTTGTCCGATGACACTTTGAATTCGTTTTCTTTTCATCCGAAAATAAAACTTCACGTATATATAGTGCCAGTATTTCCGGCCACAAACAAAGAATATAAATCAATAACAGAGTGTTTGGTTTATAAATATGCCTTCAAAAGCTGTGATTAATTTTTGTGTTTTTTAACTTTGAGATATATGAACAAAATGATAAATTGATAATCGTCAAATTATTTCGATTTTAATCAAATGAGTCCAAAATAGGCATGATATCAACATACTCCCTTACGTCATCCCTAAACACCAAAAGGAGCACTCTTGTATACATCCAGATTGACAGAGCCCTTAATATTGGGTTAATGTTGATGGCGAGTACAAATACACCTAACGTATGTCGAGTGTTGTCTTAGAGACATCTTGATTGCCAGGAGAACTTCGAAGGACACTTAGGTGTACTATTTTTAGGTAATATAGGAATCAAGCCATCTAGTGTGATACTAGTGTTGATTATTACTTTGGTGGTACTAGTATTAATGATAACTCTGGTGACACTAGTGTCGATTATTGCTTTGGTGGTACTAGTATTAATGATAACTCTGGTGACACTAGTGTCGATTATTGCTTTGGTGGTACTAGTATTAATGATAACTCTGGTGACACTAGTGTCGATTATTGCTTTGGTGGTACTAGTATTAATGATAACTCTGGTGACACTAGTGTCGATTATTGCTTTGGTGATACTAGTGTTGATTATTACTTTGGTGATACTAGTGTTGATTATTACTTTGGTGATACTAGTGTTGATTATTACTTTGGTGATACTAGTGTTGATTATTACTTTGGTGGTACTAGTATTGATGATTATTCTGGTGACACTAGTGTTGATGTTTAACATGCCCACTAAATTTGACTTTGATGCGGACATAAAACTTCAAGAACAAGAAATTAGGAAAGTCGTCATGGCGGCCTGGATAACAAGCGGAGATTTTCTTATTTTCTTATTTCTCGCCTAGTTCGTAGTCTACCAAGTGACTTTTTCAGCGTTGTAAAGACAATTAATGTATGCTCAATATGCACTGAATTGACATCTAATTCTTTTAATGATCTTAAATGGTCCCAACTAATCAAAATGATTAGTACTACGGTCGCCATTTTCTGGCAGACCTATGTCGGTGTTTGTGGGGGAGTATACACCTAATATTAATTTCGAACGATTGTGTTGGGTTTATTTTGTTTGTTCGATTAGCAACACGTGCCACACGTTTAACACGGCCTGCCTATTCGAACTCAGGCCTTGTATTTGAATTTAATGATTTTAATGTGTTTGTCTACGTTCTGGTGGTGGTGGTGGTGGTGTGTGTGTGTGTGTGTGTGTGTGTGTGTGTGTGTAATATGTGTGTGTGTGTGTGTGTGTGTGATCTGGATTTTTAACCTAGCTTTAAAGATTATCATATCGCTACGATGTCTGCAGCAGTGATGTCTAGCAATGGGGCATCATGTCGCAGACATGTAGCATGATGTCCCACCCAGTCACATTATCCTGACACCAGGCCGACCAGTCCTAACACTAACCTCTTAATGCTGAGCGCCAAGCGAGGTAGCTGTTAGTACCATGTGTGTGTGTGTGTGTGTGTGTGTGTGTGTGTGTAATTTGGATTTTAACGTAGCTTTAACAATTGTTCAGTCATATCGCTACGATGTTTGCAGTGTGACAGTTTATAGTGATGACCAGCACCAGGCCGACCAGTCCTAACACAAACCTCTTAAAGCTGAGCGCCGAGCGAGGCAGCTGTTAGTACCATTTTTGTAAGTCTTTGGTATGACTCGGCCGGGGATCGAACCCAAGACCTCCCGCATCCGAGGCGGACGCCCTAACTATTAGGCGACCGGAGCAGTGAACCATTTTGTAAGTCTTTGGTATGACTCGGCCGGGGATCGAACCCACGACCTCCCGCATCCGAGGCGGACGCTCTAACCACTAGGCCACCGGAGCGGTCTGGTGGTTTTGTGTTTGGACTTCAAAGTTAAGGTATACGGGTATGTTCTTTTAATACTTACAAACTATTTGTTCAGAGATCTGAAGGTGAGTTAATCTTTATGTTCAGCTCAATTAAAGTATGAGTATTATTCTGCAGCAACGTATGAAACTTCGTGTAATGTATAGTTGTATTCCTTATTCTTAAAATCATAGTCGACAGAACCGGGGTTCTGAATCGATTTGTTTTCTTCATATATAAACATGGGTCAGAAATCACCCACAGATAAACGAACGATATAAATGGCTTTATTTCAGTAACAGAACCTACGTATTGATAGTCAGTTAAATTGATCTGATTGAGTCAATTTTATGTTGCTGAAACAATACACCATTTGTATGGAAAGCAAATTATTAGGACTCGCCACGTAGTTAAAAATCTAGATGACACCATATTTTGAACGTGCATATTTTAGGAAAATATTAATAGACTTTAATATCATTAAAATTGTTCACATTATGTGAGCGGGCAAATTTCTGTCGATGTACGAAAAGCACATTAGTTTGGGCCAGAGAACAATTAATTAGATTTATGGTGACAGGCGCTTGTTAAATCGCTATAGTGCAGTGATTCCAAATGTCTGGTTGTAGTGGAAGAGATTTTTAAATTAAGCATTCGTTTATTTAGCCGCGAGACTGACTATTAGGGACACAGCTAACTTCGATTTCATAGTCCAACTGTCAAACTTGAAAAATTCCATAAACCGTTATTCAAGACCTAGGTCAAGTTGACCCCAATTTTGGCGCTAAATAAAAGGCGGTAAATATATTTCATCCTGATTGGGTACGCTATATGAGAGGCGTGTTTCCCACGCGACATTTCCTAGCTGTAGATAATCACCCCAGTGAAAAATCTAATGAGTCTAAGCTTTGCTGCGAGAGTAAAGGTACAGGGTACTCCGAGAGCCAATTTGGAAAAATATCTCTCGTAAAACATTTGTCCAAGGGACCAGATGTCTGGAAGGTCGACGGACACAATTTTGGCTGTATAAACGAACAACGCTCGAAAGCCAAAAAAAAAAAAAAATAGGTATTTGCATCAAATTCATGAGATTCTTTGATACCATTATAATATTTTGGTTGAATTATTTGATAATATGTGCATGAATTTATTGGTTTAATTCCTAGATCAATTCTCTTGATATAAGTATAACTGTATTGAGTTTATATATATATATATATATATATATATATATATATATATATATATATATATATATATATATATATATATATATATATATATATATATATATATATATATATATATGTGTGTGTGTGTGTGTGTGTGTGTGTGTGTGTGTGTGTGTGAATTCGTACAATAAGTTTCTTTATATAAGGTTGTCGAATTGTTTGAATTTGTCGTCTTGTTGTATAGGAATTAGGTTCTAAGAATTTCCTGTATTACTTTAGTTAATATGAGCTACGAGAAGCCATGTGAATTCACCGATCTTAGGTAATTTCATGTATGCTAAAGACTTAAATGTGTGTATTCGCTGAACATAACGTACTTAAACCAGGTACTGAATTTCATTCATTCACTTGTGTAACTGAGACGAGAGCGGAACTTCTAGGTCTCGTGTGTTAATGCGAAGTGATGAATTAGCCATTAGGAAGTAGATTAATCTTATGAAACTAGGATTGTTTTGGTCACGAATGCTCTTCAAGAAAATATACCTGAAGAGTGCCCATGATGATGATGCGAAAGCGCTTGAATTAATGAATGATGAACGTATAACTGATATCCTGATGAATTGAACAAATTTCTGTATATGAAAGTGGACATATTCAGGCTGGTATACACAAACGCGCACGTACACACACAGAGGGGGTTTGTTAATTTATTTGTATGGAAAAATATGAATGAGTATTTCTGAGTAGTACTGCAAGACCCTGTAAAACTAAAGTATCAGCAGCTGTTAGTACCATTTTTAATAAGTTTTTGGTATGATTCTGCCGGGATTTGAACCCGCGAATCCGAAGCGGGGGTTCTAACCATTAGACCAATGGAGCGGTCTATTTATTTATATACGGAAATTAACAAACCCGTCAAGTTTTGCCCCAAGCCCCCGAAAAATTTAAATGACGTCCCTGCTATTACTCTCTCTCTCTCTCTCTCTCTCTCTCTCTCTCTCTCTCTCTCTCTCTCTCCTCTAATCTGTTATTCATCCTGAGCCAGCGCGTTGATATTTGCATGAATCAAGTTGTGCCCCCCCCCCATCAAGTTTTGCCCCCCCCCCCCGAAAAAAGTTGAAATTACGTCCCTGATTACAACTGTATCCGTACAGCTTATGTCAATATTACGTTTTACCTGAGTGTAAATGAAGTTCACCTGAGTTGTGTTGCGACAAATGTTTAAATGATCAAACATACCAAGCAAATTGCGATTCTTCGACATATTAGATTCAGTATTATTTGCAACATTTCCCACAGCCAAGCTCATCAAATCGTGTCATATCATATCATATCATATCATACTCATACAGGTTACAGAAATTTTAATCGTACTCTACGGAGATTCGAAACCAGGTCCGCCTGCACGCACCAGTCAATATTCCATCACGACTAAGCACACATCACTAAAACATGATGCGACAAAGTCGGTAGTAAATACACTCTTGCGTAGCAAACACACAACACACTCGCATGTCTGACTACAGTTATTCCAAATTTCTAAGGCAGAAAACAAGGGATATAGATTTAATTATTTTAGCGCACCGTCATACAATTTTGCTGTAATCGTCATCAATGAAAAATATACTTATCCTTTAAAGTCAAATGATCATCTATAAATTCACGCTGTGTGCACGTCTTGTGGCAATAGATAGAGAAGCACTAGAAAATCTAAAATATTAAATTTGAAGCAATTCCAGAATTTAGATCACTAGATCAGGTTCATTATATTGTAATGTGCGCTAGACTTCCACTCCAGGCTGCACTGAGTTCACGTTGTACGTCAGTCGGTGTCAAATTATAGGAGTTAGAGCCAGAACAGAAGAGACAGACTGGCGAGCAAACAGACAGACAAGCAAATCCAATATACCGCCCGTTTATCGAAATTATGGTTATTAAATATACTCTCCTGACAAATAGTTGCGTGCATTATATTGCCAATAAATCAGTCAAGTTGACTGATGGCGGCTAATAATCAAAGACAAAACGAATGGTCAATTATGTCGTTTGATCTTTCTTGAGAAAGAACCAAACGTCCGAAAATATAAGAAGCATGTTCGACAATTTACACCGCATACAAATGAATTGTATGTTCTAGAGATATAAAAAATATATTCTATGTTGTATCGTAAACCTGTATATTGAGCATTATGCCAACAGTAACTAACAGTGTGAAGCATGCAATGAGAGGACATGCAGACTTTGCATGATGAGACTAAAAAGAAAAATGGTACTATTTCTTAAAATTGTTGATCGTTTCCGGTAACATCTATACGCAGTACACTCCAGTAATCTTAAAACCTAATCAGAAGGCTTTGCATCAAAGTGTCCGTTATCTAGAAACATAATAAGAGGGCATTACAGTTAAGAATGAGTTATCTTCAAGCCTAATCACATGGCATTACAACTAAATGTCAGCTATGTCTTGAAACCTAATCTGTTGGCATTACAACTAAATGTCAGCTGTGTCTTGAAACCTAATCAGATGGCAATACAACTAAATGTCATTCAAACAAAATTATAACCCTTTCTTATCTTAATATCAAACTGCTCCAATCATAAATAAAAAATGGGTCCATAGTAAAAACGAACATAAATCACTTGCAATTTATTTACAGTGTAATATTCGTTTAAATTGGGTAACTACCAGATCATGGGTGGAAGAAAACAACATTTTTCGAACAAGATCAATTCGGATAGGCTTTAAAAAAAGTCAAACTTGCATGCAGCATCAGTACCGAATAAGAAGCATCACCACCATTGTTTGATACTTAAGACTAAAAGCATATGATTGGTTAATCTTAAGCCAAGCCAACATTGTATGCAATCATTTTGTTGCATTCTAAAATTACTTTTAAAGCTGCAATTCTTCTCACTATATATATATATATATATATATATATATATATATATATATATATATATATATATATATATATATATATATATATATATATATATAGTATTAAACTATTTTAAATTAACATAAATGTGTGAGAAGTAAGTAGGGTCAGTATAATTTTTAATCTATTGCTTCTCTAGGATTTTCGATTGTCCTCTTCTCACCCCCACCGCCCGGAAAAAATCTGTGAATCCTTTCGTGAAATTCTACTTTAAAATATCAGTGAATGGGCTGGAACTATTTCTCCATATAAACATATTGTATAAATCACGTTCTAAAATTCTCTTTCAAGTAAATGTTAAATGTCATAAAAATGTATTTATTGCTAGTTGATTTCCACAAATCGAGTGAACTACACTCATATACATATGCAAAACTTTCGAAGTAAGTTGACCAGTTTAAAAGCACAAGACATGGGGTTAACAATGAATGTAACTGAAGAAAACTCCTGTTACACACATGTAACATGTAATACCTTTGGAAGTACACTCCTGTCACACCTGTAATGCCTTTGGAAGTAAACTCCTATCATTCATGTAACACCTTTGGAACTACATACATACATACATACATACATACATACATACATACATACATACATACATACATAGATACATACATACATATACTTCCAAAGGTATTACATGAATGATGCAGAGAATGTCGAACGCATGTGAAAGACAGTCCTCGAGGAAGAAAATATATAGTTTTATTGGAAATACCAAAAGCTCATTTCATTCCATATTAAATAAGATAAATTCAAAACCATGCTGATCGCATAACAAATGAGAAAGAAAGATGGTAAACTTTTATTGTCAGATTTGCTTATTAGACGTATCTGGGGCAAGAACTATATTCAACCAGAAGAACGCTCATTCCGGTCTCGACTCTGATATGGTAAAAATAAACGATTAAAACATTTGACAATCTACTTGACGAAACGGTAAATTGAGAATTTTGTTGCATGAACTGTAAATTTAAATCTGCAATCAACTTTATGCTTTACATCCATCTCATGTTCATGCTTTTAAACTCAAGACATGAACGTTACAGGATTGCACGAGACCATTTAGTACTGTTTACGATCAAGAAGCCAATTAGACTAATTGAATATCTGATGTTCCTTTGATAATTCTAATGAAAACTTGCAATTAGAGATTTTAAAAAAATAGTAATATTTTGCTTTGAATATGTCCATTCAAATATTAGATGTTGACTCGAGATCTTTAGTACATCACATGATCAGTTGTCGAATTCTGATTGGTTAACTACAGGGATTTATTTTAGGATAGAACGTATTTCCCCTTGACCCATGGATATTAGTACTGTTTAAGATCAAGAAGCCAATTAGACTAATGGAATGTCTGATATTCCTTTGATAATTCTAATGAAAACTTGCAATTAGAGATTTTTAAAAAGATTAATATTTTGCTTTGAATATGTCCATTCAAATATTAGATGTTGCCTCGAGATCTTTACTACATCACATGATCGATTGTCGAATTCCAATTGGTTATCTACAGGGATTTATTTTAGGATAGAACGTATTTCCCATTGACCCATGGATAGTATGCCTGGTCACATTTATAACATCTGTTCCAACCTGCACTTTTGCCACGCGCCGACTCCATATGACGCTACATTATACAGTTATTCGATGGATATGCAAAGAATAGAGCAAACTATTTTTCTTGAGAAAATGGTCTTCTATTGCCCAAGACTGTACGCTGAAGGTAACAGATCACATTATTGTCCACAGCAATGAGGGGGAAATTGTTAGGTGCTTTCCATGCGTTATTACAAAATAAATGTATTATTATCAACATTTTGTGATCTGTCTCATCTCTTGTTCTTTTATTGGCGAATGACTCCATATCTCAGTCAAGCGTGTTTTATGTAATAGTTAGTACGTGACTTTCCATCACGTTCAACTATTTCCCACAAATCTGTAGAAAGAGAAATTGATTTTTTAACTCCTGGTAGTATTAGATAGTTAACTTTTAATAAAATCGCACTTAGGTAATAATACGTCATATAAATCTACAAATGCTTTTTTCCTTAAGACATGTTCTCTTACAATCTTGACCGCTGAGGTGTAGTTGCCCACGAATTGGGCTCGGGCGATATACTCACTAGAAAACGTGAAGGAGAACATTTCACTTCGGAAGGAGGCAATACTGTAATAATGGTTTTAAAACTAATTTCTTTCTGTCAGTATGTAAATATAAGCATGGTACTAACAAATTTGGAGGCAATTTATCCAGAAATCTAGAAATAGGATATAACGATTATTGCCCATAATTTAGTAAAGCCATTTGCTCTCCTAAATCATTAATTATCGTAAAAAGAGATGGCATGCTTTCGAAATAATTCGATTTAGATCCTGCAACATTTTCGTATTTAACATAGCAATGCTTTTAACGAGTCAGTAACAAGTGAGATCTTCACTGCCCCTTTTTTGACTTCGAAAGAGCTGTTTAAATGTACCGTTATATCACTTTACATTAATTATGAGTTTATTGTTCAGTTTGAAGAAAAAACCACGGCTACGTCATTAGAAACCCAACACCAAATAAAGTCTATTTTCAGATTCTTTTTATGATTCTGCTGGTATCACTTCTAGGTTTTACCAATCGTTAAAATCTATCTGAGGACAGCGCTGTCTGGGATTAGAATTACATGTGAGATGTTGTGCATCGACTTAGCATGATTCCTACTGACAGGATAACTCTACACTGGTTTTGATGCAAGATGTATTTTCACATTTATATCTATTTATGGAAGACTTTTCTGAATATTGCAGTGAAAGATCAAATCGCATTCTGAGATGACTTTTGTCCTTTGGACAAAAGGTGCCTGCGCAGACCAAGACTTTATCAGAAAGATACATTAACATGTTTGCAGGTTAAATGGATCAAGTATGGTCAAAGATGGCGACTTCCTGTCGACCCTTTTGCTTTCACTGCATAAGTTACTTCGAAATATGGCAACCCCTCTGATGTTTTGTTTATCTTCTTGCTTGTTTTCAATAAGGAAGTGGTAGTCATTATTACGCGAAAAACACACGGAATTCATTTGTCATTCGGTACAAAGACTGCAGTTTTAGTTCAGGTATACATTACTTGAATTCACCAGATTTCACATAGACAAAAAAATTCGAATAAAATTGTCACACTGTTTTGAATCGGACATTAATTTCTACCTACTTTAAATAAAAATGAAAAAGTGGGGCTAAATGGTTTGCTGCAGGCATATTTACTTAATACAAAACATCATGACTCCGTGTGCGCGCGCGCGCACGTGTGTGTGTGTGTGTGTGTATGAGTATGTGTGTGTGTGTGTGTGTGCGTGTGCGTGCGTGTGTGTGTGTGTGTGTTCAGAAAGTCATTGTACAATCTATTTCATTGGCGATTATACTTTTCTCGCATGTCATTAACCAATTAGGCAACTGCATGAATACTCCTCGTAGCCATTAAAGCTATTGACCATTGTGTTTCATTCATATTGCATAACTGTTTGATAGTACAAACAATGGGAATTTTATTTCCCAGAACACCTGTTTCTTTGAAAAGACAAATCCCGAAACACTCGGGGTGGAAATAAAAGGCGATAGTCTACCAGAAATCGTGATATTAAATTACTTGTAATGATTTTACATCAAAAGTACCTTCCTAACAATTATTTATCTTTGTAATTTAATATTGAGTATATAAGTTTATCTACTCTTGTAAGCTTCTCTTGGTTAATTATGAAGGAAGGTACATAGATAAATAGGTAGGTAGGTTGGCAGCTAAGTATAAACTGCGAGGTATAAAAAAAAATTGGTAGGTTGGTACACAGTACCTTCCTAACAATTGTTTATCTTTGTAATTTAATACTGAGTACATAAGTTTATATACTCGTGTTGGTTAATTACGAAGGAAGGTATATTGATAAATAGGTAGGTAGGTTGGCAGGTACGTATAGACTGCTGGGTAAAAAGAAAATGGTAGGCTGGTACACAGTACATACAACCTGTCGATAGAGAATGTTCAAGTGATCATGGCATTTTTTCCTACGATGGACAGATTTCCTTTTTTAAAGGTCAAGTATGTAAACGAAATGACGAAAACGACCCTTTATATTTTGCTTATAAGAGCAAGTGTTCTTTATTTAGATTGTTCTGTAAAAACAAAATTTCATTGTAAAATGATACCAGTTGATATCATCGAGTAAACTTTATGACACAAAGCAGTCGGGTAACTGTATCCTTACTATTTATGATGACGAATATTAGAAAGAATCACGTGCAAGACTCGACTACACGAGTCGAGTTGCACGTGATTCTTTTAACATTGTGTGAATTGTTATTGCACGACAACATAACATTTTAATGTACAGCGTCGCATCTCATATGAGGACATTTGTTGAAATTCAAGAAATCAATATTTACGTCAACTTATTACAGTATGTTGCTATTGACAAATGAAACCTGTTTTCAGTGCACATTTCATATATTGTTGTAAGTGCATGTTGACATTGTTTCATATCATTGGCGCACGATCTACTTTTACAAGACGCGTCATCGATCTATCAAATGCACTGATCTTACGTCTTAATCGTAAAAAGCGGGTAAAGATTTGGAGAGAGAAAGAGACAAAGATGATACAAATAGACAACCAAACAGAGCACAGCTGTTTATCTCAAAGCATTATTACATATTTTGCTTTTTTTTCTACTATGCTCTTGTCATATCGCCTCCGTTGACTTTAGCTTTTGTCGTAGCAGAAAGTTTGCTACCTGCTATCAGGCAAAAATGCGTTTCCGGTCGGCTGACCGCCCTTGTTTCTCATTTCTGACCATAGCACTTTTCTCCCACATGGTAAATAAATAAATAAATGAATATCGCATTAAATAGATATTATTTTATTAAGAAACTCCCTACCTATTCTAATTTTAAAAAAAGTCCAATAGGAAGCAGATGTATTTTTTGGACTTGACTGCATTTTATAAATAAATACTGCTCAGATTTCAGTTTTAGAAATGTTATATGAAGAAAGTTTATTTACTTTAGATTAATCTGCATTTCCTAAATTGCTTATAAATTTCTTGTTTCCATTAATGAGATATACAGGGCACAAAGAGGATTTGATAATTGTAGAATGAAGATAATAATTATCCACCAACCGCAACTCATGTCCTGAATTAATTATAGTTAAGTCATCGCGATCGTTAAGTTGTGGGAAAGCACCATATGCAAGAGATTTAGTTTCCTGTGGAGACGCAATGACTGTTGTGCATTCCAAGAAAATAATGATTTCAGTGGACGATAAACATTATCTCTTGCTATATAGTTGATGAATCTGCTGTCCCCAGTGCTAGACATCACTATAAACTGCCACATTGCAGACATTGTAGCAATATGACTGAAAAATTGTTAAAGCTACGTTAAAAATCCAAATCACATCACATCACATTAAACAAGCATGGCGTAAACTGCACTTAATCATGCGTTTAATACTACCATAGTTATTCTAATAGTAGACTCCTTCTGATATACGCCCCCTCCAAAAAGAAATTCCTACCTTATCGAGGCTTATAAATCCGTATTATATCGATTATGCTATGTCTAAATAATTAAAACAATATATGAGTAATAACTTCTAGAAAAATTAAAACAACTTAATTTACGAACGTTTTCAGTCAAACAGTGAACTACGGTATTCAAACCCCCACCACCATCACCACCACAACCACCACCATTTAGAAGTTGGTCCTCCCCCAAAGTGTCTATTAGAATAACTACGGAAGTTATGATGTGTGGTTCAAGACTATTTTAATTGAAACATACTACAACCAGGATCGCAATACATCAACCGCTTGAATATAATTCATCTAAATCCTGATGATAATGTTGTACTTCAAAATAACTAGTTCTGATACCCAAGACATCAGAATTAAAATTTAAAAAACGCCAAAGCAGAGATATTAGGTCCTAGGAAAAGAGTGTTTAAGCAACGTCATCTTGGCTGCATATAGCTTACAATGGCAAGCGTGAGGTATTTTAAACGATTCCATTCGTTCAAAACTTTGCATACTTCAAAAGGTAGATAAATTAAGGATTCAACTGGAAAATGTTAAAAGGGTTCCTATTTTATCCACTTGGGAAATTTTACCCACTTTAGGGCTTGAATTGGGAATAAATCCAAGAATCATGCGAAACGCTTTTATTGCCGAATAATTCATGATTTTACGCTAAAAGTGTGTTTGAATAATTATTGATCTCTGTAATTTTCTATTTAGTATATATACTTATCTTCTCTTTTAACCTCCTCTCTTCTTCGGTAAGGACGTAGAAGGTAGAAAAATAAATAAGTAGATATGTTGGTAGGTAGGTATAGGCTGGTAGATAGGTAGATGGTAGACAGGCAGAATAATTGCTAGGTCGTATATATTACAATCTATCAACACAATAGGCCCAAGAGATGATAATTTGTTTCTTCTATCAACTCTGTTACCTAAATTCAAAGGTCAACAATGTAAACGAAATGAAGAACATGATTCGTAAATATTGTCTACATGAACAAGTGTCCTTTATATAGAATGTTCTGTAAAAGACGATTTGTATGTGTGTGATTTGGATTTTTGAACGCAGCTTTGAAATGTTTTCGGTGTAGCAGTTTATAGTGATATCTAGCACTCGGGGCATCATGCTGAAGACATGTAGCATGATGTTCCACCCAGTCACATTATCCAGATAACATGCCAACCAGTCCTAACACTAACTTTTTAATGCTGAGCGCCTAGCAAGGCAGCCGTTAGTGTCATTTTTATGTATTTGGTATGATTCGGCCGGGATTTGAAAAGGAAGACTTCACTGTACATTCATAACATTTGATATCATCTGTTAAATGTTTGTGACCACTAATAGCAATCTACTGGACTGTTTCCTTATTATTTATGACGTTAAGTAATTGTGGAGTCCTAAATATAATTCTTTCAGAGATTTGAGGTTCGCTACACGATGACAAAGAGTTTGTGCATCATATCGAAGAATGAAAATGCATCTATTGAAAACAGGTAACATTATACAGATCTCACCTATAAGAAAAAGACTGGTGCAATTGTGAATATTTGCATCATTTCAGCTTCTGCTGCAGTTTATTTGTACATTTAAAATGTAAGCTGCATAACATAGGAACATGGCAGACCGAAGAATAATGTTCTGGAATGACTATCCTAGTTTAGAGAAACCAAGTTTAGTTATATTAATTGTTTAAAAAATGTTGCTTACCTTTTTAAGAGAACTGTGTTTTCTCACTCTTTACTGTAACGTTAAAGTGAAACAGCAGCCTGCCTGCAAAGAATGAAAGTAATTTGTCGAGAATTAAGATAATTTCCACTGATTAAGGATCTGAATTCTTATTGCACAACACCATAGTATTTTAAAATACAACCTTCCATCTCATATGTAACACCTGTTACAATTCACGAAATCGATACTTAATAGGACACGTACTTACAGTGACTTCCAATATTATTTTGCTAATGACAAATGAAACCTGTTTTCAATGCACATTTCATATATGGCTGTCAGTGCATGTTGACATTGTGTTATATCATTGGTGCACAATCTACGTTTACGAGCCGGTCCATCGATCTATCAAATCCACGGATCTTGCCTCTTAGTCGTGAATAGCGGGTATAGATTTGGAAAGAGAAAGAGACGAAGATGATACAAACAACCATATAGAGAGCAAACAAAGCGTAGAAATTTATTTCAAACATCATTATATACGGTCTTTTTGTACTCAGCTGTTATCATTTAGTCTCATTCATGGAGTCCATCGCTGACTTTTGCTAATGTTTGCTTCTTGTCGTAACCTAAATTTGTTACCTACCACTCCCAGTTGAGTTTTATAAATCAAATCAGATCCAGGTATGAAATTTTTTTTTAAAGGAAATATACTTAATTTCAGTTAATCTCCATGTCACAAATTGCTTTTGAAATCTCTTGTTTCTATCAATTAAATACAAATATTTGCAGAAAGGAATTCGATGATTGTTAAGTGAAGAAGCTGGATAATAATTATACATCAACAGGAACCCATATCATCAAATGATTACTGGTAACTCACGTTATGAATTAATTACTGGTTAGCGATTATGAGTGTTAGGTCTTCAATAAGAACCATATGCAAATAGTGCAATTTTCTTTGGATACGCAATGATTGATTGTATTGTGCATTCTAATAAAATAATGAATTCAGTTATCCATAAGCTACCCATTTTGCTAAACTGCTGTTCATTATATAACCATCTAATAGGTAATGTTACCAACATATATTGGGGCCCCGAGTGGCCGAGTGGTCTAATGCGCTCTCCGTTACGGATCACTGCCATCTCACCTCTGTCTGCGTAGGTTCGAGTCTCGGATTCGGCCAATATGGATATGTGAGAAAGTTTGCCAGTAGCTTCTCGAGGGTCGGTGGTTCTTTCCGGGGTTTTCCCGGGTTCTTCCTCCACCATTAATACTGGCCGCCATGTATAGCCTATCGTGTGCTGAAAAATGGCGTTAAACCCAACAACAACAACAACAACAACCAACATATATTAAACAAACATTGCGTATACTGCTCTTAATCATATATATCCAATGTAAGTTTATAATTTCTTGTTCAAAAGTATTTTAATCTAAATTTACTACAACCAGTACATTACCCGCTTGGATATTAAAGCTCAAAAGTCTAAAGATGAAGTCTCGAATTCAAATAATAAAGTTATGCTTTAAACAACTGGCTCTGATACCCAAAACGTCAGAAAAAGAATAATAAAACATAATCAATGATATTAAGTTCTCGGAAAAAATAACGTTTGAGAAATGTCATTCTAGCTCCATATGGCTTACATTGTCAAGCGTACAATATTTCACAAGTTTCCATAGTTTGAAAGTTAGATTGATCAAGCATTAAACTGGAAATTATTAGAAGAGTTCTTCTTTTAGCCACTTGGGAAATGACGCCCACTTTAAAACTGAATCGGGAATTATATCCAAAACTAAAAAGAAAATATTTTCTGTTGAGTAATCAAAATACATACAACCGAGCTTTTTTCAGTAACAGCAAGCTTTTCAAAAGAACATTTAGTTCCATTCTGACGCGCTTAAACAAAGAACAGCCGAAATGTTCCCTGACTTGAGATATAGGGATAATTATATTATGCTGATTGAGATACAGAGATAATTATATTATGCTGATTGATATATAGAGATAATTATGTTATGCTGATTGAGATATAGAGATAATTATATTATGCTGATTGAGATACAGAGATAATTATATTATGCTGATTGAGATATAGAGATAATTATATTATGCTGATTGAGATACAGAGATAATTATATTATGCTGACTGAGATATAAAGATAATTATATTATGCTGAAAAGAGAAAGGGCTCCTCTATTTGAAATTTCAGTAGAAAAAGGGACATATATGCATTGGGAGGTATTCGTAAATAGGACCCTGAGCACACAGAGAACACATACCTGTACATGCACATGATCCTAAATCAAGTTAATTAGCCAGTTTTCTACTAAATTCTTAAAGTTAAAATACCATAAATTACATGACAAGAGTCCAAACATTTCTGAATACAATGGCGTAATTACCTATAATCATTTAGGTAGCTTAGGTACAATTATATTTTCAAGAATTGCTATTAATTTCAGATTTTAATTTCATTGTGTTACTAATTAACTGTTTCGAAACATATTATGTGACTTATAATTGTTATAATGCGTTGGAGTACTGGGGCTGCCACGTTATATTGCATCACAATACTATATAGATTATGAGTTAGAGAACACATAACATCTTCGACATCACAACATATTTCTTATTGGTAGGTATGTCCATGTAAGAATTGGTTGAATCTAACTAAGCGATATATTATTAGAGTTAGAATGTATAAATAATTATTCTGCAAATATTGAAGAAAAATGAAATAATTCTAATTCTGGATATGTATTGAACTGAACTGAATATACTCGAATTGAATTTCATCGAATCCATATTAATTATATTGAACTGAATATACTCGAATTGAATTTCATCGAATCTATATTAATTATATTGAATTGAATATACTCGAATTGAATTTAACCGAAGCTATATTAATTATATTGAACTGAATTTGGAATAACCCGAATTAAATCTAGTTTAGATGATAATGTTTTCTTTCAACTTAAAATGCATTTAAATATAAATTATTTGAGCAATATATTTAAAAGTATAAGATTACGTCAAATAAAATTTAACCAAGTTAATAAAAAAAACAATTGCCAAACATTAATAAATAGAAAACAGACCTTCAGCATGTCAAAATTAAATCCTGTATTTACAAAATATTATACCAAATCAAAATTGTAGTCCTGTATTACTACAAATGGATGTAATAACTGGATTTATAGTTGAGACTGTCATAACTGAAGTGAATTTATCATTAGAAAATTCCAAAATCTTACAAATTAGCAGCTCAACGTTAGTTTTTGATGAGCTTTACAAAATGCTTAATTAAATATACTCTTACTGAAAGCCATGTGTTTTCTATTACAAAAAAAACTGTAATTAAAAATGAAAATAGCGATCACCTTAAAACAACAAAGAAGCAGCCCTACGATCTTTATTGTATACACTCCCCCCACCCGCGAGTCCACCGATTCTGCAGAAATTCCTCTACTGACTGGGTAGGAACAGCTGATTATGCCTGAGCCATTACACAACTTTCGGATGCAACAAAAATTGAAATAATTTCGTAATAATTAATTTGTTTTATTTCGTCATCACGATTTCCAGCAAACTGATTGGCTAGCCCTTTATGAATTGTTGGGGTCACAAATGACCAAACCGGAAGTGGTCTAAGTGGATGGTAATCATTTGCTTTTCTTGAAAATACAATTTATTTTATTGATTGGCTAGCCCTTTATGAATTGTTGGGGTCACAAATGACCAAACCGGAAGTGGTCTAAGTGGATGGTTGTATTGCTCTAGAGTTCAATTTATCTTACCAAAAGTTATCTAAATGGAGGGATATTGCTCTACTGTTCAATTGACCAAATAAATATGTTAGCCCCGCCTACTGGCACTACTTTACCCCATATTCATATTGAAATTAAATCTGTGTAAAATATTTGCCAGCTATATTGACGTAATGCTGGTTTACATAAAAAATAAGACAGTGTGATCATAGCATGCGTTCATCGCTTGCTGAATTGGATTTAAGGCTGAAATTTGAAGCGATGAAAAATACATGTACTCGACGGAGAGAGAGAGAGAGAGAGAATACAGTTTGCGCAGCGTTTTTCATGCACATACTTGTATACATGTAACATAGCTATTGGTAAATCCTAAAATAAATTGTATTTTCAAGAAAAGCAAATGATTAGTCAGCAGTGTCAATGCAAATTTACAAAAGCATTGATTCAAAATACTTAACTTACTAAGATTTTGAATGGCGGTGGAGAAACTGCTTGCGGATCACCCAAGCAGCAACAGCAACTGAAAATTGTAGTGCAAGTAACGTTTCCGGAATCTGCCGAATCACACCTATAATAGTATGCAACATCAGCTGATAGGGCAAACGATTTTAGTGATAACTAGAAGATGTGACAAAAGTTGCTTGTATTTAATGAATATATTTTCTATTTCTTTATGTGTAGCAGGCATAATGCATAATTTCCACATTTTATTCCATTCACTCTAGAGTTCAATTTATCTTATGAAAAGTGGTCTAAATGGAGGGTTGTATTGTTCTAGAAGTCAAATGACCAAACCGGAAGTGGTCTAAGTGGATGGTTGTATTGCTCTAGAGTTCAATCTATCTTACCAAAAGTTATCTAAATGGAGGGATATTGCTCTGCTGTTCAATTGACCAAACTGGAAGTGGTCTAAATGGAGGGTTGTATTGTTCTAGAGTTCAAGTGGCCAAACCGGAATTTGTCTAAATGGCGAATTGTATTGCTCTTGAGTACAATTTATCTTAGCAGAAGTTGTCTAAGTGGCGATTTGTATTGCTCTAGAGTTCACTTGACTAAATCGAAAGTGCTCTAAATGGGTGGTTTTATTGCTCTAGAGTTCAATTTATTTTGAAAGAATGTGGTCTAAGTGGAGGATTATATTTCTGTATATGTTAATTTGTCTTAAAAGAAAGTGAACCGAGGGGATTTTTTCATTACGACATGGGTTACAAATGTGGAGTCCAAAACACAAAGCATCAATTATCAGATTCATCAAAAACTCATAAAATGGTACATTTAAATCAATATTTAATTTCAGAAGACCAAATGAATTTGAATTTAAATTTAGTATAGTTTTAACTAGAGCATTTTTTTTGAAAACAATGATGAAGTACAACTATTTTTGCCCAAAATCTCCACTCAGGCCGTTGATTTGGAAGCTAGATGCCCGCAAAAAGTTGAAAATGGTACTTCTCATCACTAAATATATTGATCTGAAGAATGTGCACCACTTGGATGTACCTAATGAATAGACCGGAAGAATGGATACCATTTGGATGTACCTAATGAATAGACCGGAAAAATGGATACCATTTGGATGTACCTAATGAATAGACCGGAAGAATGGATACCATTTGGATGTACCTAATGAATAGACCGGAAGAATGGATACCACTTAGACATACCTAAGAGGTTTTGATCTCCATGACCCGTATCCGAAAATACAAAACTGAATATATTTCAGTGGTATTATCATTGGTATACACACTTTGGAATGAAAACTATTTCATGAACTCAAGTGTATCTTGATTCTGAGTTGTCAGAAGATATTTAAACTTTTGAGAACGGTGAATGTTATATGTTGATGCCTCTATAACCAAATATTTAACAAAATCCTCACTGCTAAATATACACTGATACCTGTTTATGTATTATCCTAAATATCTGCGTCATCTTGAATGGAGAAATAATACACTTTTCTATAGAAATTGTCAAGAATTCAGAGTTCGAAATTCTTGTAAAGATTGACTAAGTTCTAATACTTCAGTAATTATGCCAGGGCTTGATCACATTATCATGATCACAACAAAATAGAACAACCGAACAACGCACGTGTCCCATTCACACTGTACCTGTGACGGGTGAAGGGTGACGAATGTCATTAAAGTAACAATTATACAATAAAGGTCATTAAATTAACAATTATACAATAAGTTTTAATTGCATTGAAATGAAGCTTGAAAGCCTAGCAACCAAATGAATAATTATTGTACATAGCAGGTGCGTTTGCATGAAATAAGTCTTGTCTTCACCTGATGACTATTACCTTTACTTTTTTCATTTACATCAATTTAATAATTACATGTGAATTCATCTCAGATTCGTAATCATTAAAACAAATGTGCTCACCAAGGACTTTCCACTTGATTATATTCAAGTATCGCTGCAGTAATTAAATTTGTTATATAATTTCTTTATTGTCTTGTATTTATGATAAAATTCACCATATAAACAATAGTGGCCGAAGAACAGTTCAAGGAATACACATTCTTCTCAGATGCTGAGTACGGAAGCCACATCTGACATTCTTCTCATATGCTATATTTCGTAACAAAATATTTTCTTTCGTTACAGTAGTCATGTTCACATGATTCATGTATGTGCAGTATAGCATTCTTTCTCATGACATGTGACCTTGACCATGATATAGAAGGTCGCTGATCTTGTCTCAGACGATGTAAAGATATGATCACATGCTAAATTTAGATTACTCTTTTAGAGGTCTGATTGGCACCATTTTAATTTAACAATCCACCACATTTCATAGGAAACCGTTTTGCCGTTACGACTATAAATTCAAAATACCCGGATACTACGAGACTTCCAAGATAACAAAATGCCCATTAAAAAAATGAGGATTGACACCCTTTCTTTCAAAACTAGCTAAGCATTTTTTGAAATCTTTTAAAAGAAACGTCATGTCTATAAGATCATCTATTAGGAAGATGATGCGATGACAAGACTTTCAAGATGGCTACCATGACGGCCATATCGGTAGTCCTATTAGCGCCATTTTCATTTAGTAATACTACATACGATTTTTTGTTTAAAAAGAAGACACCCATGTCACCACGACAACTGTTCAAAATAAGTAGCGACAAAATGGTTAAGCCTAAAGATTGCCATTTTCGTTTAGGAAGAAGTAACGATAACAAGAATTTCAAGATGGCCGCTATCAGAAGATTTCGATGTACAATGGAAATGTATTTATTCAGAACGATAAAAGAGACCTTGCAATGAATGTGTGTTTGTGTCAAGGGGACACATGCCATAACATAAATTCGTCTGCTTATTGACCAGTAGAGCTAAAACAGTCAGCGTTATGTTATTTTTTCTTTAAACGTTTTATTGATATCAAATGACTCGAAATTTTAATGCAAGTGACTTTCTGCAACCGATCGATTCACATCTGTTTGATTGGTTCCAGCCCTGAGGCTGAAGTACGGTAGGATGCAATAACAGTTGGTTCATTTAATGTAATGATACCTTGGAAAATTGCAATTCAGAAACCATTTTGTTGTTAAGACCACGTGATCCAGCCTGAGATTAAAGATCAACGGTCTACTAATTATGAAATATGACGATACATTTATGTTTCCTTCTCTTAATAATTCAACTGGGCTGGATGAGAGTAAAAGCAGAGCATTTTACATCCAACACTGTTTTTCTCCCATAAATGACAACTGCGATAATATTTATGCTTATTTCTGTAATTTGGAATTCCAGCTTATAACGCAGTATAGTCCACAATGTATACTGTATTTTCCTCGCTATCAACAAAGCAATGGATATTAATTACTCAACATCTCGAGTCCATCGAACTTGCGGTAAATGTATACAGGAAAGGCAATGTTTATATTTGTCATAAGATAAATCAAGTGTTTCGCTCTTGACAGAAGAGTGAACTCGATACACAAAGTGTTCGAAGGTGCGTTATTTTGCGAATGTTTGAATCGCCACTAATAGTGAGTCCATTTGTATTTCAACGTTTCATGTTTGTGTTTGGTTGTTTGGTTTGTTGGTTTTTCTTTGTTCGTTTGTAAGGATGTGGTAGATGTTTTTATTATGAGAGAGATGAAAACAGAGATATTTGGAAGACAGATACAAAGCTGAAACAAAATACTTATACTCGTACTCATTTCTTCCAGAACGTATGACAGCGAGCTCAACAGTGTTGTAACAGATACATCCCGCACAATAAATATAGCCTGCACAACAGGTATAGCCCACACATCAAGTATAGCCCGCACAATAAAAATATCCCGCACAATAGGTATATTTTCCATAACAGAATGCAATGAAAATTAATAAAGTGTGGTCATAAATGACATGGAAAAATTGTACACAGAAAATTTGACCTACACGGCCTTGGATCATAAAAGCTAATAATGTGGTTATACGTTTGTCAGGGGGTTCGTGTCGGCTCTCAACAGCATTTGTCAAGTGTCTTGCCCTCGTCGGAAATATTTCTTATTCTTATCTTAAGCAAAATTTAAAATGGCTGCTACTACGAAATTTAAAACAGCTCTCTAGAATGATTCACAGATGTCGGCTGATTTTTGAAAAATCTTCTCTGATATCGAAGATCTCAAAACTCTCCAAATAGTGCCGCGTCTATGATGACTACAGTTATTAAATAAAGAAAAAAATACTTCAAAGATTGTTTCAAACTTAATAAATTTCAGATAAGACTAAAATTGATGATTACTTAATCTATGTTACTTTGCTAAATCATGTATTTCCCCTCCAATATGGACGATACATTTTGGAACCGAGCGCCTCTGAACAACTTTTGTCAATCCAACAAGATTAAAAGGAATCAGACAAAACGTCACATAGAGCGTGTTGTGGTTAAGGCTCAGCGATGTGTATATTCAATACTATTAATGGCGATATGGCGTTATAAGCTTTAAAAATCTATTTTTTTCTGGAAAATAAGAGCTTCCTGAAGTTATCAGATACATTTTGCTACTCTTTTAGAAAACTACCTACAAGCTTTTCTTTAAAGAAACGTTTTTCTTCTTTTCTCGCAAACTATCAGACCTACCTTTTATGTTAATCTTTTAAAGACAGATACTATTTCCCCATTTTTATTTTTTTATCTACATACGTTCCATAACCCCTAAAAATTCTAGTTAACATATTAAACTGAAAGATCACTCGAGACCCAATACTAAATTTGGTATTTTAGTGGATAAAGTAAAAAAAGTAAAATTCGATTCTAAAGGTGCATGGTATTGCTGTTAGCTGAAAAAGTAATTAAATACACAGTCACCCCTCATGTAATCATTGCACTAAAATGAATACATTCTTAAGATATTTCTAGTACATATGTAGTGAGCAAGGGTGAAAGATGTGAGTACATTTAAGGCACAGCATCATGTGAATTAATACGCCAGGAAGACGTGCTAATTAGTTAGAAAACAAGCTTCGTTTATGTGTTTATCTGAGATAGTCTTGTCCACCCTTGCAAAATATAAGCCCTATAGGAAACTATTAAATGTTGATTAATACTTTTCACGTGCAAACGTTGTCTTCTTTGCAAGCAAATTTACTTTCGACTCATAGATATATTCACAATGTTTGCATAACACAGTTTAGCATGTAAAACAATGTTCAATTTCCTACTTACTAATTACTGACAGGTGTCTCAGTAATGTATTATATAGCTAAACAGTTGCAATATATATATATATATATATATATATATATATATATATATATATATATATATATATATATATATATATATATATATATATATATATATATATATATATATATATATATATATATATATATAAAATATATATATATATATATATATATATATATATATATATATATATATATATATATATATATATATATATATATATATATATATATATATATATATATATATATATGAATGAATGATAGAAAATATGTAAATTATGTAATGATTTATTATTGAATTTAAGAATTTATGCAACGAGTTGAATCTTGTGCAGCTATTGCGAGCGTTGGCGACGAAAAAACTGAACATTGTTCAACGAGTTCCATAAATTTAATATTAAATCATTACGCATTCGATATTCTGTTTATCATTTAGTTTTTTCATTGAAAATAGGAGTGAAAGAAAGAGAAATAATTGAATTCACTGTTATTGTAATGCCGCACCGTCCATTAGTATGGCGTAAAAATAGTCCCTGGACTTTTTTGCTCTGTTCTGAAACTAGTAAAATTTATTTGTTTTATTTGCTCATATGAGAGGACATGTTATCAACGTAAAGGTGCCTGGGATTGTTGTTAGCTGAAAATTCAGTAAATATACAGTCTAGCCTCATGTAATCATTACACTAAGTGCACCGATCATGCAATACATATACATTTGCACTGCACATCATCTGGTATAATGGATCTTATAAAATGACAAAAATTCTTAAGGCATTACTAGTGCGCAAGGGCGAAAGATATGACTTCAGTACATATATATACAACATGGCACAAGTAAGACGTGCTAATTAATTAGATAGCAAACCTTAGCAGATAAACGAGGAACTGGATGACAAATAATTAATTAATGAATAACAAAGGCTGGAGGAGGTATTGTTTAAAAAATATAACTCAGCTTCAAGCATGGCTATTTACAATTAATTACTCCTGTCTGCAGATATACAATAATTAATGTACAAAAGGAAACATCTATGACTTCTGTACTAGAAAGTATTCATTCACAGTTTACCAGCTGCGTGTTGCATTGCTACCATATTTTATGTAATTTGTAATAAATTTCTCCTCTCCGTGATTTAAGAAACAGGCGATGTGTCCTATCCATTTACAATAGTATTAAGGAGCCCGTTTATGTAAAAAAAAATGATGAACCATAAATGATTAGTGTGACTGTCAACCTTCCTATCAGTCCTACAAGCCTACCTACCAACCTACACACACATACACACACACACACACATGCATGCATGCATCCATCCATCCATCCATCCATCCATGCATGCATCCATGCATGCATGCATACATACACACATACATACATACATACATACACACATACATACATACATACATACATACACACACACACATGCATGCATGCATCCATCCATCCATCCATCCATACATGCATACATGCATACACATACACACATACACACACACATACACACATACACACATAAATACATACATACATGCATACATACATACATACATACATACATACATACATACATACATACATACATACATACATGCATGCATGCATACATACACATACACACATACATACATACATACATACATACATACATACATACATACATACATACATACATACATATAGAAATTACATATAGAAATAGCATTTGTGCACACATCGACAGTTGACCTGTTTCTGGTCTATCGTTCTTGAGTATTCGGAAGTCATTCAACTTTACTCGTACATTTCTAAAACAAAATCTCAAATTCACGAAATTTTATTGCATTTCTTCTTACGTTGATATATGTTTATATCATTTTTTACGTCTTGTTTCAAGGTCTGAATCACTAGCAACAGTGTGGCTTCCATAACAACCGGTTGTAAAAATATATTTTGACTGCTTGCTTATAGCTGAATCAATTTTTATTGCACCTATTTTCACTCCAAAATGACTAAGCCAATTTCGACGATATGTGTTTCAAAGCAATTAAGCACAACAGCCAGCATGCCCACCCTTCATCTCACAAATGATCGTAAAGTAGAAAAGTCATAACCTCTACTTCTGGAAAACAAGTTGGAGGAGCTGATAAGTGAGATCGGAAGAACCCTGAAATAAATGAAGAATAAATTGTAATTTTTTATTTATGATATCCTTCCCCCATGGGAATAGTGACATTGGCCTATTTGTTATATTCCATTTTATTTTTGCTACCTCTTGTCTAATATAGGCACATTTCATGTCTCTCCACTTTGGATGAAATTTGATTCGAAACGCCTCTAAGTTTCAGTCTGTATAGTGCCTCTTTTTGTGCCTACCAAAGGTGGAAGACACGATAACCTCTGTATGACATACGAATTGATTTCAAACAAAGCAATATTTTGACTAAAGACTATACCGAGCAACAAATACACGTAATGTTCCGCCTGATACATATAACGAACACAGTTTTTCAGAATTCTGCCACTCAGTTAAAGAAAAACAAACAACGGTCTATTAGTGCAAATATTTCTAACAATAAATATATTTAATTAGTCGTATATTTATCTAATTAACAGTACACGTTCGAGATCAGATTTCCACATATTCTATTAATAAATTTTAAATTATGCCGCATTTTCCAAATCTGTTTCCTACATTTTTTAATTTTTTTTTAAAACAAAATATTTGTAAGAACACAAAAGTACACTTCAAGGCGACAATAGCAAATAAAGGTATACACACAACACATTCATATTTTGATACAATCATGTATTTATTTATCGTGATTTGTCAGTTTCCAATCTAAATTGGAAATCAATATTTTTTTTTCTAAATACAGATACAAATTGCACTTAACTATAGAACATTTCAAACACAAAGAAAGTTGAAAGTTTATTTAAAACTTGAGATTGAAATTAGCATAAAATAGCGGTATCACGAAATATGACAACATAAAACGACCATATATTAACCAAATGTGATCCTTTCTGCGGGCCATATATTTTCTCTAAAATACTAATAGTGTGTACCAAGGTGAGATAATATTAAAACGGGCAACATAAATCAAGATCTTTCATATCAAATAACATTCATAACTTTACAATAAAACTAATATTACCTACGTACATTACACCTGTTGATAAATACGTGAGTTTTCGCCAGCAGAACTAAATAAGCTATTATACAGACAAGATTAATAGCGATATAATTTTCAATACGACGACAAAGAAATTATTTGTTTATTTGAAATGATTTTGCCCACCTGGGCACACCTTACGTCCTATAGCAAAATATTAAAAGCTGAATTATACTTTTCACATACAAACGTGGTTTTCTTTGCAAGCAAATCTACTTTCGACTCGTAGATATATTCCCAATGTTCGCATAACACAGTTTGGGATGTAAAACGATGTTTAATTTACTACTAATCAGCCACTAGAGTCTCAGTACGGCTTTTTATTGTCAGTAACTTTTTTTATTTTTGGCATTAGGACAAGCTTTTTCCGGTAAAATATTCAAAATACTTAATTTCATGTATAAAGAAGTTGGTCCCATTATTTGCTCTCTCTCTCTCTCTCTCTCTCTCTCTCTCTCTCAGATTTGAAATATTTGAACATTCGAGCTCATCAGTAAGGAGAAAAGGGATTATTAGGAAGATGCTGTGCTAGTTAATGTGTTTACCTTAATTTTATAACGCGCAAGAGATTTCTTCCTCGGGATCAAGAGTATATGCCCATCGTGGCAAATTTTAATGCATACATACATACATACATACATACATACATACATACATACTCACATACATACATACATACATACATACATACATACATACATACATACATACATACATACATACATACATATTGATCAGACAATACAGAATGATCTCTAATTCGTGCTCCGATCAGATAATACAAAAAGATGTTGAATTCTTTTTTTATTTGGGGGGGGGGGGACCAGACAGATCCCCCCTTCCATTTTCCCCAAAAATAAAGTGTTTTTATGTTTATGTGTGCCCCCCTCAGATGTGATGTTTGTTCTATTTAAAAGAAACAATTTAATCAAAAATTAATTTTAATTACGTTTTTGATGGGGTATTTATTTTCTCCCTAGTGTTATCTATATGGTTGTTCATCCGAGCCAGGTTTTATTCTCATAGTCCCTTGCCTTGCAAATTTTTGTGACCTTTGCTAGAGGTCTCCTATATCCCAGTGTTTGCTATGTGTGTTAATGCTATATTTTGTGTATTGCTATACTTTCTGTATGTTTGGGACAGCAGAGTTACATCAAAATTTTCCCAGTTGTCTTATTTCATTTATTTTAGACTTGTATATTAATTGAATTACTTTGTTTTGTTTAAGATATTTTAAGAGATTTGGTTTTTCAAATTGGAATTTTGGCGAGCAGAACGGTGTAATACAGTGGAATTTGTGACAAATAAGACCTATTGTTTTAAATGAGTGATTGTATGCGTCGTTCCTCGGATTAAAACCAGATACAAACTGAGGTAGGATGTGCTCGAGCCAGGGTCCACAATTTCTTTATTTTTAAAAACTGTATTTCTCCTGCCTCGAGTTTGGCTTCGTCTTAATTATTTATCCTACGTCCTAAGTAAATTCCAAAATGATTTTGTAAAATGTGTTATTATTAGTGGAGGAGAGACTATACAGTACGGGAGCTCTATAGTTAGAAAGGGTCAGAGAGGGTATTCAAATCCTATATATTGCATACTGTTCCCCTATGTTCATGTGTTGTCTGTTTATGTTCTCTATGGGGTGTATTTTCCAATACTCTTTCATAGGCCTGTTCACTTCGCGTGGCGCCATGTGACATAGCCCCATGACGTCATTGCCTCGTACTTTCCCTAGATAGGGTCCCGGTCCCTTCCCCCTATTCCTTTGTTGTTTGTTTTCTTTGGTGCTAGTTCAATGATTTTGTTTTGCCCGTGGTATTGAGAAAGGGTTCCGAGCCGGGAATTTGAGTTGAGGGCTTTGACCCTCACCCTGGCGGTAGCACACCCCTAGTGGGTGGCAACCAAAGCTCCCCCTCCCATCCCCATCATCATCACCTCTCTTTCCCCCAAAGGGTGACAATGATCATTTAAGAGGAAATGTTTGATTTTATTTTATTTATAATGTAGATAAAAAATTATACACTAATTTATATCTCCTTATAGGGGCCCCGAGTGGCCGAGTGGTCTAAAGCGCTCTCCGTTACGGATCGCTGCCATCTCACCTCTGTCTGCGTGGGTTCGAGTCTCGGATTCGGCCAATGTGGGTATGTGAGAAAGCTTGCCAGTAGCTTCTCGAGGGTCGGTGGTTCTTTCCCTGGAATTCCCGGGTTCTTCCTCCACCATTAATACTGGCCGCCATGTATAGCCTATCGTGTGCTGAGAAATGGCGTTAAACCCTACAACAACAACAACAACAACAATAATCTCCCTATAGTAATTACCTGACCACAGGCTAGTATGATGCTTGTTATGAAGTTTATTTTGTATAAGGTATTTTAATTAAAATTTCCGTCCAGGTATAGAATATTCCCTTCCCCCCCCCCCCCGTACCTTTCTTTTTTTTGGCGGGGGGGGGGGTAATCTTTGTTATAATATGTTTCCTCTCTCGTTCTCTTTTAGTACACTGTATCATTACATGATATTTTGTAAAAGGGGCTCTTTTCCGCAGTGGGCATTTCGGCGTTACTCTGATAATGTGCCACCTCACTGCTACCTCTCCTGTTAACCACGCATTGTGCATGCATTTGAAGCAGAGGCTTTGTACTTTTAAAGAGCCTAGACGGGACCAGTGCCCCCCCTCTCTGTCCCAATTTATACCCCAATTCTCTTGTTCAACTTTGCATTTTATTTTCTTTGTAGTCTCTTCCCTTATCCAAATATAAGTATTTTTCTTGTCTAGTTAGCATAATCCCTTCTTGTCTCTGTGTTTTAATAGTATATCCTTTATGTATTTAAATCTCCTAGGAATCTCTAGTTTTTTAACAAGTTTAATATTTTTGTAGATATCCCCTCTATTTTTCATTGAAAAACCAAGCCATTATATATATAAGCCCTCCCATGGTGCTTTTGGTTCTGGGCTAATTAATTTAAATCTATATAAGATGTTTGAACATTTAATTAGAATTGGACTAGGTAGAGTTAATCCCCCACCCCTTTTTTCGCTCTATATAGTGTTTCATTTTTTGTGTAGTGAGTTTTATAATTATATATAGTTTATAATTTCATTATCTATCGTATATAATATGGTATGTGTTTACATCAGTAGATCTCAAAATGTAATTTATATTTGAGTACATATAGGTTTTGGTCACCTGGGCCCGCTCCATTAAACATAACGGCGTAAGTACATAGATGTTTACGTTATTTTCTATTTGCTTCCTCATGGCTTTACAATTTTCTTGTCCCTTCCCTTTCCCGAAAAAGATTCCTAATGTTTTAACCCGATCGTTACATAGGTGTGAGTAATCCTGGGTGGTTACCCCTCCAGTTTCCTATTTTTAATATTTCTGTTTTATCATGATTAATTTTGGACCCTGATGCTTTCCCAAATCTTTCAAATTCCTTTTCTAAGTGTTTGAAGGAAATTGGGTCGTTTATCAAGTTTTTTCAATCATCGGCACGTTGGAGCATTTTTATTTCATCTCTTATGTTTGGGATTTGTATACCTATTGTCTCTTTGTTGAGTCTTATTTTAATACTTAGAATTTCAATTGCTATTACGTATAATAACATTGATAGTGGGTAGCCTGGCCTCACTGATCCTTGAATATCAACATTTCCAGTGTTAGACCCATTTATCTGTATTTTCGCAGTTATGTTATTTTACAGGATTTTGGTCTATTTTTGGCAATTAGTTCCAAAACCAAATTTGTCTAATACTTTTTGTATATAGTTATGTTCTAATCTGTCTAAAGCTTTTTCTTGGTCAAAAAGTGCCATAGCACCTTTTTGATATGTCTCTTGTAGAAAATCAATAATTGTTCTAATGCTTAAAATATTATTTTGAACATCCTCCCTTTTGCCCCATAAGTTTGATTGAAGTTTACAATTTTCCCCATTCCATGTTTAACTCTATCGGATAGGATTATACTCCAGATTTTATTGTCAGTGTTTAGGAGGGAAATGGAACTCCAGTTTTTAAGTTCTTCTCTCTCGCCTTTCCCTTTATAAATTAGAGTGATTAAACCCTCTCTCATAGTTTTTGTCATTGTTTCATTTCGTAGTAAAATGGGCGACAACTCACTTTGGAATCTTTGATAGAATTCCTCGGTGAGGCCATCTCCGCCTGGGGATTTTCTTGTTGCTAATGCATTTATTGATGTTGTTTTTAATTTTGTCTATGGAGGTGAAGTCATCACATAGGGCTCTATGTTCTAATGATATTTCCTCACATGGTAACTTATCTAGATAGCTGTATATTGTCTCTGAGTCAATTTTTTGTGTTTTATATAATTCACTATAGCATCCTTTGACGTATCTTAAAATTTCAGTTTTTTCAACTATTTAATTTCCCGTATCGTCTCTTAATTTTTCCATATGTTTCTCCCCTCCTCTTCTTAATTCCTTTCTTTTGTATAACCCCTCAGTTTTTTGATATATTTCAGTGTATTTCCCCACTCTATACCATTTTTATTTGTAATCAAGGTATCCACATCCCTCGTGTATCTTCTCCTTTATAGTCACTTAAGATTATAACACTACTGAGTTTTTCCTCACAGTATGCTATTATATCTTTGTTAAAGATATTATGGGTTTTTTGTAGAAATATAATGTCATAATTTTGTTCATTACTCAGTTCAGTTATTTTATCCTTATTTATGCCATTAAGATTTACTGACGCTATACGGAAGTTCTTCTTTCCTTCCATTTTCAAGTTTCCACCAGGTTGTCGCATTCCAAGGTTATATCAAAGTTTTCCATAAATATTATATTAAATATTTTAGATCAATTAATAAAAGTTTAATTGCTAGTGTCTAATTCGTGCTTATTATCAGACAATATCCTAAATAATCATCCTAACACGTACCATAAATCCGATTTAATCGTTTAATCCGTCAGTTTTAGTCCTCATCACTAATGTCAATACTTGCAGGCTAGTTATGCGGCCGGTGTACATGCGAAGTAAGATTTTACGTTTCTGCTCTTGTCCATGTGTGAGGACATCTTTTTAAAACACTGCTACAAAAAATGTGTTTGTTTGGGGAATTCGGGTCATAATCCCTTCTTCTTCAACAATGTTTCGATGACCGTACTGAAACATTGCAGGTTATGTATATAGTTGGTGCAAATGCGCAATGGGGTCTTCTTTTTTCTTCCTCTGGCCGATTGCTAATCTTGAAAAATTGTGAAAATCAAATTAAACTGTATTTTGGCGATGTGTTTAACTCTATTGTTTATAATGTGTTTGTTGCATATAATATTGTATCTTTTTCTTCTTGCCCATTTATGGAGATATTTCTTAAAAGATAGTGGAAAAAGGTTTTGGGACAATTTTGAGACGTTATTTCTTCTTCGCCCCCACCCCACCCCCACTACCCGGCCACACCGCTTGGGGTATTGTATTGAAACTTTTCAGGCTACTTATGTGGTCAATGTAAAATGAGCTAATAGGTCTGATTCTCTTCCTCCTCGTATTTTTCTAGCAATTTCTTTAAAATTTCCGAAGAAGTGGAGTTTTAAGAATTCATCTTTTTTATTTAGCAGTTAGGTAATACTGTGCAAATATAACGCTAGACATACACAGATGTATTGGAAACGCTTTGATCTGCCATTAATTTACCGCTAAACATGCACAGATGTATTGGAAACGCTTTGAGCTGCCAATTAATTTACCGCTAGACATACACAGATGCATTGGAAACTTTTTGATCTGCCATTCATTTATTGCTAGACATGCACATATGTATTGGAAACGCTTTCATCTGCCATTAATTTTCCAATAGCCATACACATATGTATTGGAAACGCTTTGATCTGCCAATTAATTTACCGCTAAACATACACAGATGTATTGGAAACGCTTTGATCTGCCAATTAATTTACCGCTAGACATACACAGTTGTATTGGAAACGCTTTGATCTGCCATTAATTTACCACTAGACATACACAGATCTATTGGAAACGCTTTGATCTGCCATTAATTTACCACTAGACATACACATATGTATTGGAAACACTCTGATCTGCCATTAATTTACCGCTAAACATACACAGATGTATTGGAAACGCTCTGATCTGTCATTAATTTACCGCTAGACATACACAAATGTATTGGAAACGCTCTGATCTTCCATTAATTTACCGCTAGACATATACAGATGTATTGGAAACGCTTTGATCTGCCATTAATTTACCGCTAGACATACATGAATGTATTGGAAACTCTTTCATCTGCCATTACTGCAAAAGTCTTGAGAGAGAGAAAGAAAGAATATATATATTGTTAGCCACATAAAATCATTCCTTCAATAGTATCCTTAAAGTGAGAGGTGTTTGTATGTTACTATACAAACACCTAGTTACAAGCTGTGGTATGCTACTGATGTGCTCGTCAAATCCCACGAGAAGTGTTTCACTGTCAGGCGTAATTTTTATGAATAGTTCTTCACAACATGTTTATATTGAATTGTACATAGATAAAAAGGAAACAAAACTGTAGTGTGATTTGGCTATCAGACATCATTTTTAAAAATTCTTCTTCACAACATATTGTTATTGAATTATGCATAGATTACAAGAAACAAAATTGTAGCATGCACTAGATGTGAACGCAAGCATGTCTTTACGAAGGTCTCGTTTTGTGGACTAATTGCTTTTTTCATGGAAAATAGTTTTGTGAACTATTTGCTATCTTATGGAAAGTTGTGTAGACTAATTTATATTTTATGAAACGTTGTTTTGTATTTGATTATTTGATTATCGATTGTCGTTTACTGAAATAAAAGCAGTAACAGAGTTTGTGATGTGACTGACTTTTTTGACGCAAAGGGGGGGGTATTGTGGTATTGGTGATGGTAATAGAAGTTGTGTTATAATTGTTGCTTTCTTTGCTGCGTATGATGATTGCGGATGTATAGGTGGTGATGATAGTAGCAGTGTAAGTTACAGTAGTAGAAGTAGTAGTAGCAGTAGTAGTAGAAGTAGTAGTAGTAGTAGTAGTAGTATTTAGTGATAGTAGTAGCAGTATTTAGTGATAGTAGTAGTAGTAGTAGTATTTAGTGATAGTAGAAGTAGTAGTAGCATAATAGTAGAAGTAGTAGTAGTAGTAGTATTTAGTGATAGTAGTATTAGTAGTATTTAGTGGCAGTGGTAGTAGTATTAGTGATAGTAGTAGTATTTAGCGGTAGCCGTATTATTAGAAGCAGCAACTAGTGGTATCGGTATTAGTAGTAACAGTAATATTTAGCGGTATCTGTAGTAGTAGTTGCAGTAGTATTAAGAGTAGTAGAAGTAGTATTTAGTAGTAGTAGTAGCAGCAGCAATAGTAGTAGCAGTAGTAGCAGCAGCAGTAGTAGTAGTAGTAGTAGTAATAATAATAATAATAATAATAATAATGATAACTTTGTATAGCGCTTAATCTTTAGAAGCTCTAAGCGCTTTACATTAGAAAACACCTATAACATAAAAAACATATAATGATATGATTACAAACACAAACACCATGAAATTAGAAAACATAGAGAAAAAACATGCTGCGAATATTTAAGGTAGGAAACATTATTAGGTCTTTAAGTTTGTTCTTGCAGTCGAAATAAGTGAGTTTTAAGAGCACTCTTGAATGAGATCACGGTGTCTTAGTGACTAAGTTCAGTGGGCAATTCATTCCACATTGCTGGGCCCTGGTATGCAAAAGAACGCTGTCCATATGACTTTGCTTTCATAGTGGGAATAATGAGTATACGATTGTCAGAAGAGGAGCGTAAGTATCTTGCTGGTGTGTACACGTGGGTGAGGTCGGACAGCTATGTTGGACTGGAGTCCGTCAGTGAAACGTAGCACAGAGAACACATTTTGTGTTTGATTCTGGATCGAATGGATAGCCAGTGTAGCGTACAGAGCAGCGGGGAGGTGTGCTCTGATCGTGGTACGCTAAGCATCATCCGAGCAGCTGTGTTTTGAACTTTTTTTTAAGTTTCTGGAGTAAATATTGAGATGAACCAGACAGAATTGAGTTACAATAGTCTAGTCTTGAAAGTACTAATGAACACACAAGTGTTTTAGTGGCCTCAACTGAAAGATATTTGCGAAATGGAGCTGATGCGTCTCAGCTCAAGATATGCAGCCTTGCATATGTTCATGACATGTTGGTGCAATGTGAGAGTACTGTCCAGAGTAACACATAGGTTTCGTACTGACTGTGTGAATTTAATGTTGGCATTGCTGATATTTATTGCTTGAGGTAAAGGATGTGAATGAGAAAGTCTTTGTGTTGTGATCAGAATGGGCTCAGTTTTATCATCATTCATCTGCAGCTTGTTACATGTCATCCATGATTTCACATCAGAAATGCACCTCTCAACACCTTGGATGGTAGCATCAGCTTCAGTTGGGTGGCTAGATTTGTATATTTGGGTGTCATCAGCGTACAATTGGTGAGACACTGGATGATGATCTATGACACATGAGAGTGGCGGAGTGTACAGAATGAATAGAACAGTTCCAAGAATAGACCCCTGTGGAACACCACAACATAGATCAGCTGGACTGGAGTGTATTCAATTTGCAGACACAGTTTGTGTCCTGTTGACCAAGTAGGACTTGAACCAAAGTAAGGCTGAATCATGAATGCCAAATACATGCTGGAGACGGTGAAGTAATATATCATGGCCTATTGTGTCAAATGCTGCAGACAAATCAAGGAGGGTGAGGACTATAATCTTTCCGCTATCCAAAGCAGAGAGATGTCATTAACTACTTTTAGAACAGTAGTTTCAGTCCTGTGGCAAGGGCGATATGCAGATTGTACATTGCTAATGTTTGAATTCAGATGAGATACAAGCTGGGATAGAACAACCTTTTCTAAGATTTTTTATATGAATGGGAGGTTAGAAACCGGGTGGTAGTTCTTTAAATCGTTATGGTCTAGTGTTGGTTTCTTCAGCAGAGGCTTTATAATGGAAGTTTTGAAAAATGATGGGAATTCCCTAGATGAGAGCGAGTTATTAATAACATCAGATAGTGAAGGCAATACTGGATCTAAGCACTCAAGCAGCAGTGATGTTAGAATTGGATCAAGTTCACATGACTTTGGTGCACTCTTCATCAGGATTATACGTACGAAATACATAGAGACAGGTTCAAATTATGCTAATGGTTGCCGCTCAAATTCTGTATCCCAACTGTATGGTGACGACGAGTCAATTGAAATTGTGGTGTCAAACTTATCTCAAATGGTTTGTACTTTGTCACGGAAGAAATTTGCAAACAGGTCAGGAAGGTCGACTGGAGAGAAAGTAGTAGTAGTAGTAGTATTTAATGGTAGAGATAGCAGTAGAAGTAATATTTACTGGTAGCGGTAGTAATACTAGTAGTAAAAGAAGTAGTATTTGGTGGTAGTGGTAGTAGAAGTAGTAGTAGTAGTAATAGCAGTAGTAGTATTTAGTGGTAGTAGTAGTAGTAGTAATAGCATTAGTAGTATTTAGTGGTAGCGGTAGTAGTAGTAAATGATGGGGGGTGTGTGTGTGTGTGTGTGTGTGTGTGTGTGTGTGTGTGTGTGTGTGATTTGGGTTTATAACGTAACCTTAACAATTTTTCAGTCATATCACTACTATGTCTGCAGTGTGGCAGTTTATAGTGATAACAAGCACTGGGGCATCATGCCGTAGACACGTGGCATGATGTTCCACCCACACATTATCATGACACCAGGCCGGCCAGGCCTAACACTAACCTCTTAATGCTGAAAGCCTAGTGAGGCAGCTGTTAGTACCATTTTTATAAGATTTGGTATGACCTGGCCTGGGTTCGAACCCAAGACCTTCCGTATCCGAGGCGGACGCTGTAACCACTAGGCCATCGGAGAGGTCCAATGATGGTGTAAAAGGTGGTGATTATGACAGTGATGGTTATATCAACAGCAACAGTAGTTGAAGTAATGGAACTAGTAGTAGGAGTAGTAGTTGTAGTAGCAATGGTGGTGGTGGTGATAGTATTACTTGTATTAGTAGTAATGGTAATGGTGGTGATAGTGGTTGTAGTAGTCATAGTAGTACAAGTGAAGATAGAATTTGAATTATTAGTAGTAATAGTAGTATTGGTGTCAGTAGTACTAGTAGAACCTGTGGTCGTAATAATGATGGCAGCAGCAATAGTAGCAGTTGTAGCAGTGGTATTTTTAATGGTGGCGGTAGCAATAGTAGTAGTTGTAGTAGCAGTAGTAATGGTGGCGTTAGCAATAGTAGTAGTTATAGTAGTGGTATTATTAATGGTGGCGGTAGCAATATTAGTAGCTTTAGTAGTAGTAATGGGGGTGGTAGCAATAGTAATAGTTGCAATAATATAAATGGGGGTGGCATCAATAGTAATAGTTGTAGTAATAGTAATGGTGGTGTTGGCAAAAGTGGTAGCTGTATTAGTAATGATGACCACCACCACAGTGCCAAGAAAAGTAGTAGTACGTGGAGACGTGTAGTAGCGATGTCAGTGACTGAACTAGTAGTAGCAACATTCGTGTTGGTGGTAGTTGTAATAATGGTCATGACATATGTGGTGATGGTGATGCTGTTACTGACATTAGTAATGGTTGTAGTAGTAGTGTGATGACCAAGAAATAAGAGTAGTATTAGTAGTAGTAGTAGTAGTAGTAGTAGTAGTAGTGACAATGGTAGTGTTAGTATAGTGGTAGTATCAGTAGTAGTGATAGTAGTAGTAGTAGTAGTTAAATATGTTGTTATTGTTGTTGTGGTGGTGATGATGGTAGCTGTAGCAGCAGCATCAGTAGTAATTATACTGTAGTAGTGAAAGTAGTAGTAGTAATGGTGGTGTTAGTAGTAGTAGTAGCATTTAGTAGTGATGGTAGTGTTGGTGGGAAATTAGAGATTCAGCAGTATATTTAAATTCGTTAGTAACATGCATGATAGTTAATACAGTTTGTTTCCATTCTTCCTTTATGTGCATTGTTCCTTTATGTGTATTGCTGTATAAACCGTCCATTCTTTCTTATCTGCATTGCTGAACTAAGAGTAACAGCCATGGAGGTGATGGCAGTAGTAGTAGTGGCGGTAATAATAGTGGTAGTACTTGTTATTGTTGTTGATGCTGTAATAGTACTAGTTATGTTGTAAGTTGTAGTAGTAGTAGTAGTCGTAATGGTGGTGGTGATGATAGTATAGTAATAACAATAATAGTATTAGTAGAAGGTACTGTTGTTGAAGCTGTGACAGCTGCATTAGTAGTACTTATAATGATAGTAGTAGTAGCAGTTGTAGTAGTAGTAGCAGCTATAGTAGTATCAGCTGTAGTAGTAGCAGTTGTAGTAGCAGCAGCTGTAGTATAGAAATAGTATAAGTAGCATTATGGCTTTAGAAGAATTAATAGCAATAATAATTATGTCAAAAGTATCCACGGTAGTGGTGATGGTGGTGCTAGTAGTAGTAGTAGTAGTAGCAGTAGTAGTAGATTAGAAGTAGTGGCATTTCTGGTAATTAACAGTGGTTACAGTAATATTTGTTGTTGCTGTTAATGTTGTGGTAATTACATAACCAGTAATATTTAGGTTGAAGTAGTAGTGTAGTATTTAATAGTGTTTAGTATTAGAAGCCGGCATCAGGGAATGGTCTATTATATGGTATATTCGATTTCTTTAATTACTTCGAGAAACATTTAAGTTATTTTTCTATTCTATGTCAACAGTCATTCATTCCGCATCGTGCAATATTGGAGTACAGTATAGATGACAATCCAGCAAACTATTCTAAATACTGATTTAATGTCAAGTTCACCTGATCTTTGTAATCATGTATTTATTCAAATTCAAACTGATTAAAGAGTGTGTCCCTCTGGTAACAAGAGTAACGTTTCGCTGTACCTGACGTTTTAAATCTTGGTTTGCAAAACGCATTGATCAATGGTGTATCAATATCTATGATTAATAGAGTATTCGTCCGCTAATTATTGTCACCATGGATGCAATTTAAAGCTCGATTTAAATTAAGTGCATTCATTCACTAATGTATGGCAACAACTCCTACTTACTGCAGTAACAATTATTGTATTATATTTGATGTCATTAAATTTTTTGGGTTTCTTTTGCATTCATTGTTTGCATTAACCCTCAAGCCATTTCACCGTGTAATTAAATTCCTGCTGAAACCTGTGTACTTTAATGTAGTGATATGTTATACTCGCATCGGAAATGAGCTGAAAATAAAATAAATTTATAAGAAATATTTAAATTCGACCATTACATACATTAAGTTCCAGGCTGATATTTAATTAATCAAATTATGCATCCATTAGCAAATTGCAATCAAAACAAACTGTCAATCTAAATGATTAATATTAGAGTAAATATGTGAAGAAAAATAAATGATATTCTTATTTCGATTTTGATTAATGAGACTTCACCTCAGAAGGTTTTAAAATTTAAAATTGTACGTTGTTTGAAAGTATTTGAAAGTATTTACTTTAAAAAAAATTGTTCGCATTATGGTCATAAAGGTGTGATTTAATTGATTACTTATATTGAAAGATTAGCCATGCGATAACTAACTGCTTCATTCAAAACATTACACGGAACAGAAGAAAGAGAACAACAGCCGTCGAATTATGCCTCTTTGGTTAAAATATCTTTCCTAATGTTCTGTAAAATGTTTGAACTCGTCAACGCGTACACGATTTCTCTGTCGTACACGATTTCTGTGTCGTATTCGATTTATATGTCGTATTCGATTTATATGTCAAAGGCACATTCTATCTTGAACTCAATGCTTCGTTTGCGTCCCAAATCGGATTATCTATTAGACAATACAATTTCATCTGACCAGTCTAACCTGTACGTGCGAACGGATATTACTTCTGGAGGTAAAAATTCACACACACACACACACACACACACACACGAGTATTAGGAAGATAAACTTTGTGTTGATACATGTTCATCATGAGTAATGTCAAGAACACGACAGAGGGGGGGGGGTGAAAAGTTCTGAATCTATTACTATAACTTTTTTTTTGTTTCTTTCACCATGTCAATAAATATAACGCCGATCGACAGCCAAACAAAAAGTCTATTAAACACTCTACAGCAGCACATGCAGCGCACCGGACACCTGCAGATCGTTGCATGTGACGTAACATAAGTACATGACAGCAGCCTAAAAAGTTGAAGAAGCAGAACAATTCCGCAGCTAAGCAGAGAGCATACTATAATATCTGGGCGACATTGGGTTACTCTACGACAGATATCAAGGCCGAGTTGAAATTTTTTTGCGGATGTGCTTGTCTGACACGCTGTATAATTTTAAAGATGGCCGCAGTTCTATGGAAGATAACTCATGTAGAAGATCGTTGCCTACGACTGATGAGATGGATGTGGCTGCTGTCAAGGGAACAGCTGACGAAGATGTTCGATACAGAGTTGAAGATAAATTCTATTATCACATGCATTATTTCGTCAGCTGTTTTAATATATGAAAAATCATTTTAAAGCTCAGAACGGTTCGCGCACGATGGGTCTCTCAATTATTGACGGCTGATTAAAAGCAGACCAAGGTTGAAATTGTGAAATAGCTATGGGCGAAATATGAAAATAGAGACTAGAAACGTTTCAACGAGATTGTCACAGGTGAGGAAAAAGGATATACTTGTTTGAACTCAACGAAAGAGAAAATAAAAAAGTTTGGATAAGGGAGAACGAGACGAAGCTACAAATCGCACGACAGTCGGATTGAAAAAGGAGTTGCATACGCGTTAAATTTTTATGCAAGGATCCCGGTCGTTGAGAAACCTGTGTCTGACTCTGATAATGTCAATGGATAGTTGTAGGCCGTAATAGTGTCGCTACACCGTCCGTACATAGATGCCATAAAGTATCCATCTATTCCATGGCAATGCGCCGGCGAATAAATCCTCGTCTTGGCATTCTTCCTGATGCAGCACAGCATCCATACCTTGCCATATACTCATAAAGACTTCCTTGATCGAGCATGAAATGAAGCTTAGCTGAACATGTTTATCACAGATTAGCTGAGTGGCGGACAATTTGAAAGCCCCATGGGGTTGAAATGCAGTATTCCAGTGTAGGAATAACATATCAAAACTGTAAACAACAATTGGATAATCAGAGTGAGATCGGTTAGACAGGTGCATGGTGAATGCGTTGAAGGGATGATATGACGTCCTGTTGAGTAATGAGGAATTTTGTTGCATGGCTCACGAATATTCAGAACTTTCCAAAAACACCCCTCGTACAAAGAAAAATCTGAGTCATTGAAAAATAAAATGTTAAATGCAATATGACCCCCGAACCGGCAAATGTCATATGGACCAAATTGTACAAAATATATGTGTGTCTGTCTGTCTGTCTATCTGTCTGTTTTTGCTTTGCTTTTGTTCGGGTTTTTATATAGATATAAACGATGCTGAAATAATCGTAAATGCAAGCCGTAATTGTGCCCAATTAAAAAACCCGTGAGGCACAAGTAATGACTAGAAGATGGAGAAAGTAATATGCCGATAAAACCTAGGCTCACATAACAATTCCAGGTGGCCCATATACGCTATAGACAATTTAATTCCAGGCTTCAGAAATTTTGGTAATTAGCAAGATTTAATCAAGAACTCTCAATAGTACTTTCACGCCATCTATTGATAGACAAGAGTTATAGCAATCGGAACAACCGTGGATTTTTCCGTCAAGTCGGGAAGGAAACCTTGGAGTTAATTCGCTGCCGATGAGAACAATATTCTGAACTACTTTTGTTCACATGGCACAACATTGCGGAGCATGGCTACAAGGTCCCAATCGGAACATCATTGGCCTTTTCTGTCGTAGCATAGGTCGTGCCCTCAGCCCCAGGCGAATCACTAAGCGCATTAAATTAACCTGTAATCCTACAATTATTTCATTTGTTATTTCTCGACTTAACCGAAATGGCGAACGATGTTCCAACATGAGTGATGAACGAGTCCCATTTGCGACCATTCATATGCGAAAAAGAAACACTGCACTTTACGGCATGACGAATCAAATGCTAAATTTTGAAGACGGACAGTTTTTTCACCATGCAGATGAGCTAAATGTATTCTGCATGTTAGTTTAAAATAATAAGCCTATAATACTTGTCAGAATATATTTGGACAATTTTGTATGATCTAAATTATTTGAATGATAAATTTTGCGATTTATTATTATAAAAAGTTAATCCTATCGCCTGGTAAACATTGTCACTAAGAACAAAATTCATATTAAAACATATTTTTTACACAGAGGATTCCGCATCAGGAAAATAAATGTTTGTTCAAGTGAAACAGCAATGTTCTCCAAGTTTTCTAGATAGAACGAGATAACACAATATCGAAACCACAACCCGTTGTAAAAGTAGTCGAATCGAAGGTTCTCAGTCTTATGAATCTTCTTCATAACTAAATTTTTAACAAATAAACCATCATCATAAAAGATGCCATAGAAGCAAAAACAAACACACAAAAAACCCAGATAAAATAGCAGCAGCAAACATCTCTGATGAAGGTTTCCATACCAGCTGTTCAGAAGAAAGTATAAAAAAAACAGTTATTTCGACATAACAAGCCGTGCTTTTTTGGGACATCGTATATGGAGAATACATTAACAAGATTCCTCTATCTTAGACACTGTGAGTGTGTACTTAAACTCATTCAGAAAGGTCCGATTGGAATCAGCGCTAAGGCATCATTAGCAAATCCTAACCCCACCACTCCTTCTCCTTCGAACGAATAATGCACGAATCGTCAGAGAATCATGGCAATGAAGAAGCATAAGGGAGCTATCTGCAGTTAGAATCGGATTGAAATAGGCGCAATCTACTTCTAAAAACATTGTATTTACATATTTGTTCAAGGCTATTAATGAATAGCCTATAGATGGTGCGGATAAACACTTATTATTGTTTATACAATAATCAGATAAGAACTCAACGTAGGAAAGTGCAGGCATATTTTCCTGTGAGACTGATGGTATGAATTGTACACCCTGTTGGCATCTAGTATTGTATTTTACTTCAGTTCTCGGAAACCACAAATTTGTAATTAGATAAGGAGGTTTATCGCGTAACGCTAATCTTTATTTTCGTCATGTCGTCATATCATAACATAGACGATACTGTGCGGTTTATTTAATAGATATAAGAAATTATCACATAGTTTGTACACTTTAAATATAGTGTGTGCAGTTTAATATTATTTATATTATTTATATATTAAACACGTTAACATATCACTTCATGTGATTCTGGTTTGTCCAAAAAATCCCATGAAATTCTTGTGCAGTATTCTCTTTATTGATTGCTGCGATCGTAGGGAAATTTTCTTTACCCCGACTTATAAAATATTTTCTTTTTACTAATACTATGAATAATTTGGCGGCCATTTTTCGAATTGAGAAAAAAGGTCACGTTTTCCTGAATATGGTGAATTTACCCCCAAATTAGCTTCCCGATATATTGGATATCACACTATGAAAAATGGCGTAAAACCCCCAATACAAGAACAACAAAACAACACGTAAAACTAAGGGCATTGTTCAGTTGATAACGGGTGTGTGGGTAGCGGTGAGCTGTGTACTTGCAACATGGAATCGACCTAAATATAAGCATGGTTTAAATATTAACTTATCGAAGTAAATAAACTCACCTTTATTCACAGATGAATGTGGACATAAACCGGTATCCAAGCTGACTGAACTTCATCTAACCACAACATATTTACGCGGTAAATATTTGATGCAGTTCTGACTCAAATGAAATTTGTTTATGTCTTTTGTAGTCAACTGTTCCAAATCAAATAATGCAAATATCCGGTCACAGCTACCTTACAGTAAATATGGGAATTTAGAAATTTCTGTATCCACTAATCCTCCTTTCGCATGAATATCGCAACAATATAATAAATAATGGTGGAAGTGTCCCTTTTGTGTTAACATGGATAGTCAACTGCACTCTGACCGGTACTATATCAAACAATGTGACATCATGTGCATTGTATATTCTGATTTTGTCTATGTAAACTCGGAAGGTTCTTTGATTTATAATCTGCTAAAAAAGTATAATCTACTTTTAACTTCATTTGGGACTATTGGTTTATTCATATCAAATGAAAGGTACAACGTCCTATTCAGAATGAACGAAATTATTCTTTCTTCTTTCTCTCTGACTAACTTTCACTGAAATAAAAACTATGTTAAAAATTATGAAACTCATTGAATAAATTAATTAAATCATTACCCTTTTGAAATCCTCTATGTATTACACGAGTGATAGCGCCACGAATGACAACACGAAATATCTCCACGTCATGAATTAAATATTTCATTATATTAAGTTCCCTACCAATCAAACCCCACCCAACCCCCAACCCTGAAAACAAAACGTATACTTTCTTTGTATTTATACTTTTGAAGGCAGAAACCCTAAACCGGCATGGATTTTAATACATTATTAGTAAGATCAGTACAAATATTTTACAATAATTTAAGATAAATATTTTTTAACGAATTTATCTCCTTCATACAAATCTTCAAACTGAGTATTGCGTCTAATAATTGACTATGCTAGCGTCCCGGATGGCTGAGTGGTCTAATAATTGACTATGCTAGCGTCCCGGATGGCTGAGTGGTCTAATAATTGACTATGCTAGCGTCCCGGATGGCTGAGTGGTCTAAAACACCATCAGTTACCGAACACTTCTATCTCACCTCTGTCCGCGTGGGTTCGTGTCTCGGGCTCGGTCAGTGTGGATAAATGAGAAAGCTGCGAGTTGCTTCACTTGAGTCAGAAGTTCCTACGGAGTTGAGGGGGTAATCATTCACTAGTTATTCTGGACTCCACGAAAAGTCTATCTTGTCCTGAGAAATGGCGTTAACCCCAAAACAATAACAGCAACAACATTTATACGATTCTTAATTTCCTTAGCATATTTCATGCACAGATTGATACGGTGAACATTTTTTAGGCAAAGAGCGGTGAAATTCAATAGCTTTCAGAGCGTAAGACCTTTAAACTAACAATGTTAACGATAGCTAAATTACGTACCAGGAGTCTGTTTTAATTTACGTCTGTTTATTTCTGAAGTGAAACCTATCTTACGTTGCTTTAACAAGCAGGTAGTCTATTTCGGTAAGCGACGTTGCACCCAAATTCGATAGTCACTTGATTTTTATCTACAACCAAGATTTACTCATCCACTACGTTTATTTGTTAACACGATTATTCGCATGATGAAAGTTGGAACAGCTACAGTTTTAGTATAATATTGAATCTAGAGCCGTAAACAAGTGTACCTTTTGTCGCTGAGAGTAGCAGGTTTAGGTCATATTGTATGCTGAACATACGCGTCATTTAAGTTCAGTCACATACATTTTGACCGCTCCGGTGACCTAGTGGGTAGAGCGTCCGGCTCAGATGCGGGAGGTCGTGGGTTCGATCCCCGGCCGAGTCACACCAAAGACTTGCAAAAATGGTATTAACAGCTGCTTCGCTTGGCGCACAGTATTAAGAGGTTAGTGTTAGGACTGGTCGGCCTGGTGTCAGGATAATGTGACTGGGTGGGACATCATGCTACATGTCTGAGGCATGATGCCCCAGTGCTAGACATCACTAAAAACTCCACACTGCAGACATCGTAGCGATATGACTGAATTTTTTTTTTAAAGCTACGTTAAAAATCAGAATCACACACACGGACATTTTGCATTTAGAAAACGCTATTAAATCAATAAACAAATCCTACATATTGTTGTTTGGAGCTCTTGTTTATGCATCTTTTATGGGTCCACATCACTATTTACATAAATGGACGGTGATTATACATTTTAAATACCCAATTCATTGGGGGGGGGGGGACGAAAAAGAAGAGAGAAAAGGTAGGCCTAAATATAGAAATCTAATTTAATCAGAACAACGGGCATATTTTCGACATGGGGAAAAGAGAGTTCCAGTGGTGATATCGCCTCATTTCCGATACAGGTTTTATCACCAATGTAGCGATAAAGATTTGTCTTACACTGATAAATTTCAAAACCTTAGTATGAAATATTAATATATTACAACTCATTAGCACGACTGGTGTAATACCTACTAATGTCACATAGCAACGTCACCGAGTAATGCAAGGCTTTTATTAATTATGCGAAAGACAGAATCTTTAACTTGTGTTCATTTAATATAAAATGTGTGAAACGTCTTCATACCACATACAGTATAGAGGATACATACGTTTTCACCAGCAGATGAAAGGAACTATTCTACGAATGAATTATGTGGCCTTGGCAAGCATGCATTCTAGTTCGGTAAAGGACTCAATATCCAAATAATTTTCATATTTAATTTAGATTTGAAATCAATACTGATATATCCCCCATATATCCATCTGTTTCAAACATGATGATCGGCTAACGTGGGTACGTGAGAAAGCTTGCCAGTAGCTTATCGTGGGTCGTTGGTTCTTCCAGGGGTTTTCCAAGGTTTTTCCTCCACCATTTATACTGGCCGCCATGCATAGCCTATCTTGTGCTGAAAATGGCGTTAAACCCTACAACAACAACAACAAACATGGTGTTGAGTTTGATGTGAGTTAAAATAACTAGTAAAACAATTTCAGCATTATAATCAATTCAAAGTTTTCCCCCAAAGGTTATACCATTTTTTCGCAGAGTGTAACAGATACTGTATGAATGACATTGAATTTCCAAAAGAAACTAGTTACTTAAGTTCAGCCACTGACGAGACGAGTTTGCACTATTTATCTTATTAATATTTCAAAATAATTTTTGGGAGTTGGGTTGTTATGCCTTATGTTACGTGTTGAGGCTCTAACAAACAGTAACAACGAAAGAGTGAAAACAACAAGCGTTGAAAAATTTAACAATAATTTATTTCCTTGAATTAAAAAATCAATGTCAAAATGAAAAAATAAGAACTTACGGTTTTAAGAATCAAATCAAAAAATAATCCAAGAATAATCCACGAATTAAATTTTAGATGTCCTAGTAACGAAATGCTCTAATTAATTCAAGTTCGAGTCCGGACGAAAATTCCAAAATAGAAGGCGATGACGTATACTGTAGCTAGTATTGTGCTTTTTGTCTACAGTTCATTGTTGATTCAAAACAAAATTCTGGTGTTTGAATTAACGAATAAAATTTCAAGAATTGTCTTTGTCCAAGAATTTTGTATGAGCACTCAAATATTTCCAGGAAAAATAATTAATCATTTAGAATCCAATAGTTTGAATAAAAATTAAAATGTAACTCCAAACTGGTCACAAAAAAACACTTGACAATGTAAAGGCCCAACTGAGAAATATCTCTCTAAACATCACTATTAAATCTAACTACTGCGCAATTTCGGAAAAACCAGAATTGCGAAATAGAGGCTTTTTACGTATCTAAAGTCACATACTGCTAGTATGACCTTGATAAAAATCAATCATTTTACTCCGAGAATAAAATAAAAATAGAAAGTTGTTTACTTTTCTCAGTGATTTCTAAATCAAGGTCGGGAACTAAGTCAAAAGTATAAACATTGTTTCTATCATTAGGTGTTTATGAAAAGAGGTCAAACTGAATTTTCTGAAAAAATGCGTAGTCAAGTAAACACTATTACATTACTTTGACATGTAATGAAATTAAAAATAAGAAGATTTTAAAACTTACTAAATGTGAAAACAACTTTTTCCAATATGATCTTGCCAAAGTAGCGAAAAGAGTGGCATCTTCGCTGGGGCGATATCGATTTTCTCTAACTGATGCAATTCGTTATCTCAATGTGAAATATAGAATACAATATCATTGAATTCGTTTAATAAATGTTCATATCAAATGAACTCCAGTGGAAAATATATCTCTTTACTGCACACATGGAAAAAGATGAAAATGTGATACTAAATGTGCATCGCAGTATGCGCTAGGTAGTTCCGAATGATGGTTGATGAAGTAGTTCACATGAAAACAATCAGTACTGTTTTGAATATCGAAAGCATTTTAGCGTGATTCGCTGAATTTCCTTCAGCATACCAGGAAACTCTATAGACAGGGGTAACCTAAACCTATGTGCAAGGGTAACCCAGGAAAAAAATACATTTGTAGTTGAGAAAATAGAAAGCTGTACACTAATTTGAAATGGTTTTAGAAATGTTCTAATTTAGATGAAGAAGAAGAAGAAGAAGTAAAAGAAAGATGATGATGAAGACGATGGCACGTTCGAAATACGCGGATTTTTTGTATACTACGCGAGGAGCTCCTTAGAAATTTTTAATATGATTTGGTTAAGCACCTGGGTTCATCAATCTGTGTACAAAACTCTCACAAAACTGAACGTTACGCTCCCTTGGAATGGCCAATTCACAATTGTATATAACTCGATTTATTTGCAAAACCATACAAAGAACACTTGACGTAGATATACGTGCAAATAAATATACCTGCGTTGCAGCGAAGTATGGATACGAAATTATATTAAAATAGAATACTGTGTTAATGTATGGAGTTACTGTGGTTTCAATCTAACATGTTAAAGTTATGGATTGGAGTTATAAGTAAAGTAATGGAATCGAGCTACCGTACATTGCAACAATGACATTGTGACAGCGAATTCTGTAATAAACTTACCGTGATCTTTTTTCCAACAATATAATATATTCATTTATAAACGAACATTTAAAAAGATGGATTTATATTATAATTGCTGGTAAATTATATTGCGGACTATGGAAATTAATTTATAGTGCTGTGTGTGTGTGTGTGTGTGTGTGTGTGTCATACAGCCTCATTCACAGTTAAATGAACATGATAATTGCATTTAATGACAAAAATATTCTAATTTTCCCAATAATAGTTTTTACTCTGTTAAACTAGTAACCAGGAGGCGTGTTGGTTCAGTGGTTAGCATGCTAAAACTACAACTAGTGGGTTATTGGTTCGAATCCTGCTCAGACCAACCCTCGTTAGCAAATTTGTTCGTCTATGCGTCTCACTTAATTCTCATTGCCCCAGCATTAAATAACCTTTCGTGTGCAGATGTGCCCTCAAACAGCAATCAGTAAATAAATAAGCAAAGACTAGTCACCTATTAATATCCATCAGGTACGTTCAATGCAAATACTCACTCACTAGTAATATCCTTCTGGTGCGTTCCATGCGAGCACTAACTCGATAGTAATATCCATGTGGTACGTTCATGTGAACACTCACTCACTAGTAATATCCATGTGGTACGTTCCGTGCGAACTCCCACTTACTAGTAATATCGTGGTGCTTTCAGTGCGAGCACGTACCATGCGAACTTTCACTCACTAATAATAGCTATCTGGTACGTTCTATGCGAACACTCACTCGCTAGAAATATCCATGAGGTACGTTTCAAGCGAAAGATCACTCACTAGTAACATCCTTCTGATACATTCCAAGCGAACTCACTCACTAATAATATCTTTCTGGTACGTTCCATGCGAGCACTTACTCACTCACTAGAAATATCCATGTGGTACGTTCCATGCGAAAACTCTCTAGAAATATCCATGTGGTACGTTCCATGTGAATCACTCTCAGTGTAGTACTATCTTTCTGGTACATTCCAACGAACACTTACTTGTAAGTAATTTAAAATCGCTCAGATATCTGAGAGACGTTCGAATAAATGGGCTATTAGATTACGAAAGGCAGAAAGCATAATCGCAGAGTTATGACAATTACTAGAATATGCTTTTTTTAAAATTCATTTATTGTATCGCCATCACATGAGTGAAATGGTGAACAGACGTGTAGGTTAAATCAAAGCCCTGTGCAATAATCATAATTGAGTTCCAAAATCCCTAACAACAGATGCAACAACCAAATAGAAAAGCAATTCATTTCTGGCAAAATCTCAAGTAGACTTATCGCTAATAAAGACTAAAATAAATTAAAGATAAATATAAAAGACTTCTAAAGATTGCTGAAAAACACCATTATTTGAACCAGCATTAAGAATTTAAGCTAAATTTGTTAATGACATTATATTAAGCAAACATATCTCAGATACCTAATACTTCACGCAAAGATATTTTTCCTTCTTCCATGCTTTAAGACATAAATTTTGTCAGTGTGTATTTAGTAGCACTAACTGTATCAAATGTTCTCAGAGTTGTAATAATTCAATGATAGTTTGGTTCCAAAAGATCTGCTATGGCTAGATGTTGGTTATACAAGAAAAACTTATATATCTAACGTCGATTTGAAATACAAAATATGTATGTATGTATGTATGTATGTATGTATGTATGTATGTATGCATGTATGTGTGTGTGTGTGTGTTTGTGTGTGTGTGCGTGCAGCATGTATGTATGTATGCATAATGAGTCGGCAGATATGGGTCAATGGAACTGTTTTTCCGAATTAGTATCAAAAAAAATCTGTATAGAGCTAGATCTGCTGGCGCATGTGCGACGGCAGGTCTGGGTTTATGCAGTGTGCGGTCGGACCCGACTTACCATGGACTATATGCGGTACATTTTAACAACAATTTGCACAAATCTTATTTTTTTTCTTGGCGTAGTTTGATAACGTTCATAGTCTTTCATCAGATCAAGGACTGAACTATATATTTTACTTATAAATCTCCTGAACTTATTCATTTCAGTGGTTTTCATAATACTCAGTAAGAAACATGAATGATATAAATATCCCCACCCACCACCCCACACACACACCAAAACGAAACTCCTTAACATGGATAACATAACAAAATGTATAGATCTTGAAGCTCATACAGACAAAACTGTCGTTATCAGCATACTGAGATATTATCTATATAATTAATTTTCGCCACGTTAGGTGTGAGTGCCGATAGCAAAGTTGGTATTGCTCCCAAGACACACATGTACATTTGAAGAAGGCGGTAGTGCGTGATAGCCCTAAAGGCGGAAATGTATGTGTGTATTTGAGTGGATTTAGGGCTTGTTTAGACATCGACTTGTAAAATAAACAAGAAACCTTGTGTCTTTTAGACATGTGTGGCCATTGGTAATCATATATGATGTCTTATGCTTTTACAACCCGTACACACTATGCATTGTCAAGGCCGATATCGAATATAACTATATTTTTCTTACAAACTCTTTATCTTAATTCTCTCTCTCTCTGTCTCTGTCTCTCTGTCTCTCTCTCTCTCTCTCTCTCTCTCTCTCTGCACTAGTTTGGTTTTCCAGTTCGTGTGCACGATATTAAAAATACCACTGCCTCAGTGAGTGACTTAATTTATTACGTAATGTATGCCTAGTTATGTATCTAAACTCTGTGTCCACGGAGTGATAATTGGATGAAAGAGTAATATGTATGCATGCAGAACTAATACACTTACAAATGGCGAATGTCATGTTATAATTCCATGTAATTCTTCAGTTATCATATTTCTGTAACCTAACAGACATTTTGAAATGAAAAATATCAACGATTTTTTGAATAGAAATGTCCACCTTCTTGACAGAAGGCAGAACGAAGCGATAGGAAATGCAATCAAAGTACTTTAAATATTGAAACAAATTAAAGTTCGTTCGCCGAGATTCGCAATCAAATAACGTACCTTCTAATTAAGACCAACGAGATCATCAAGAAAGCCTACAACATGGGCTTAAATCGGTTATTACTATTACTACTTACTTCTACTTTATCAATATTAAGTCTTATGATAATGCAGGGAGAGAGAGAGAGAGAGAAAGAGAGAGAAATGTGGTGATGTGTTATAGTCTGATCCCATTGCCATTTTGTGCAAAAAGAAATACATTGTTGAATCTGACTAAATAAGACCAATGTTTCATTTAGCTATTTAGCATATATTCCATGTACATAATGCTATATAAGTGGATAGAAAAACTCAATGTTTAAAGAATGAATATATGTGATAATGATAACTATGATTTACTATATTCATACAGTATTGTGTGCAACAGAACATTATTGGACAGACAGGAAATTTGTATTTTAACCAGTCTTTGTCACGCACAATCAATGGCGAACACGTCCAGACATTTATTCTTTCAAAACAAATCAGAAAACGTGTGAGAGGCTGGTATCGAAAATAGAGCAGTTTTCTGCTTAGTAGTATTAGCAGCAGAATCTGTAGTAGTGTTGTAAATAGTAGTAGCAGAAGTATCAATAGAAACGGGCCATACACTGTACTCATAGATTCTACGCAAGGCTTTCCTGATATAAGTTGATGCATCACCTGTCTTGTTGATACTAGTTATGAGACCGAAATTGTCGCGAACTGAAAAGAAATTACCCATCCTCTGTTGCATGTCAGACTAGTCGACGTAGTCTTCTCAGGGAAGGCATATGTCCTATAGGCATATTCAGGGAAGGCATATGTCCTATAGGCATAATAGAGAACATCATATTCAAGAGGGGTGGGGTCAACCCACATCCTTGCTTGACTCCACTGGCCACTGGGAATAGTTCATATGACTCAATGTTGTCCACGACGCGTTTAAGAACGCAATTATGGAATTGCCAAACTTTTACGATGAATTTCTCAAGGTAAGCATTTTTTGCCATGACCTCCAGAGCACAAACGACTGACTGTATCAACGGCTTCTGTCAAGTCTGCAAATGTCGTGTACAGGTTGGAGTTCTGGTCCTCGCTTTTCTCCTGGACATGACGAGTTGTAAATAGTATGTAAGTTGGACCTCATCCTTTTCTGACGCTTCAGCGACTCTCAATGAGGAGCCTGTTATCAACGTGATGCACAAGATGATTCAGCAGAATTCTGATCAGAACAGTGTCGGCTATTGTCAACAAGGAGATGCCCCAATGGTCATTGGTTTGAGAGAAAGGTGTTACCTCTGCCCAGATAATTTTGGAGGATAGAAGGTGTTATGCTATCCCCCACCCCCCTTCCAGAAAGTAAGAGAGATACATCAGCTATAAATCCCATACGCGATGTTAATGAAAGGATAAATAGACGGATGGAAGTTGTATAGATGGATAGATTCATGACAGCTAGACAGTTGGGTTGCGTTTGTGTGGTATTATTGTGGACTGCTAGAAGCTTCTAATATGCAACCGAGCGAAAATCTGCACATGCGTGCAAGCATTCTGTTGTTCATTCCAAGTGAAACAAACTTGACGAGTTTTCATGCTCAAGTCATTTGTTGTATACATTATTTTCTTTTATAGCTTTAAATGAGGAGTATGCTGCTATGCTAGTAACTGCGACAGATTTATATTGGAAAAAGGATAACTGTTGTCATTCATTGTGCTGGTGGTTGTAGTAGTACTAATTAGTAGCAGAAATGGGGGGGGGTCATAGTGGTGGTAGTGGCCAAGGATGTAATAGTAGTAGTACTCGTAGTAGTAGTAATAGTAGTAGTAGTAACGGTAGTAATAATAGTAAGAAGAAGAAGAAGAAGTAATGTATATTGTGAGTACGTGTGTTTAGTGAGAGTGGTGATGTTACTGGCCTCAACAGATGTTTCTCAGCCCGAAAAAAAAAAAAAAGATTATCTAGGACATTATGATGAAGATGCTGTCAGTATTTATTGATCACGTGATAAGAGTAATTAGATTGTAATGGCTACATGACAATTGATCGGGAAAAGTAGTGTTATCTTGAGGGTACAACGATTAAATTGAACGTTGTTTCTAAAAACAAACTCAAAACCTGATGGTGTGGATAAATCGATTTTGTTTGGTGTCACGTGTAATTTGGCTCAATTAGCAACTGAATACATTTACTACAATGGCATAAGTCTGCTTCGACCTGCCATGTGTTGATGAGTCCCCAATCATCGATCATGCTTTAATAAGGAAACAGAGGTTCCTACGTATACATATTTTTCTTTACGATGAGGATATACTTTCTAAACAATTACATATAATTATTATTATTATTATTATTATTATTATTATTATTATTATTATTATTATTATTATTATTATTATTATTGTGATAATAATAATAATAATAATAATAATAAAAAATAATAATAATAATATCAATAATAATAATAATAATAATAATGATAATAATAATAATAATTATTATTATTATTATTATTATTATTATTATTATTATTATTATTATTATTATTAAATACAAATTATATAATGTTCTTGCTTAACATTTGTTGGGAGCTGATCCAAAGCGAATTAATTACTCAATATTAATTTGTACAATGTTAACGATATAATTTATATGCATAAATATAAGCCATGATCTATATTCCCATACCAATGCTTATTCTGAGATTATTGATGTGTTCATCTCTCTCTCTCTCTCTCTCTCTCTCTCACACACACACACACACACACACACACAAACTGGGAATTACCCAACAAATTTCATTCTCTATGTATTTCACTGATTATAATACAGTGATGTGGACTTTAGGTGTAGTATTACATTTTTCACACTAATGCATTCGTACATAGAGACCAAACAGAAAAAAGCAACTCTTCCATAATCCATGGTGCTCTAGAGCAACACATCAGCCATCTGGTAATAGCCACACATCAGCCATCTGGTAATAGCCATAAATCAACCATCTGGTGATAGCCATACATCAGCCATCTGGTAATAGCCATAAATCAACCATCTGGTAATAGCCATACATCAGCCATCTGGTAATAGCCATACATCAGCCATCTGGTAATAGCCATACATCAGCCATCTGGTAATAGCCATACATCAGCCATCTGGTAATAGCCATTCATCAGCCATCTGGTAATAGCCATACATCAGCCATCTGGTAATAGCCATACATCGGCCATCTGGTAATAGCCATACATCAACCATCTGGTAATAGCCATACATCAGCCATCTGGTAATAGCCATACATCAGCCATCTGGTAATAGCCATACATCAACAATAAAAGAAAATCGTAATGTTAATTTATGCATTCAAACCTGAGTGTATTTTTTTTTTGCAAAATAAAAAAATTACTAGAACAATGAAACAAGAGCACAGAATGTAGATAATAGAATGTCGTACGATCGGATTTGACAGATAAATAATATAGCATTGGGTACACGTGTTATTAAGCAAGATCAGAATCGTAAGAGAAATGAATACGGATCTAAAGGTACATCGTTCTAAACTAGAGAAACAATCCTTTTAATGCAAATTATATTGACAGTAACGTATTTAGGAAGTGGCATATTACGGGTAAATGTCGCCCGGGGCGACGATGATGGTACAAAGAAAATGTGGCGCCCCACGACCTCTGAAGCTCATGGTATTCGCGCCACAATCAGTAAGTTACTGTATTTGGGTTGTTATGTATATTTGATATAATTTTTATCTGATTTAATTCTTTGTAATTTTTAAAATCTTTATAATTTTTTAATTTCATTATATGTCAAAATAATGTAGTTCTGTTTACTAGGTACTTGATACCTTTTCCAGAAAATAGTTTGACCTTGACTATTCATTTTTGTACACATCATAAGGCTGACCTGGTTCCTGACCTTAATTCAAAATTAGTTACAGTCACGTCAACAAGTTTATTTTAAATTTATTTTGATTGTGAGAATAATAAGGTTGAGATCGATGCTGTGTTGGATACGTGACCCTCGAGTTGTAAATAGTTTTTAGTGAAGCAAACAACTTTTATTCTCTGAGTAAAATGATTGGTTTTTATCAAAGACATTAGGAGCTATGTGATTTTTTTATACGTAAACATGATCACGTGACCCTTATCGGGCATCTGTTTTGCTTAAAATTCAATTTTTAAACCATCGTTTTAGAGAAATAGTCCCACTTGGGCTTCTAAATATTGATACGTAAAGGTATTTCTTTTGTTGTCACTTTGGGCATTATATTTTAATGCTTATTCAAAATGTTTGGATTCAAAAGATTAATTCGTTTCTCTGGAAATATTTTTGAGTGCTCATACAGAATTCTTGAACAAAACTGGAGGATTATTGTTTGTTGAGTTCCTACAAGGAACTATAGACAACAACATTGAACTGGATACAGTATACGTCATCGTCTTTCATCTTGGATTCTTCGTCGAGACTCGAACTTGAATTCATTAGAATATTTTATTATTAGGACTTCTACAATTTTATTCGTGGATTATTCTCGGATTACTTTTGGATTTCATTCTTAAAACCGAAGTTCTTATTTTTTCATTTTTACAGTATTTTTCCAGGGAAATAAATAATTTGTTTAATTTTTTAAAGCTTGTTGTTTTCACTCTTTCTTGTGTTACTGTTTATTCGAGCCTAAACACGTAACATAAAAGGGTGCTGACGTAAAATCCTAAGATTTTTGTACATGTGAAATAGTTAACCATACCTATAAATGGTTTTATTGTAACAAGTGAAAATGAACGTTGGAATACTTGATATACTAACACATTCACACACACACACACACACACACACACACACACACACACACACACACACAAACACGCACACACACGAATCTTGTGAAAACTTTCCTGGCTCCTTTTACAAAAGATATGCCATACGGCTAGAAAAAGTATTAAGAAGGGTGAAGAGACAAAAGAGAAAAGACTGAATATTCGTTTCGTAAAATCCATTGAATAAGTACAGATTTCACTCCAATAACAATTAAGATTTGGAATAATTCTGAAATGTCTTTCAATTATAATTGAAGATAATCGGTCAAACAAATTAACAATATGGTTCTATTGAAGTACAAATAGTTGGTTTTTGTATGTATGTGAATTACCTCATTGATTACTTTGCCGAACCATTACACATCATCTATACTAATTTCGAGGGAAAAAATAAAGTTATTTCTGTTGCTAACATAGCAGCATACTCCTCATTTAAAGCTATAAAAGAAAATAATGTATACAATAAATGACTTGAGTATGAAATAATGTATACAACAAATGACTCGAGCATGAAATAATGTATACAACAAAATGACTTGAGTATGAAATAATGTATACAACAAATGACTCGAGCATGAAATAATGTATACAACAAAATGACTTGAGTATGAAATAATGTATACAACAAATGACTCGAGCATGAAATAATGTATACAACAAAATGACTTGAGTATGAAATAATGTATACAACAAATGACTTGGGCATGAAATAATGTATACAACAAATGACTTGAGCATGAAATAATGTATACAACAAATGACTTGAGCATGAAATAATGTATACAACAAAATGACTTGAGTATGAAATAATGTATACAACAAATGACTTGAGCATGAAATAATGTATACAACAAAATGACTTGAGTATGAAGTAATGTATACAACAAATGACTCGAGCATGAAATAATGTATACAACAAAATGACTTGAGTATGAAATAATGTATACAACAAATGACTTGAGCATGAAATAATGTATACAACAAAATGACTTGAGTATGAAATAATGTATACAACAAATGACTCGAACATGAAATAATGTATACAACAAATGACTTGAGCATGAAATAATGTATACAACAAATGACTTGAACATGAAATAATGTATACAACAAAATGACTTGAGTATGAAATAATGTATACAACAAATGACTTGAGCATGAAATAATGTATACAACAAAAGACTTGAGCATGAAATAATGTATACAACAAAATGACTTGAGCATGAAATAATGTATACAACAAAATGACTTGAGCATGAAATAATGTATACAACAAATGACTTGAACATGAAATATTGTATACAACAAAAGACTTGAGCATGAAATAATGTATACAACAAAATGACTTGAGCATGAAATAATGTATACAACAAATGACTTGAACATGAAATAATGTATACAACAAATGACTTGAGCATGAAATAATGTATACAACAAATGACTTGAACATGAAATAATGTATACAACAAATGACTTGAGCATGAAATAATGTATACAACAAATGACTTGAGCATGAAATAATGTATACAACAAAAGACTTGAGCATGAAATAATGTATACAACAAAATGACTTGAGCATGAAATAATGTATACAACAAATGACTTGAACATGAATTGCAGGACACCACAGTTCTTTGTGTAAAAACAACGTTACACATATAGCGAGAAAAGTTTCAGGAACCAAAAGACATTGGAAACGTATGAACTTAAATTTATTCAACTAACGGTTCTATTTTATGTGGCAGTAATATGTGTACAGTTAATACGGTTAATACAGTAAAGATGAAGTGTATTTTGCGATATGAATTTATTACTTAGATGAAATTATATATATATATATATATATATATATATATATATATATATATATATATATATATATATATATATATATATATATATATATATATATATATATATATATATATAATGCAAGACAGAAATGAGTAAAGGAAACGTAATGTTTAACATCATTGCTTAAATAATTTAAAAAGACAATTGTATCTTTCTGTTTCAGATCTCACAGAATGTCTCTTTGCGTTTTATCAGCAGACTAGCAAATAGAAAGAGTGGATCATAAACAATGGTAACTGAACAAGAACCATTCAACGAATACGCACCAAAGCAACGAACAAGGTACAAAGGATTTTCGTTGTGCTAAACGATTCTTAAAGATACGAATTTCTAAAGCATAATTTATAAAGCACAAAGGGTGTAATTAATTCACAGTACTGGGTCACGTAAGCTGTCGCCACAACTTCTTCACCTTATTCATAGATATTAGTTCCACTCGCTCATATTTTATTATCTGTATCACGTATACTAATTACTTATAGCAGCGTGAATCTACAAATATCAGGTATTTTGCACATTTGCTTTCTGTACTCATCCCACGGCAAATTAAGGATGTCAGGACTACCGTCTTAAATCAGACAAGTTACAGCACATTTGCTGTCAGTACTCGTACCACGACAAGCTAAGGATGTCAAGACTGCCATCTTAAATCTGACGACTTACTTCACATTTGCTGTCAGTACTAATTCCACGACACGTCAAGGGTGTCAGGACTACCATCTTAAATCGGACACGTTACAGCACATTTGCTGTCATTACATATTGCACGACAAGTTAAGAATGTAATGACTATCTTAAAACAGACATGTTATAGCACATATATCGCATGCCTATGATATACCTTATGTACAAACGGAGTGAATAAATAAAATGTTTGCGCTATTTCGCAATTAGCATACACAATGAAATTGTTCCCCCACCCCCGTCCATGCTTTGCTAATTTCGATCTAGATGACATAGAGCGATAAAACTATTTTGTAATGTGCAATTATTTAGACGAATCAGGCCTACTTAAATGACATTAAACCTTTGCTCGAATAGCTCCATTTTAAGGTAAAAGGGAAAACTGGGTTTTATAATAGGAATAAATTAAAATATACAGGAAGATGTGTAAGGAGAAAAAATCCTATGTAGCCACGTACAAAGAAAAATATGTGCTGATGCGGGCGAAATGTGATACGTGTGTGTGTGTGTGTGTGTGTGTGTGTGTGTGTGTGTGATTTAGATTTTTAGCTTAGCTTTAACAATTTTTCAGTCATATCGCTACGATGTCGGCAGTGTGGCAGCTTATAGTGATGTCTAGCGTTTAGGCATCATGCCGCAGAAAAGTAGCATCATGTCCCACCCAGTCACACAATTCTGACACAAGGCCGACCAGTCCTAACACTAACCACTTAATGCTGAGCGTCTATCGAGACAGATGTTAGTACCATTTTCATAAGTCTTTGGTATGACTCGGTCTGGGTTCGAACCCGTGACCTCCTGCATCAGAGGCGACGCTCTAACCACTAGGAGCGGTGAAATATGAATTCAAGAATTACTATGCCTCAGTATTATCATTCTAGTATCTGAAATATGATATTAGAATGACATTACTTAGGCAGGTTGTATTATTTCCTTTTTTCGTATCAATATCTACTAGAATCACCCACCCACCGAAAAATAAAAACAATAAATCTATGAACTTGCATTCGTCAGGTCCAATTAAAGCATATGTGTGGAAAAACTTTGCCAATAAAATAATTTGCATACAAAAGGAATAACAAGTGTGGAGGAAATAAATGGATGTATGCTTCCTAGCATGCGATATTTTCCACACATGTAAACGTTGACGAGTGAACAATAACAGATAATAAATAATTGAAATTTCGTTGACTGTTAGAGTGGTGGAAATGTTATATGCACAAAAACATTTGTACATACAAATATTCAAAACCGTAAAATTAGATGGCATGTAATGATATTCATACAGCAAGTTATCCCTGGAAAATACCGAAGGGTTTTGATATAAATTATTCATTTCATATAGTAAGTTATTTGCTGGTCAGCAAAGTAGCCAAAAAAGGATGTAAATACAACGACAATATATCCATCTTCTCTCTCTCTCTCTCTCTCTCTCTCTCTCTCTCTCTCTCTCTCTCTCTCAGGAAAGGATGTGTTGAAGAGGGAAATATTTTTTTCATGCCATTAAGTAATGGGTACAAGCAATAAGAAAAAAAGCTCTGTGTGGGTGGTTCATTTTGCTTGAGATTGCAAGCTATTTTTGCTTCTGCGGGAAAAGATTACTATAACTGGAAAATTCTCGAAATTAATGTTCCATCGCCATCGCTCCCTACTCATGCCCCCCACCTCCAGGTCACCTGCTCATTTATGTGCATTATTTATATTTCCTACATCATACAATTAATTTTGATCGGGTAACAGGACAAGAAAAGGAGGCAAGCGAGAGACCCAAAATGGATGTATGGAACATCCGATCATATACTGATTTGTACTGCTCTAAACCAACTCGGGACATTATCATTTTGATCAGCTTGTATAAATGTGTTCACATTAGGTTAAAAACTAACCGAACGGCTAATTAGTCATCGAATTCATTTCAATATAAATGAAACCGGATTACACTTTATAAATGTTCACTTACCTGTATTCCAGAGTAGGTTTAACACTCGTACAGGTAAGATATCGCATTGAGGGAACACAGTTAGTATGCTCTTTCAACTGTTAACATTCCATAAGCAGAGAATTGTTATTGGCGAACCATGCTATCAATTCTGATAATCCGAGTTATAGCCAAAAGTATATATGTAAGTTCACTATACCGATTTTGCCCAAGCACGGTGTGTGATTTTACTCGTACACATTCGGAAAAGGTAAACGCTGCGCACATTTACTTGCTATCGTTACATGGTAGGTCAAGATTAAAAACCACAAAATCATACCGAGGTTAACTCAGGTAGAACAAATAAAGTGAAGGTTATTTTGTCTCCGCGTTGCTAATTGGCTTTTCCAAAAACACCACTAGTATTTAACGCCAGCCAAACATTCTCGAATTTGCTAAGTACAAATATAGAAGTAAAAGAAAAAAAATATTGAAAGAAACGACAAGAACGTTAATGTACCATTAGACTTTCACGTACTATGTTCGCTAAGAATTTACCGAGAACATACATTTTCTGCAGATATCTGTCTACACGCACTTTCTTATGCTAAATTTTGATGTCTTAACAAAATTATATTCGTCCTGTGAGGTGCTAGTCTGACTTTGTTTAAAGCAATATTCCTGTTTTAATCCATCAAAAGAAATAGGCCAAGATAATTTGAAGATTTGAATACTTATTAATTAATACATCCATCAATCAATCACATAATCAATCACAGAATCAATCACTTCTTGATAAAACAAGAATGAAAAAGCACGCAGTCAATGATGTGATACGATTTTACATTTAATTTTTATTTCTCTAGCAAATATACACCTTTGAAAATTGCATTGTGAACAAATACCATGCACCGAATATAGCTATTGTTATTATTATTATTATTATTATTATCGCTATTATTATTATTATTATTATTATTATTGTTATCAGTAGTAGTAGTAAAATTCTGATGACTAATTTAGCACTGTTTAAAGATTAGAGAAACTGTTTATCTACAACTCCTGCTGCATAAGGCTCTAGATAAGTATCACAAAACTTGCTCCATGAGGGTTTTAGGGTTCTCAATAAATTCCTTTGTGTGATTGCTGTGTACTATATACTTATATCGCACCCAATTTGACAAATGCAGTAATGATTACTTTTATGTATATCACTTGGGGCCCCGAGCGGCCGAGTGGTCTAAAGCGCTCTCCGTTACGGATCACTGCCATCTCGCCTCTGTCTGCGTGGGTTCGAGTCTAGGATTCGGCCAATGTGGGTATGTGAGAAAGCTTGCCAGTAACTTCTCGTGGGTCGGTGGTTCTTCCCAGGGTTTTCCCGGGTTCTTCCTCCACCATTAATACTGGCCGCCATGCATAGCCTATCGTGTGCTGAAAAATGGCGTTAAACCCCACAATTGTATATCACTTCTAACAAATAAGATGTTCTTTTGTTACGTGCCGTAACATCTTTTTGTAGTGCACGGTGCATGTTATGCATCATGGGCCAGTGGCCTTTATAGCAAATAATTATTATCATCATCATCGTTATTATTATTATTATTATTATTATTATTATTATTATTATTAAATTATCAAGATTTTTTTATGTACACTCTACAACCAAGTCTTCCAAATGACCGTGAAAAAAGTTGGCCAAGTTGATAAACTTCTCCATGAGCGAGAAAGGCATATGCAATATGGCGCCTAACCCGAAACGGTTTGACGCCCTACGTTGATATACGCCAACTGTAATAGTCTAGTGTATCGATTTTCGTTCCTTTGTTAAAGTACAATTAGACCATATCTACGAAGTTGCAAGAAAATGTAATTTGATACAATTTATTGATCTTACCTGTATTAAAAAAAGAGTAAGTAAAGGTTAACTCGTTTTAGAACAACTATATACACACTACAACTAATGACATAAAACTCAATTTAAAAATCGGGTGAACTTTTTACCCAGGCACAGACGCGTATTCAGCTGCGAATCTTTCTGGAAACTTTTATATAAGAATGTTCACAATTGTTCCTTTGACCTATTCATCCCTGAAAGATCCGGGTGGTAACATTTGAAAACGAACAATATCCGGGTTTAAAGTTCATTTATAGTAAATAGCGGCAGGCATTGTCATGTAATGGGGAAACAAAAATGTGTCCATGGCCCCTTTACGTTGGTGACACTTATACAAAGGATACGTATATATCGATTTTCAGTTCAAATTTCTGAATGCCCCTTGAGCATGTTTGCCATTTATATAGCGGAGGGTCTTTCAAAACTGGTTTAAAGGCACGTACTTGAATGTAAGTTGGAAAAACGCGGTGAAAAGAGGCATTTAAGTAGTATCACGACGAAATAAGGATGGGTCATGAACCAAAGGTACACAACATTAGAAGAATGTAATGAAAATACACAGCAATTATTATTTTAATTTTCTCTTCGTTTTACATCCATGTAATCTCAGGTTAAGAAACATTATGTTTTAATGTAAAACAAACACAAGCCCACATAAAAGAAGCTTGAGAGCACTTCGTATAAACTTTGGACCATAGAAGTTCATGTTCTTAAAACAGGCTGCTTTATCTTTATTAGCATTATGACATTAGGTCACTAAGATCGTTTGATGAAAAGCGGTGTAACGCTTAGCATCGCCACGTAGAAACCACAAATTGTATTGTAACACTTAACATTGCCACACAATAACGTTTGTAGTAATGGGGGGTAGTATGGGTAAGAGATAAACAGTAGACCGCCATTTTTGTCAAAAGGTTTAACATTGTATAGGTACAAGGTAATGGTGATGTTAAAAATGGCCATAATATAACACGATGGAGCAATATGGGTACTCACCAGCAGACAATTTGAAAAGGGATGTAAAGAAGGGGGTACAGCAAAAATAAACAACACCTAAAGCATAAAATATGCAACCAAACAGCTCCATATCAAAGTTATGTAGTGTAGGAAGAAAAGGTCAGGAATGCTCACACACAAACACACTATCACAGTAATATAATATCACACATGACAGGAACGGGGGGGGGGGGGAAGGTAGTGTAAGGTTGATATAGAAGGGGAAGTAGCAGACGCTAGACAAAAACATACACACCTTAAAAATATATTGACCATAGTTTCATTAGTGTTTCTGTTTATGAGAGATCAGTTGGCCCTTAAACGGTCGATTGGAAGAGTTACCAAAATATTGGAAAAACTAGTGCCACCACATCACTAGTCTTTATCGCAAGCTTTTCCGTACTGCAGGTCCATATATTACCACTCTACTAAGGCACCATAGCCTTTCAATAAACACACTTCTTTCTCATAGGGCAATGTATGTGATCGGCCACGATGACTTGATATACACAAAATATTCTGGATTAAATGACTTGCTGGAACTAATGGTGGAAGGTTCTACACTCATGTTCATCTTTAAGCTGGGGCCCCGAGTGGCCGAGTGGTCTAAAGCTCTCTCCGTTTCGGATCACTGCCATCTCATCTCTGTCTGCGTGAGTTCTTGTCTCGGATTCGGCTAATGTGGGTATGTGAGAAAGCTTGCCAGTAGCTTCTCGTGGGTCGGTGGTTCTTTCCGGGGTTTTCCCGGGTTCTTCCTCAACCATTAATACTGGCCGCCATGTATAGCCTATCGTGTGCTGAAAAATGGCGTTAAACCCTACAACAACATCTTTAAGCTTACCTAGGACCGGATTGGTGCTGCTTTTTATGTTCCACTAATTAGAATGCGTGTGACATATTAGCTTGTTCTAAATCTGCCAAAGGAAGAAGTTATGTGACTCCACTTTCAGTATATTAAATCAGTAAATTATAGATCATTTCATGCAAGAACAAGACCATCAACACTTTATGTGTGTACCGAAATCTCATTTTGTTAAAGGCTTGGCGATCAGCAATGAATACGTCTCTATCCATGTGTAAAGAAGGATGAACGTGACTGGAAAAGACTTCCATTCGACGCATGGGAAAAAAAGTGGCTGACTGTGCCAAGGCGTGTGACTCCTGCACAAGAAAGAAATAACATTAAGAATTTTAAATGTTGATATTTAGCTGAGACATGACAAAATAAAAAAATGAACACGTTTATTGTGTTTGTATTAATTGTATTGTGTCCTCTGTCGTTGTCTCAAAGTTATCAAAGCAACTCTACATCCACAGATCTCTAAATGATCGACGAAAGTTCAGACTGACAAACATAGGAGGCACTGGCTCTTCCCCAAGCTTTAATATACCGACTGCTGCATCCTGCAACTGGGGCAAAATTGAATTTGTCAAATGTTTCAACACCAATCGCTTTAATTGGACCGTCTCCCGCATCATGTCGTGTGATGTTATAAAGAGTGGAAATCGGCAAACTTATTACTGAAAAAACTCAAGAGGAATCATTTAGTTTGTAGAATATATTTCGTGTCAAACACATCTTGTCATTTTTGATTACATGTTAGAAAGGAGACAATAATAAAAACAACTTAATTTAACACGAAAGCACGTCATCCTAATGTCAATAATATTTACATCAGTCAAAATATATTCGAGCAAAGTAAATTGCATCTCACGATTAGTCTCAAAACACATAATACGGTACTGTTTCAAAGTTCAAGTGTTATGTATATTTGATTTAGTTTATATTTAATTTAATTTAATTGTGTTTGTTAGTTTTAATTTTTTCATTCCATTACATGTTATTGTAATGTAACATTATTTACTGGATTTGAAATTGTCCAGAAAATCAGTTCAGTTTTATTCGACCTGACTGTTTTCATAACAACTAATAAAAGAAACTTTGTATCTAATGCTGACCTAGTTCCTGGCCTTGATTCAGAATCAGTAAGAGGTTAAATAAACAACTTATTTTAATTTTTAAATTATGCCTCAGTGTAAGATTCATAAGTGAAATCGAGGCCTTACTGGGAGTACGTGATGTTAGGCATGTAAAAAGCTTCTGTGTTGTTCTAGATGGCTGATCATGTGACCATAATACGGGAATCTGTGTTGCGTTTTAAATTAGTGTATAACTGTTTTTTATAGAGAATTTGGGAAGTCGAGCTTCAAACCTTTAACACGTGAAGGTGTTTTGTTGTGACCAATTTGAGTTGATTTTTTCTTCAGATTATTTGGATTCTAAGAGATTATTTTCCCCTGGAAATACTTGTGCTCTAAATTAATTATTGGACAAGGACGGGTATAAAAAATTACACAGAATTCAAACATTAAAATATTATTTTCTGTGAGTCAATAAAGAACTGTTGGTATATCAGTACGATGCTGACCACAGCGTACGTCATCGCATTCCGTTTTGGATTTCATAGGGATTCGGATTCAGTTTCATTATGATCTTTTGGATTTAGTTCGTAGAACCGTGAGTTCTTTTTGTCATTTTTACCTTGCTTTGTTAGGGAAATAAATTATTTGCTAAATTTTACAAAGCATGTTGTCTTCACTTTTTTCTTGTCATGTTTTGTAAGAACCTAAACGTAACACAAGATTTGGCTAAATAGTTAGGCTGAATTATGCTTTTGACGGTGCCAGTCAGCTTCCACCTGTTATTTACTGGTCGATTTAAAACATACTACACCAGGTTATGTGATTTCTTGGGTATGTTTCATGCATGGCGTCAAAAGGAAGTTCATTGTTTTATACGTCACGTTCGTTTTCAACTTCCTAATACAATTTAATATAAACAGCAATCACTTCCTCCAACTAAGACCGTATTCACTTTTGATTTCCTTTCAAGCTTATCCTCCTGCCAAATTGATTCGTGCCTCGCATGCTATCAGTCACAAAAGGGCACATGTTAGTTCGTGTGTGCTAGAAGACAGTCTCAAAAGACGAATTATAGTGGTTCAATGTTGTAGCAAATTAATTACCACAAGGAAACTGAACTGGAGTAATAGGAGGAGTGATTATACCTTCACCTGTACTATTGGCTCATAATTTCGTAGCAGCAAGAAAGAAAATCGGTATTAAAGAAAAATACCAATAAAAATATGAGAGTATTAGTGAGTTCATATCCTAACTTTTTCTCACCCAGGAAGGAAATAAAACAAATGTCATTTATCCTCAAGAAAGAGAAGTATTGTAATGAACACGAGCTTTTGATACCAAAGCGACGTCTGCTGTCGTTTCCTATTTGTCTCTTATGGTAGTAATGTTCCATATCAAATCTGATTTAAATCAACTGTTTTCCGGTCTAACGAAGAATTGGAAACCCTTGTCTAAACGGACAACTTCTGGTTCGTCGTCTTCTGTTCTGGTGCTGCAGCAGTGGCAAAAATGTCACACACCTAAATATAAAGCCTGATAAGGAATGTTACACTGGATTTTTCCAAGCATGAACGTGTACGATTCAGTCCGTTGACAACACCTCGTCATCAAAAGGTATCCATCGTCAAGCGGAGGTCAGGAGTCCCGTTATAAAAAAGAAGTATTAGGCTGGAGTCACTTCAGTTCCTCTGAACATGACGGCATCCACTAAGCATTACATCCCACATTATCGACGACGTCCACAAATGTCCACAAGTGTCCTCAAAACAGGAAAATATGTCATTTCTCTTCTATTAGTGAATCATTGGAATGTGTTCTCTGTGCTCCCTAAATCCAATGTCGTAACGCAAACGCATCACAACGTTTCCTAAAGGGATTAATGATATATCTTGCGAATGTTGTTGAACGTTTGGAAAAACAAAAAACGATTACCTTAACCGACCAATTTTTCAACCCCCGAAAGTACGTTTAGCACGACTGTTACGAAACTTTGGTCTTTAACTAAGTAAGAGAAAGAGTGAAAATCAACAAGTTTTGAAGAATTTAACAAATAATTTATTTCCGTGAATACAAAGTATAAAGTTAAAAAGATCTTACAATATGCGAAATAAACCCCAAATAATCCGAAAAGTTATATCACAAGTCCAAGTATGGAGTATTCCGAATCAATTCCAGTGATGTTCCGAATGAATTCAAATATTTAATGTGCTTGTGTACCAATCGCCCGGAATAGTGTTGTAATAATAGTCTTGATGTATCACAATGATATGCTCCAAAATGTCCTTGAATGAATTTACAATAATTTCAATATAGTTATATAGTCTTAAAACAATGAGTACTTTGTAATTCCATTTAATAATTTAAAATAAATTATCATGTATATTTAATTTGTATTATTTGCTAACATTATGTAATGATTTTATGTTGGGAAACGCACGGGCCGAGAATCCTTACGGCAACGTTTAGGACCAAGGAGGAGAAAATAAAGATGAACATATCACAGTGCTACGCTCCAATAAATAACAGCGAAGAAAAAGACAAGGACCAGTTTTAAAAAAGACTTCATAACATAGTCGAGAACTTCCCAGACAAAGGCATCAACATCCTCTTGGGTGGCTTCAATGCCAAAGCTGGGTCAGACAATACAGGGTACGAGCAAGCCATGGTGATCCACGGCCTGGGTAAGATGAACGAAAATGGAGAGATATTCGCAGACCTTTGTGCACTGAACAACCTGATTATCGGGGATATCATATTTCCCCACAAGTGAATCCACAAGAACACACGGATATTACCAGACCATGTGACAGAAAACCAGATTGACCACATCTGCATAGCCACGAAGTTCAGAAGATCCCTGCAAGATGCAAGGGTGGAGAGGGGAGTAGATATGACATCCGACCACCACTTAGTTGTCGCAAGGGTGAAACTTAAGCTGAAGAACTGGAATGGCGCAAAATTGAAGAAAAAGTATAAAATCAGCCTCTCGAAAGATACAGAAACTAAAGAAGAATACAGACTGACGCTAAACAACAAGTACCAAGTGCTACAAGAGCTTCTTGAAGATGACGAAGACAATGCGAACAACAGATGGCAGAAAGTGATGGAGGCAGTACAATTTGCATGCCAAGACATACTAGGCCCCATGAAGCACCAGCAGTAAGAATAGATTTCAGCCGGAACATTGCGCTAAATCCAGGAGCGGAAACAGACGAAAACAGCAGTGAATAGTAATAGGACAAGTACTACAAAGTAAAGGTACAAAAAGAGTACACAGACGCCACAGAGAAGTGAAAAAGCCTCAAGATAGGCAAGAAAGCAGAGGCAGAAGAAGCGACCGGAAGTGGAAACATGAAGACATCACCAAGATGCTGTTCGGCAAGTACAGCAGAAAACGTATACCCGTAAAGGACAATCAGGGAAGGACAATAGCAAGTACAGAACACCAAATGAATAGATGGGCAGAACATTTTGAATAACTGTTGAACAGGCCAGCACCACTAAATCCCCCAGAAATCCACCCAGCAAACTCAGATCTCCTCATAAGCTGTGACAATCTCACCAGAGACAAGATCAGGAAAGCCATCACCCAGCTGAAGCACGGCAAGGCAGCTGGACCCGATGACATCCCAGCAGAAACCCTCGGAGCAGACAAAGAGGCTTCAGTGGAAATGCTATTTCCCCTCTTTGAGAAGTTCGGGGAGGAAGAAGAAGTACTGAATGACTGGAAGGACTGATACTTCACCAGGATCCCAAAGAAAGGCGACCTCAGCATTTGATCCAACTACAGAGGAATCACACTCCTGTCAGTACCATGGAAAGTCTTTAACCGGATCCTCTTGGAAAGGATGAAGGAAGCTGTCGACCCTAGGTTACAATACGAGCAAGCGGGCTTCCGGCAGAACAGAACTTGTACGGACCAAATAGCTACTCTTCGCATCATAGTCGAGCAATCGATGGAGTGGAATTCTTCACTCTACATCAACTTTGTCGATTAAAAGAAGGCATTCGACTGCGTGGACAGAGAGACGCTCCAGAAATTTATTTGCCACTACGGCATCCACTCCAAGCTGATGAACTTGATCAAGAAAGCTCATAGCGGAATATTCTGCAAGCGCCATTCATGCAGGACAGCACATAGACAGCTTCCTATTGTGGACTGGCGTGGGGAAATGCTGCTTGCTATCTCCCTTTTACATCCTTCTCGCCATAGACTGGATTATGAAGACGTCCACTAATGAGCGGAGAAATGGGATCCAGTGGACTTTGTGGAGTCAAGTTGAGGACCTGGAGTTTGCAGATGATCTAGCGCTCTTGTCCTACAGTCATCAGCAAATGCAGGACAAGACCGACGTATTGGCAGCCACATCAGCACAGCTTGTCCTCAACATCAGCAAAGACAAAACCAAGAACCTCAAGATCAATTATATCAGTAACAACCCAGTCACACTGCACGGAAGTCCCCTGGAAGAGGTGGAGTTCTTCACGTACCTGGGCAGCATTATCAACCAGCAGGGTGGCACAGACGCAGACGTCAAAGCAAGGATCGGAAAGACGAGAGTAGCTTTCGTACAGCTCAAAACATCTGGAGATCCAAAGAAATTTCTTTGACTACCATGATCAGACTGTTCAGCTCCAATGTGAATTCACTCCTACTGCATGGAGCAGAGACCTGAAGAACCACCAAGTCGACCGTAAAGAGAGTTCAAACTTTCATCAAGAGCTGTCTGAGAAAAAAATGTCAGATCCGCTAGCCAGAAACAATCAGCAACGCCAACCCGTTACAGTGAACCTCCCAGCTTCCGGTAGAGGGCGATATCAAGACGAGAAGGTGGGATTGTATAGGACACTCCCTACGGAAGCCGCCAACCAACATTACCAGACAATCACTGAGGTGGCACTCTCAAGGCAAACGGAGAAGGGGCCGAACAATAAACACCTGGCGACGTGACCTTGAGGCGGACATCACTAAGCTTGTTCACACATCGATTCAGCTCGAGAGGATGGCATAGGACAGAAGTCTCTGGCGATCTTTTGTAGGCAGGCCTATACCCGGGCGGGGATGACGGACAAAACTGAACTGATTGATGTGTCTTCTTATATAATGTTGTTTGCTTGAGAAATTATTCGTTCTTGCATTAACAGCTTTAGCAGATTTAGTCTTATTCTTGCGTTCAGTATTACATTCGGATGGAATTATTTATTCAAATGATTATTCACTGGAATTACAATTGCTCGTGACCACTTCGGTGGCCTAGTGGTTAGTGGTTAGTGCGTCCTCCTCGACTGCAGATAGTCGCTGGTTCAATCTCCGTCCGAGTCATACCAAAGATTTATAAAACGTGTACTAACATCTGCCTCGCTTGGCGCTGAGCATTGAGAGGTTCCTCATCAATAATATTCTTGGACTCAAACATTAATTTGAGATTTTAGTGGATTCAGACAAGAACAGTTTTGGATAATATTTTTGTGATATCTCCAAATATTGTAAGCTATCATCACACTTCAGGCCATCGGTAGTTCGAGACTACAGCTTTGAATAATATTATTGTGATAAATCAAACAAACTGTTATCACATCGTCACACTTCCGGACATTGGCACATTAACACGCCCGAAACTACAGGGACATCAACACATCAACATTGTAACTTATTTGGAATACCACTGTAATTCAGTTGGAACATTATACATTTGGATTTGTGATATTAATTTTAGGACTATTTGAGATTTAATTCACGATACTATACGTTCCCTTTAAATTGTCACTTTGTATTCGAGGGAAATATTTTTTTCAAGTTTACGAAACTTGTTTGTCTTAGCTCTATTATGGTACTTAGTTTAAAACCAATGTAGTTTTAACAGAAGAAAAAAAAAATCCTCTCAAACGAACACGACTAAAATTGATTTCACTGAGACTGATGTTCAGAAAAGGAATGAGAAAATTCCGATGTAAACAACTCTCCACCGGACCAATGTCTCGATACCCATTTTCATCTTAATGGAGCTTTTCATTAAATTCGTAGACTGGCCAGGTCTGTTTACTTACATTTTAGCCGGCTACCTGGAAAACGACAGGTAGATCATGCTTTTCAGAAAGGAGTACCAATATCCTGAATTCAAACTCAAGTAAGCATGTTTCCCTTACTAATAATAATAATGCTATATACATAATCCACAATCATATAGAATCATTAGCTATGTAATATGTTGTTTACAGAACAAACAAAACAGAAAAACATTACCTGACGTAGGACCAACTCCCACCCTTAATTATTGATAAAGGTCAATAACACAATAAAAATTAAATATACATAATAATGACATCATCACCTTCTTTAACAAATGGTTAAAAAGAAAATTCCTGTCAATCGAAACAAAAAAATACGAAGAAAGGATCTTTCCCGTGTTTAAAGTCTTGTCTCCCTTATTGGAATCGATTGCTGACGTAATATCTGAAAGCACATAAAACCAATACAACGGTATCTTAAAACCCCCAAGAAATTAACTTAAGTTGTTTACATATAATGAACGGAATTCCACCATTGGTACCAACAACGTATACCTCACAATGCTGGCATATGACGCTTACAGTTAGTTGATGAATCGAAAAGAAACTAGAACTTACCAGTTAGTGCAAGGTCTTCAACAGTTTCAGAAAGCATTAGACGAAGACTGCCGAACCTACTCTGAGAGATTTCAAAAGTGTCCTGGCATCTGAGGAAAGTAAAAAACAAAGTAGCAGCCAAGACGATAGACACGACCATGGGTATGAAAGAAAAAGGATATAAAGAAGTATTTCAAAACTATGAAACTCAAATACTCCTCTCACAAGTATTGCAGCACTGTTGAAACCTTTTCTTTCACCTAAGCGAGAAACAAATGAAAGCTTCTGTGAACAAAATTATGATGTCTACTTCCTCTCCAGCAGATGTCTAAAAAACAGAAGTGAGAAAATAAGTAAAGAAAAAGAAGGGACAATCTTTATGGAAACTTACTTTTACTGGTGAACGGAAATATTAAGTAGCTCAATCCAAAAATGTCAAACGAACCTAAAGTATCAAATATTAGATGCCTCACTGAACTGAAGTAGGGCCACATTTTTGGCCAGAATTTACTATAACCCTTTCCATAAGACTGGATACAGAGAATTTACAAACTGTGCCTTGCAGCCAAAACTAAATTCAAAACTATCCATCTGAACAATGTAAGAGGACGGTTACAAGAACAATTGTACAAACTCATTCAACCCAATTTTAAAGGGGTCAAATGTCAGTAGCAGGACCCTCTTGACAATGTCACGCCTACTTAGCAGATATGCCACGCCTACTTAGCAGATATTTCTCACTTGGTTTCATAAACTTTTTATAATTATTTGCTTGTGTTATTTGATGTAAAAACCAAACTCGCCAATGACAAAGTTATTTTCAAAAAGTGGGCGACAGAATTATTTCTTGTCATACAACAGGTGCGTGAAAGTTACCCTCCTGATTACAGATTGAAGATATGATAAAACGAACCTTTTTCTTGTCAGAGTTATAATGAGCAACCAATATATGTACGATATAGAAAGCATTCTCGATCAAAGAATACGTAAAGTGGGGAAAACAACCAAGTCCGTTGAAAACGATATCGAGAAATATGCTGAATTCGGTATTTCGTATTCTTATACCCGTCTTCAAACTTATTCAAACTCGTGATTTTTTGAAGATCATATCAAAAACTGTGTTGCCAAGTCAAAATCGTTGCGATGATTCCGCAATTAAATGACTTACATGCTCGTTTGCGTCGTGGACATGGTCATTGGTGTCGTGGACATGCTCGTTCGGGTCGTGCAGACGGTTATTCATCTGAATCATTAATGGAGTCAAACCAGGCTGTGTGTTGACACCAACTCTCTTCATATTATACTCCATGCTTACTGGTGCCTTCCGTGACAATGATAGATCAGATGCCGAACTTGATAGCATGCTCTTCAACCTAAGGAGAATACGGCAAAGGCAAAGTTGTAAGAAGTGACTGTTCGTGATCTCTTATTTGTCGATGACTGTTCCCTGCATACCAAATATCAACTTGACAAGCAAAAGAGTATGGATAATTTCGCATCAGCTTGTGACAATTTCGGTCTCAGAATTAGTATCAAGAACACAAATGTGATGTGCCATCCTGCACCAAAAAAAACCTCCTTTACAGTAAATTGCCAAACCCTCTTGGCAGTGGACATGTTCACTTATATCGGAAGTATACTGTCACGTGCATTCCACATTGATCATGAATTATTCGTTACAATTGCTAAAACAAGTGTGGTGTCAGTCTGCAAATACAACTGAAGGTCGACAAAGCAGTCGTGTTGCGGATTATGTTGTATGCATGCGGAACTATCTAAATAGACGCCATGTCAAAAGCAGAACCATTTTTGCACGCGCTGTATAAAAAACTAATGAAGATAAGATAGCGGCAAAGGTTCCTAATCACATGTTCTCAGATGGGCAGGAATTCCACGCATCCACGTTCTGTTCATATTATCACGGTTGAGATGGGCAGGCTGCACATCACCAGGATGTAAGAAAAGCGATTATCAAAGAAGAATGGCTACGTTAAGCTGAAGAAGAATAATATAAAACGCTTTAAATATTCCCACAACCCATCCTTGCAACAAGTTTTTCACATTACATTTTCTCTTGTGCTCATAATGCCATTTTTACGCAAATAACTATTTGTACAAGCGGGGATCTAATGTTAATTTGATGTTCAATTCCCCTTGTGCCCACAACACCATCTCAAGTCAAATCTATTCACGTTTTTAAGATTACCATTCTCTTTATACCTATACCAGACCTCAATATTAAACCTATAGACTAATGTTACATTTCCCTTACACGCATAGCACACCTTGCTAGAATGGCGCTTTGATATTAATATCCCTTGGAACCATACTGGCTCATTTGTACCCATTGTAGACTTGATTGCTACTAGCGTTATTGAATAAGCATTATGTTCTATAAATCACAATGTACAGCCCATCAGTTAGGAGCATTTTTACTGTCTTGTGACAAATAAAATTCGAGCCTTAAATAGTCAGTTGAATTTATTTTACTTGTATCGATTCGCAAATTGTAAAGAAAACACGATATCGAACATGTCACTTGTTCAATGGTGGGCTTTGTCATGCACGAGAGATCTGTTAAAAGGCATATCATTGCATTCACGAGAGAAAAGTTAAAAGGCGTGTAAAATTATGCAAAAGAGATGTTCATGCTAAATTCTCGACCTCCTCGAGTTATGCAAGCACATAAACGCGTAACAATCTGAGACGTTTAGAATATGATTGACGAGTTGTTAAGACTTGCTGTAAATCGAATGTATGTATATTTTCAGCTTTCGTGAAATTGGAATTGATGTTGAGAGTGCATAATGGGAAGCGAGTTTATAGATAATAGTAGTTTGACTGCCATAGTTAGATTACAATCTATGCATGCACGCTAAAGAAAGGGTTATTATCAAAATGACGATGACTTTAGCTTTCATTGTAATTGAAGAAGAAGAAGAAAAGATAAAAACAGTTTACCATGACGAGGGGAAAACGATGGAAAAGGAAAATCAGAGAGGCTGTTCAATTTTAAAACTATTATGTATGAGTGTTTGCATGTGTCGAAAGGAGTACCTAACTTCATAAATCACCGATATTTTCAGAATTCTTTCCTTTTTGCATCGATACTTTCAGAAATCTTTTCTTCTTGAAAAGATTCTTACAGAAATCTTTCCTTCTTGCGTCAATACTTTCAGAAATCTTTCCTTCTTGCTTCGATACTTTCAGAAATATTTCCATTTTGCATCGATAATTTCAGAAACCTTTCCTTCTTGTATCGGTACTTTCAGAATTTTTTCCTCCTTGAATCGATGCTTTCAGAAATCTTTCGTTCTCCACTAATGTGAAACAGTGGTACTGCTCAAGAAAGCTTAATTATTTTCTTTATTTCAGCTGCGCTATTTGAAACATTCATGAATTGAAGTGAAAAAAGATAAATTTATTTTCCTGCCTATTATTGGATTGTGAGGAAGCTTGAGTCAGATGTACTCCTAAATAACACAAGTTTATAACTGACCCCGACACAAGAAGGTTCTAAATGATCATTTTGAACAGTTGATAAATAGTACAAGTAATATATCTGTAGACGTTAAACTTATTTATATGACATCATCTACAGTATCTGATATTTCTTCTCTTTAGCAGTTTGTCTAAAGAACACCCAAATTTATATAGGATAGATTTGACCTATCCTGTGACCAACTATGGCCTTCTGTAAGCTTTCATTTTTGTCTGCGACAATATTCGAGGGAAAGAATTACGTTACTTGAAATATATTTCCCAGTAATTACAGGTTTTCAATCAAATTATAATATAAGCCAAAATAATAAAATAGCATTTGCGAGCTCAGGGCGACACATTATAAATATTTTATGTGACTAATAAATATCTCTGTTATTCCTTTTTTGGAATTTAAGCTAAAAATTTTAAGTTAGTGAAATAATGAAAAACACACCTGTCTCCAGCCATGCTTAGTTATTTATAGAGGGAAGTTAAAATACGTTTTTACACAAATATTTTTTTTATTAAAAGGTGACTTATCACAATTTTCAAAGTAAATCAAATCCCGGTCCATTCATATCGATTGAATTTCAAAACTTTTCTCGTAATATCTGCCAATTCTCCTTTCTATTTAAGATATAAAGCATATCGTGTATCACGTGATAGAGACCCTGTTTTAAAAATGACGAAACAATGAAAACCATCCATGTAAATTTAGACGGTAAAATCAATCACATAAATAGTTCTTCAGTTTAAGAGGGTAACAAGGACAATAAACAGATGTTTCCGCGATCTCGGTTATATGTTAGCTGAATATCAACAAGATAGCGCGTTTATAAAATAATGAATCTCGGTCATGCTAAACCAATGCAATTATGAAACTCTAGCTCATTCGAATGGGCTCTACAATGTAAATTATTCAGGGTTTGCTTGATACATTACATCTGTCAAAATGAGGATCCTGTCATTTCATTTCAGTTAATAGCATAACGCACGCCATAAACGAGTGAATATTAAATTAAAACAAATTGTTTGTGCCAATCGATTTCATATTCATTAATTACTAAATAAATTAACGTCCTTGCTCTGCGTAATTGTTTTTAAAAATTCCTTAACGAATTTTATAGCAACCACAAATCGGAAAACCAATATGTCGGCAATAGTACTGCAATCACAATTATATCGACTTTTCTGCCCAGGCTACCAACTCGAAATGAATTGGTCGTATGTTTAAACTGCTTGTCTGATTTTAATACAATGTTGATATTTATTTCCATTCATTTAGTATATTTTCATTCAAGGCATATTCTGAAAATTAAAATTTATTTCGCTTTGATTAGAGCCCACTCAGTTTACTCGTTAATACTTTATTGGTTTTAGCTCAGTTTACTGTCGTATTGATTCATCCTAGAGACGGCATATATATATATATATATATATATATATATATATATATATATATATATATATATATATATATATATATATATATATATATATATATATTCATATTGAAAACAGGTTAATGAGTGAGACTCTCAAAGCCATGCAATAGTTTCGAAGCCACGTAGAATGTATGCTATGTACATTCGTTTTCCCGAATAATTTTAGTTCATGTGTCGATTTTAATCTATAAGTGTACATGCAATGCAGTTAAACACTCTCATACGACATGTAAATGAGGGAACTCAGCGATTATTTGAGAATGAAGAAGGTTCAGAAAAGAGACCAGTCATTCACATAAATTAAACAGCAAGATTTGCGTCAGTAGCGTCAAGTTGAAAATATCATTGTCAGGTCCACTGCCTTCGGTGAAACATTATGCGCTGCATCAGACCCATGTCTCAACGGCCTTTATTCTGACACGCAAGTGACAGCCTGAATTTTTCACATGTTAAATTGGGTAGCAACAACTGTTATTTTTAACTGTGTCAATTGAAAATGCAGCCTAGATTCAAAATACGCTTTTCAGTGATAACGTAATCTCTTTCAGTCGGGTGATATTCATTAAACGTGCCTTCGTCAAATAAGGCTACGAATTGTGTATCTCATGTTTTTCTCTTACCGGGTGGTAGGAGAACAATGGACCTTCATTATCTTATGTAAAATTGAATTAGCAGCTTTTTCAAACCTTTAGGAGTGTTTTAGTTGTTCAACGTAAGCATGTGTGCCGAGTTGATCTCACCTGTATAAACTGATCTTAACAGTGTCCACATTATAGAGCAGATTTGTAAAGTGCTTTTAGAAAAGCTGTGCAATTTATCTACCAACCTTTAAGTGATGCTGTATTATGTAATTTTACATATTTTGTCATATCCTGATAACAGTTTCTCCTGAAGATAAGGGTATAATATGAACGGTCTCTAATTCATAATTGAAGTCATCCATGATTATTGATGACATAAACCCATGTAGCAAGTGTTATAGAAATTGAAATAGAAATATAGTGTCTAGATGTAGAAAAGGAACAAACGCGGCCTTGCAGATGCATATCACGTGAGACTGTGCTAGTAGCTTCATCAAAAGCAGATTAAAAATATAACTCTAAAATGGTTATTATCAACACGTCAGATACAAGATTACCTTATTGGTCCTTGTGTCTATTGATCATTATCAAATCCATCCATGACCATAATGATATAACTTTGAACAAAACCTTTTCAGAAATATGACTTGCAGATATGTAAAAAGAACGCAGCTAGTCAGATGCAAGATCAACTAATTAACAATGTGCATTTCGCTAACTATCGAACCCATACAAAATGTAGATCATAGAAACATATATTCCAAGTTTAATCAAAATCAAAACAGGGTCTGGCATCGAGAATGGTGAAATGCTCTGTCCTTCAGATCACCACATTAATAAACATGGATCTCCTTCATTACAAAATGTTGTGAGATTTTGATTATAGAAGCCATTATTCCATGTCTAATGAAGTCGGATCAGAAACAGGGACTTAAATTGTTAACAAGCCATTGTTGACAGACGAACGACTTACTATACGATCATAGAGCCATACAATAAATTCAACTGGCTTTACGCCAGGGGATCCAAATATTATCTTTCTACCACGCAAAACTCGAGCTTCCAGAACCTGTTTTATACTACCAATAAATTCTAAACACCTATAATGCAGCGAGATTTAATAGGATAAATGCGGTAATAGATGCACGGACACATTTTTTAATTAGTAAATTTTGCAAGAAATTTATAACTTTTTGCAAATTTGAATTTAAATTGATAGCTGAAAAGAAGAATAAAAGAACTACATTTGAATGGAAGATGACCCGTACGAAGACGCAGTTCTTTAAATGAACATGCACTGGTGCACCTGACGATATATCATTTGGAATAAATCTGGACAGTTTAGATTTTATAAAAGCAATCATCCGACTGCCTTTTGTTGGAAATAGGCGTGTACTACACGACCCTTTCTGCAGATATGTTGGTTTAATCCTTTAGATATGTTCCCATGAATGCAGCTATGTAATTCATTACATGTCATTAGAGAAGAGACACTTTGTGTAATATCATCTTTATGTAAATGTTTTTCAGAATAACAATTGGCTAATCTGAGGCGAATAGTAAGGGCAACACACTGAGCGACTGAATACAAACACGAACATTTTGATTTCAAAAAGTTTAAAGCAGTATTACATTTAATATGTATTAAACTACTTAGTAAATTCTGAATCATTTTTGAAGTACTGAGCAACAACCAGTTTGAAAGTTAAAGCACTATATTCTGAAGACATCATCACATAGATGATATTTTAAAACACCTAGAAGTCACGTTAATGCAAGACAGACACGCTCAAAATAATGCCTGAAAAGAACGCTTTGAAGAGATATAAATGTACGATAATGCTTCATTTCCTAAAAGCAGGAAAGTATCGATTCTTTTTGATTACCAAGTTCATAAACTAATTGATAAAAAAAACATATCAGTTATGGAAAATATTACGCCAAAAGCAAATTAAACAAAAGAAATTAAATATTTATTTTCTAGTCCGCCATCACTGCAATTGTTTTCACCGTCGAAAATGGCACAGAAAGGACACGCCTGAATGAACACATATAAAGGATAATCACGATTAGATCAAAGAGATTTAAGAAGAACTTTCGACAGAACAATGAACACTTTGTAACACGATTATGATATTTAGATAACGAGAAGTAGGTGTAAATACTCGTAACAACAGTGGACCTTCAGATTCAAGAAATTAATAAACCGTGTCCCGTGTCAGTGTCCTGCAACTCAATTTAGCGTTCACTTTGACCAAGATATCGTACAAATGTTTAACGAGATACAATTCTAATATACTGATAAAGGTTATTTGACATGCAAACCATGAAATATATTTCGCATATTGCATTTTAAGATTTGACAGCGATTACCTTGTTAACAGATACGGAGTAACGTGCGACGTGAGAATTGGACGGCATCAACTTACCTGGGCAGTGTGGATGGAAACACCTGGATGTTGAATATGTTATTTACATTTTGCATATCAAGATATATCAAAATTTGGGAAATATATTGATAAAATTCATGTTTGCTTTCATTTGCGAAAACTCTAAACTGAATGCTCTAAACATTTGCCTAAAGAACACAATTTTACTTCAGTTAATAACAATTAACATAGATCTAAAACAATTAAAAATGACTTGTAATAAACATAACTTACCTCCTTTTTATGGAGAGAAAAACCTGAAGAAAACAATTTTTAAATAAAATTATTTACCAGACATGTAGGATGGAAAAGAAAGACATAAAACAATTTGTGATTAGGGATTTTGATCTAGTACACTTAAAGAACACTATGACTATGAACTTGGACTGAACCAATCGTAAATGCAGACTTGCAGACACTGTAAAACAAAGATGATTTTTATTCTGACGAGGAACCAGTAACAATTCCTAGAAAAAAAAGTACTGAAATAATAATAAAAAAGCGTTGATAATGACTATGTAGATAAGAAGGATGAAAATGGCAACATGACTGTAATTGCAGCTGCAACTGACTTAAAAGATAAGGGAAACAAACACAAGCAACAGTTGATATCGATAACAATGGTTGCAGGAGCTGGCTAAATTTTCTTTTTGAAATAAGTTGTGAATTACTACCATTATTTTTGTCGTGTCTACTCCTGTGATCGAAACTGCAAACAGCAAGACATCCAATGGCACAGAAAGTAAAATGAAATGATTAGCTAATAAAGCAACAACATGTCTAGCTACTTTCAAAAACAAGATTATTAGCTTGACAATAATTGTAGGCAATGCTTGTACCATGTTATTTTTCTTGCAATCACTTGTGCCATAAATTTGAATGTTCTCTTTCTTATCTTCATGAAATTTGTCCATTTTAACACAAATGCATAATGAATCTGTATCTGTCATTGATAATAACGAATATGTGTCTGTCATTGTTAATAACGAATCTATCTGTCGTTGTTAATAACGAATCTGTGTCTGTCATTGATAATAACTAATCTGTGTCTGTCATTGATAATAACGAATGTGTGTATGTCACTGTTAATAGCGATTCTGTGTCTGTCATTGTTAATAACGAATCTGTATGTCATTGATAATAACGAATATGTGTCTGTCGTTGATACTAGCGAAATCTGTGTCATTGATAATAATGTGTTATCACCATACTTTTTTTCACTCAATTGAAGTAAAAAAATATCTTACACCAACAAGTCTCATAACTCTAACCGAGTATCCTTCACATTCAGATTATGTTATTTTATTTTACGCCTATTCGTAAATTTGCATTCATTGCTAGTCTCCTTGCGATTGATTTTTGCATCTCATAAAAATACTCTCATGCATTAATATTCCACCCCTTTTCCAATACACGGGTATTCATTAGTATAAGAAAGATTATTTTCGAAACAATCAGTTCACATTTGTCTTAATTTTTATTTAATTGAATGTAAATGTTTCGCCAAGGTTCTTGAACAGATGATACTACCATATGTACTCCCTTATAAGTCAAGGCAAACTACAAGGTTCTTGAGTAGATAATACTACCGTATGTACTCCCTTATAAGTCAAGGCAAACTACACGCAGTAAAGATCCTGATCTTCTGTAGAAAAATTCACCTGCAAATCATGGTCTATGTCGTTTGTCCTACTGGCTGATCAGAACAAACAACACAGACCCAGATCTAGTCCGAGTTTCCTCTGACCCTTGCCACCCCATTTTTTGATATTTGGACATTTATGTTGGGGTGTAGGGTCAGAGCGCATTCCCTATCAAAAAGTTGGAATTCGCCGACACCATTTGGTGTCGGCATGGGGTAGCCGCTTTCTAGCCGACCCAGCACACTTTAACGACCTTTCATCGAGATATACCTGCATGAAATCGATAGGAATATGATTTATTTTCTCAAAAATCGTGAGCATAGCAGTCGTCATGTCTTTAATCCGCTGACAGACTAGTCCAAAGTACGTCGTTGCTGAAATTTGACCTGGATCTGGTCATTTGCATTCCGAGTCACATGACTATACAAATCTCGGAACCTACATGTCAATGACATCAGAGGTCATATAGTCACGTGATATCGAAATAAACAAATTTCCCAAGTTGTTGTACATAGAATTTGGACATATTATATAGAAGTCACTTAATATTTATAAATAAATATAATGCACACTTAATTCTCAACATATTTATTCTGAGAGCAACGAACAGAAACCTGTCGGTATCGCAGCAGGGTGGAGAAAACCGTTTTCAAGTACCCAACACGTGTCAGCGATGTTTTTGTCGGTGTCACGTGACTATCACATTGACACGTGCTCTTCATAGTGAATCTGGTTTTCTTCAAAATTTATGCAACATTTACAGATTTTCGTCGTTGTTTTCACAATAAATATTTTGAGAAGTTTATGTTTTTTAACTTTTCTATAAAAATTACATTACTTTTATATATATGTTCGATTTGTTTTCCTACAGCAACACTAGAAAAGATCTGTTGTTGATATCAGGGGATTAAAGACATGACGAATGCTATGCTCACGATTTTTGAGAAAATAAATCATATTCCTATCGATTTCATGCAGGTATATCTCGATGAAGGTCGTTAAAGTGTGCTGGGTCGGCTAGAAAGCGGCTACCCCATGCCGACACCAAATGGTGTCGGCGAATTCCAACTTTTTGATAGGGAATGCGCTCTGACCCTACACCCCAACATAAATATCCAAATATAAAAAAATGGGGTGGCAAGGGTCAGAGGAAACTCGGACTAACCCAGATCTAATGGCGCATTATGCGACAGCAGACATGGATCCGTGCAGTTTGCAGTTGGACTCGTCTTCTAATCAAGTATATTGAGTACACTGTATATTTTCTTGAACTTCAATCGTACCTGAACTTACAATGTTAATCTCGATGATACATTACATATTTGTCTATGTTTTTCAGCGTATAAAATCACTTCTGTAACATTAGTTTTGTATTTTTTCTTTCTTCTATGAGCTGTGTTTGAGTAGCGATAAATCTTCCATATAATACTGTTCTGGTGTTAATGGGTATTCACTAAAATTATGATGTTGATAATACTGTTCTGGTGTTAATGGGTATTCACTAAAATTATGGTGTTGATAATACTGTTCTGGTGTTAAAGGGTATTCACTAAAATTATGGTGTTGATAATACTGTTCTGGTGTTAATGGGTATTCAGTAAAATTATGGTGTTGATAATACTGTTCTGGTGTTAATGGATATTCACTAAAATTATGATGTTGATAATACTGTTCTGGTGTTAATGGGTATTCACTAAAATTATGATGTTGATAATACTGTTCTGGTGTTAATGGGTATTCACAAAAATTATGGTGCTGATGCGGTGGAGCCTATAAATCAACTTCTGAAATGCCAATTAATGTATCGCCATATTTCGAATTCATTAATTTGTCTCTGATAGTTTTGTGTATTTGTCCATCTAAATTGGCGACAGGCAGCATGGACCACTCACACGTATTTTCATCATTCAGTGCGTAAGTAATAACCTTCAATTTGAACTTTAGTATGATCTATTACCTACAAACTTTTCTTCATCGTCAATACAGTACCCACGATTGGATTTATAATATTTATTTGATATCATCTTAATTCCTATTCAGATACCAGGCTAAATCCTTACAAACATTATTATCAGGCAAATAACTCATTAAAACATATCAGTATGTATGTATGTATGTATGTATGTATGTATGTATGTATGTATGTATGCATGTATGCATGCATGCATGCATGCATGTATGTATGTATGTATGTATGTATGTATATATGTATGTATGTATGTATGTATGTATGTATGTATGTATGTTTTCTAGAGTATGTCTGAAATACATTTCAATTATTTTCATTGTTTTTCATCTCCATGCATTGATCACTGTATTGAACATTTGTTGTTTTTATTTCCTTAATTTCAACATAATTACTGTTAGTTTCATAACCAATCGTAAACTCTATACGCTAAAATCTCTACGTTTCCAGTTCCTTGTTTACGTTACCTTCACGTTGCATATCAAGGCCAGGCAATACCTGTTCGGTCATACTTTTAACTGTTAAGATTCATAAGTGATACAATAGGTGTTTATAATGAAATACAACAAATATGATTTATAGACACGGGTGATATTTTTTTAAAATGTTTAAACAGAGACCGCCATATTTGAAGTTTAATTTAAAATATGCCATGACATCTTTTACATTTTAAGGCTTATGAATTCTATTTGTGGTCATATTCTTTTTTAAATTAATTAAAGTTGTCACTATACTTTTATGAGCAAATGTCCATTTTTTAAACCTTATTTACATCTCGTTAAATGTCCTATTCTTTTAAAAAATATCATCATTTCTTATGCAAAAAATATATATGAATCACCAATAAATCTATAATTATCTACAAGCGTAATTGTCCATTCTGCAACTATTTTTTGAAACAGATCCAATACAAAATAAAGTATATTTTTCATCGTTAATTTGTATTATTTGTAGATCTTGATCATCGTAATTTTTTTCAGTACTTTAATAATTAGATTAGATTCATACATTATAATTTTGAATAAAAAGACGTATGTGATTATGATGCCATAAAGCAATATAAGTCCATTTATTATGCGCTGAATCTCCATAATTGCCAGTTAAATTATCATGATCTTTTCCCTTGTATGCAGGACTCACGGTACTAATTTGGTTCCCATAGTAAACCTATGCAAATAACATGATATTAAAAATGCAATAACTTTAAATTTCTGAGTACTTATGATCAAACCTATATTGATCAGCATAGATGAAACCTCGATGTCAGCTTCTGTGTAGAGAAAAGTACACGAACCGTTGCATTTTCTGGACCTTCATGTGTTTGAAACATGTGCTTTCAATTCCGCACCAAAGAGTCAGGTGCTAATTTCAATATTGAGTGTTCCAAATTCAAGACTGCTAAAGGACTAAAATTTCATCAATAAAACAATGTCTCTATTTCTTTTCAGTTACAAAAATAAGCTCTCAAAAGATTCTTTTTTCCTAAAAAAACTTACATTATTAACTAATCCTGGCCAGCTAAACCCATATATAATACTCTATTTTATGTTCACCCATTTCAAGGCTGGTTCCCATTTTTCCATAAAATTAGTACCGTGTGTCCGACAGTGCCATAACTTCTTTCAAAACTTATGAAACACGCTGGTAGAAATAAAATACTCGTTGTTTGATTTTGTAGATATCATTTCAGCCATGTACTTCTGTCCAGTTTCCTCACTAGATAAAACTGATATCCCTTGTAAATACTCATGATGTTTTTATTGAGATGTTTTCTAATTTAACCAACAGATGTAATGCCTTAATAAAGATTCTAAATTCTGACGGAATATGTTTGCTGTTTTTACTGCATATGAACGATCATGACCTTCTTTACAACCTATAACAGATTTTGAAATTTCTTCTAAACTAAAAATACAAAACAACAAGTGAATTTATGATTGCGGTTTCCAAAGTTTACAGCAAAAATAATTTTAAGCAATATCCCAATTAAATAATTTACATAAATATATCATCACTTATGTGAATTAAATGGTAATCGATCAAATATTAATATAAACACATTTTTATGTAAATACTGTAAAATGTGCATTTGTTTATCTGAGATAATATTAATTCTGATTTATTAATCGTACTAGAATTATAGTTTTCTCTATCAAATGCAATGATTGTATCAACATGCTTTTCTCGCCAACTTTCTGTGTCTGCCTATCGCTCTGTCTCTCTGTCCGTCTGTCTGTCATTTTAACTGGCCTCATACTGTTGCCTCCATCACTTAAATCCTATCCCTATTAAATTATCCCATAAACATTTGATGTTTTTTTTTTCTTCTTCATTTCTTGGACATTTGTGAAACCAGTCTCTTTAATTATCAAAGTTATATTGTGAATGTTAAGATGGGTTTTTGCCTTTACCCATCCTGGTTATGTTATACATGATGTAGATGGGATATATCTACGAGTCATATCAAGTTGCCCATTTTTAACAAAAACGGTTTGTATGTACACATCTTTCCGGTCCTAATAGTCAATAAATTACTCTTTCAATTTCCTTGCAAATTATAATGTTTAACGGTTTTGTTCTGTAATACCAAATGTTATGCCTGGTCTCCTGTTTCTCGGGGTTTCTAATTAACAGGGTTTCCAATTACTTCATTCTTCAGATAAATCTAACCGAACTTTCAACAATCCAAAATCTTTCATTCTTTTACTTATTGTCTTTTTGAAGTAAAGTACTTCTTCATCAAAAAGTTCACCCAATTCTTGATTGTTTCCCTGACATAATATGTACTTATTTAATCTCCTATTTAATGAATTCTGAAGTTATCTTGAAATTATTCTTTTCTATTTTGTTTAATTAATCGTTACACTTATTTTCTTCTTGAAAGACTTGTCAGAGGTTGAGCTAATTTTCTTCTTTCAGATTTTGATGTCCGTAAGTTAGTTTAATTAAGACATTTATTATACTATTATTGTTTTAAATGAAAATTATTATAAAACTTTTCTATGAGTATACACTGATCTTTTAATTATAGTCTTTACATATATTCGCATGTGATTTCTTTTGATTTGTATTCTCTTATGATACTATTTTCTCCAATATAATAATAGCTTGATTTCCTCCGTCAACATGTGTTTGACATCGCTAATATTTTGTCCTTCGTTGTTTCCTTTAATCAATCGGTTTTTATGTTATCCTTTTTATCTTATAATGCACATTTTTGTTTAGTTCCTTTACAACAACAAAAAACTTGCGATGGAATTACTTGTATTGTTATTGTACGATAAACATCATTTCAATAACAATCGAAGTCATCAATTATTTCGCATATTCTCTTTTCTTCAGACTCGTTAAAAAGGCACAATGTACATTTATCAAAAGCAACAATATTGATGACTTTGTTACAAACCTCTAATTATCTGATTGGACATATCAGCACAAAGGATCCGAATCTGGATGTTGATTGTGACAAAAATGGATTTGTTATCAAATACTTCCTTACAATAAAAAAATCGGATGATAACGCTATTTTTCAACAGACTTTCTATTTTCACGAAAAGTGTGATATTTACGAAAGCCCCTAACAAATCTACTCGGGTTAACATAATTTGTCAATAGACGACATAGAAAATAAGCTGCACACTACATTATATATACATATATATATATATATATATATATATATATATATATATATATATATATATATATATATATATAATTAGGCAGTGATAAAACATGGTATATTATTCTGATTTAACGATGTCCAACAACGTCGTCATATTTGCATCATAGATCCTGTTAGTCGATACTATCTAAAATTATCTTTATTATCTAAAGATGTTACAGACGTATCCAATGTACGTAACAGCTTGAGAAACAAGAAATTTATGTTTGATTAATTCTTTTTGTAAGCACGCCATAGAAAAGGATATTCAATTTCCGTGCAATGACAGGCTTTCTTTGAAATGATGTTTTTACAAATTAAGTAAGTGTTTATATGTCATGTAATGTTTCAAGTAAAGGTGTGTAGCAAGTACTATACTGACAATTACTGTTATATTAAAAATAAAGTCTAAACTTTATTTTTGACTTGACAGTGGTGGTTACATAAAGGTCTTTTATTTTTCTGTAAAGGTAGAAAAACGTATTTACATTTATCTGTAATTTTAAAGGTTGACTGTTGTCGCCATATATAAGTGAAGCTGCATTTTCCTATCGATTCAACGCCTTTCAATAATATATTATCCGATGATTTGGCATTCTACTTTTCATGAAGCCAGTAGTACACCCTATTTTAAAACTCCCATTTTAATGATAAACAATTAAGTATGTCTTCAGGTAAAATTCAGAACCTGGACGGACAAATAAACTGATGGTTAAACTTTTTGGAGAGATGTAGGAATGACAATATTCAAAGTTTGTTTTCCACCTATGTGATGATGACATACGATAAGATGGTATATATACTTTTACATATAACAGCCCGAATGTAAAGCCGCCTTATTACTGAATGCAAAATGGTTCAATAATAATAATAATAATAATAATAATAATAATAATAATAATAACAATAATAATAATAACAATAATAATAATAACAATAATAATAATAATAATAATAATAATAATAATAATGATAATAATAATAATGATAATAATAATAATAATAAGAAGAAGAAGAAGAAGAAAAGCAGTGAGCAACAAGGTACAAAATAACTAACAAATGAAACAGCAAAAGCAAGTATTAGGCTTGAAAAAAATGATGGAGTCACAGTTGCCATTTACAGGGGACTTTCCATCTCACAAAAAGGGACTGGAAAATAATAACAGGTAGACCAAAACGTTAATTTCAACCAATGGGGCATTACATTTGCGATCCAAAGTTAACAGGCTGTATCTGACATGGGTTATGAGAACAAAGGATCCTAGCCAAATACGTTACGGATAGTTTTGAAGAATTCCAAGCCTGGATCCAGAAACAAGACCTCATTTATGATTGACCTTTGAAGTATGAAGCGATAAACATTCTGTGTCATAGATTATACAGTGTCTAGCGGTTCATAATTAAGAAAACGTATGATGTATACTGGCCACTCTGTATAATTAAATTTGATATATAATAAAGAGAAACTAATAAACATACTTTCACTAAGTTTGTTAAAATGATCATTCAGCTTGTATAACCGTACATATATTCATGCAACATAGCAATCAGTATACATAATTCGCATACAGCCAATCAGAAGACAGCAACCAATTGCCTGACAGCAAGTCAAAAACTGACCACTGGTTATTAAATCAGTGAATGAGCAGCCACTACTGAACTCTGTAGTCCTAGTACCCAAAGTGAAATCCATGCGGCGAAATCAGTATACATAATTCGCATACAGCCAATCAGAAGACAGCAACCAATTGCCTGACAGCAAGTCAAAAACTGACCACTGGTTATTAAATCAGTGAATGAGCAGCCACTACTGAACTCTGTAGTCCTAGTACCCAAAGTGAAATCCATGCGGCGAAATCAGTATACATAATTCGCATACAGCCAATCAGAAGACAGCAACCAATTGCCTGACAGCAAGTCAAAAACTGACCACTGGTTATTAAATCAGTGAATGAGCAGCCACTACTGAACTCTGTAGTCCTAGTACCCAAAGTGAAATCCATGCGGGGAAATACGCATATTATCAAAATTCAGCATTATTTAAATGCGTTCACCATTTCCACCCCTGTCCCCTTAAGTCGAGATTAGAGAGTGGCGCCTACTTGTTCTAAGCTAGTGTAAAACAATCGTTATTAAAGAAAAGAAGTTTTATTATTTAGCAAAATAGTATCTACGTCACATGGAATAACACAGATGATAGTTTAATAGGAACATTTATTGAAAGAGAGAGAGAGAGAGGAGAAAGAGTTGCCGTATTTTAGGCATCTCATCGCTGTAAGAAAAGATAAAACACTAGACATTGAATTAATTCAAGTAGATTGGAAATGTGTACGGCTGCTTGTGAGTATTATCAGCGGATAATTTTTTTTCTTAAGCAAAATGCGAAACAGAAGTTGTTGCTGTCGTTTCAGAATAACATCAGCAAGCATAAGCCCCGTCAAGAAATGCGAAATAAAGTGTCTGATAAAATTTAGACCAATGTATTTTGGATCGTCAGCATCCTATGGATAGAGTAATTCTTACATTGCTAGGCGAATAGTTGTATGAGAATACTGGGCATCATACGAGAATTAACATGGAACCCACGGTTTACATTGGTCGATCGGTACTAGTTCATGCGGGAAATCCTATGTTAAAATTATCCATAGGTTCAAAATAAGAATGGTATTATGGAGCCAAAAGTGTATGTAGGGTCGAAAGTGGTTATTGGGTCAAGCGTTTGACAGGTTTTAAACTTTTAAAGCGCCAAACGGGAGTGGTAATGATATATATTTTTTTTCTTCAAAAATCAAACACATTATATATACTATCCAGCGCCCACTTTTTGACTACAATCCAACACTCACCACATATAATATCCAGCAGCCACGTTTTGATTACTATCCAAACAAACGCATCTACTATCCAACCAAAACGGTAGGAGAGTTTATACACATTTTGAACTTACACACAACATACTATCACACAAGGGTAAGAAGTATTTATAAAGACACTAATATAACCCTCACACATACTATCAAATATAATAGAGACTGAGTAAGAGAAGGCAAAGACTAACACAAAACATAAACAAGAAAAATACACAGACACAAGTTTAAAGTTTGAGTATCATAGCTATGACTGAAACAATGAAGACAGTGTGTTGGGGTGCATCCAAGCACGAATGCTTTCCTGCGACGGTAGTAGTACCTTTACCTCCTTCTAAGTCATTAGCCTAGGTAGATGATTTCAGAGAGACAAAAGCAGGAATTGGAGAGTCTTTGCAGCGTCAGAAAGAAGCAGAAGTATTTTTATTCAACAGCAACAAGATGGAAAAAGAAAGCGAGAAGAAGAATTAGAAGACAAGATGTGAAAGAAATGAAAACAAAACGGTTAGTCTGTTATATGCATTTAGACGGAGTAAAAGTAGCTGATACAATGGATCAGACTTATTTAGCTAAACCCAATAGAAAGTGACCTTCACGTATCAAGATTATTAAACCTCCAATTACTGCATCCATTCTCACAGCCACTAAAATACCAGCAGTAGCAGTTACTACAACTACCAAAGCAGTAACAGCGGCATCAGTAGGAGTAGGACTTGACCATGTACAAGGTTTAGGACAGTTAAAATTGATGATGCCAAGTCCATAACGTTTTTGTTATTAAAAACAAAAACAACAGCCAATGTCAAAGCCACCTATATCTCTTAGAAAATAGATACTATTCAATGACTGTCAAACGAAGCAAAACTTAAATCCAATTGCGTGCGCATGCGTTATTCAATTGCGTGCGCATGTGAGTAGTGTTTAAGTAGTGAAATGGAACGAGTTGGAGTATAAAGTGCCACTAGATAAAGCAGCAGGTTTCAATACAGACTTGTCGGGTTCGTTTGTTAGAGACATTGAAAAGACAATGAAAAGCTACAATTGACTATCGTTTGAGACTATCCATCAATCATGACCTTTTGAAGCCTCCTGTTTGGATCAAGTTTTGTACACCGGCAGAATCAATACCTTCCAAACTCATCGACAAAAGTCACCACGGCCAACAACATAATGTCGAGATTGACATGACAGATGGAAAAGCCACTCTTTACATGATGCACGTTTAAATATTTACGGATGTAATTCTCTGTCATATGGAATAATTTGGGGGTGGCTTTATCGTTTTAAAGATGGTTATGAATTAATTGACTATTATCCACGTTCTGGAAAACCGTTGTCTGCAGTTGCTTAACGAGAAGTGGCCAGGTTCTTTGAGAAAATTGACGAAGATGCCTCGGTGCACAGTGGAAAATACTTTTGTTTTCACGGGCATTAATTTGTCAGCCATTTTTAATATGTTGAAGATTTATTTGAAACTCAGAAAAGTTTGTCGAAGGTGCCTATAGTTTTCGCCGAATACCAATCAAAAGCAGATTCAGGATGAAATTCACGAACAACTGCTCTTCAAATACGAAATGAGCAAACCAAGATGTTTAAATGATATTGAGACAGATGATGAAGCGTGTATTTACGTTTAGAACCCCCACACAAGAGAAAACAATAATAACTTGAATCTGATGAACGGAGCAGAGATTACAAATCGAACGATGTACTCCGTATTCTGTGCCACTGGACATTTATATGCCTCCAAAGGAGTGGAAGTGCAGTCTTTTAGCGTACATGTGCAATGTACCAAATATTGAATGGCACTTAATAATTGGATAATTAGACTGAAAAAGTGTGTTGAGGTACCAGTACATGGGGAGTACTTTAAGAGCCTGCACTGACAAAAAATGTTTACTAATAGAGGCCAGACTGGCTGTGTGGTCTACGTTGTTCTCGTACAGAGCACTCACACATCTCACTTCAGTCCCCGAGTGGCCGAGTGGTCAAAAGCGCTCACCGTTCCGCATCATTGCCATCTCACCTCTGTCTGCGTGGGTTCGAGTCCAAGGCTCGGCTAGCGTGGGTACGTGGGAAAGCCTGCGTGTAGCTTCTCCTGGGTCGGCGGTTCTTCCCTGGGTTTTCCAGAGTTCTTCCTCCACCAGTTATACTGGCCGCCATGTATAGCCTATCTTGTGCTAAAGACAACGTGGGTATGTGAGAAAGCTTTCTAGTAGCTTCTTGTGGGTTGGTGGCTGTTCAGTACGTTTTTCCATGTTCTTCCTCCACCAAGTATAGTGACCTGTATGTATTGCCCATCATGTGCTGAAAAATGGAATTAAAACCTGTTCACTAATAAAGAAATGTGTTGTACAGCTAATTAATATTCAAAACGTTTAAAATACCCCTTGTAGGCAGACAAGAAGATAAATCTGGCCTACATCACAGACTAGTCGGTAACACGGGATTTTGATGTCGCAAAATAAGATGAAAAATAAACGAACGATGCGACCTGGTTAGAGAACACACAAAGCTTTGAACTAAACTGCAACCATTTTATAAGGATGAAAATTGAGTTCAATAGTTTGTCCAATAACCAGGTTACCACTTTACTGGGGTTGATGTTTGACAACTTTACATTCAGTTCTGAACGAAAGATTTGAAATTAATTAAATGGCATCAACAATATTAAAGCAATGTTATATAGTCTTGTAGAGATGGGAAACAAAAACTTGATTTGTAATATAAAGCCGTAAGAAATAGAATCTGTATAATTTATTTTTACTTTCGGCGACCCGCCTCTACACCCCTCAGCATATATATGGTTCAGAGATCATATATTCTCAGCAAATGGCACATACATATATTCAAGTTTCTTTATAATCCATATCTAGAAGTCATTCGTTTCTCTATTTTTTTAAATCTCTCTCTCTCTCTCTCTCTCTCTCTCTCTCTCTCTCTCTCCCTCTGTCAGAATGTCTGCATTTACTGTGTACTGTATGTATTTACTTATTGTAATACAGTGGGCCTAGGGCTTCTCAATTCTGCCACGGTCTCTCTTGTCTGAGGAAATATAGACGACAATGTTACTGGCTGCATCGAATCACTGAGAGCTCGTTTTTGTCATTGCAAAATAATAGCACAAACGAAGATGGCAAGTACGGTGCAGGAAGTCAGGGAAACTTACAAAGAGCTTTCGACATCTATGGATCCGTTTTAAAAAGCGGATTACAAAAACAAACAGCAGTTACAAATAGAAAAGAAATGTAAATAAAGTGTCCATTAGCTTCTATGGTAACTGAAAGCAAAATGTGTTACTCCTCCTCAAAACCACTGACTTAGAGCTGAATGTAATTAGTTTCAATTCAATCAGACATAATTCTCGCATCGTAGACACGAAACTATTCAACCTGAGTCCATACCAACACTCATATATTGTGTCTGTAGATACGTGATCTTAAGTAAATACTCATTAACAAAGCCGTTCGTTTTTAAATAAATAGCATCTACAAAATAAATTTCTAAATGAATTTGATCATTACTGAAGAAACGAAACTGAGTTTGAGTACACACTCCAGCTGAGTGTTTCATGTTTACGTGTCCGGATTAGAAAGAACGGGCCAGACATATCTGAAAACAACATGAATACGTGTCTGGATCATTAAGCACGGACCAGGAATATAAGAAATATGAAACATAAATGCTTGTCCGGATTACTAAACGCGAGACAGGAATATTAGAACCATGAAACAAATACGTGTCCAGATTGCTAGCACAAACCAGAAATATCAGAACCTTGTAACTTGAATTTATGTCCGAAGTACTAAACACGTACCAGGAATATCTGAACCATAAAATATGAATACGTGTCCGGCTTAGTAAGAACGGAACAGGAATATCAGAACCATGCAACTTGAAAACATGATTTATTGTACTTCGGATAACAAAATGCAGCCTTCATTTTTACTGTATAATTTGTGACGCCTGAAGTACACACGTAACAGTTGTCTAGAATTTTGCCTCATTCACATGCACAGGTAGAACATATGTTTAATGGTTTCGTGAAAATTACAAAATAAATAACCATTCTGTTTCATATTGATTTCCATTCAATGATTCCACACAAATATTACCCATTGATTTCATACAATACTTTACAGTATCACGAATTCAAAAGAAAACAAAGACTACTTGAAGTGACACTGAAGTCTGGAAATACAATTTTGAAAATAAAGAGGATCGCTTAACATAAGACACAATGAAAATGTGATAAAAACCTGTCAAGTAGTTTTTAAAATATTGCAGTATTTACATATCTTTCAAGAGAGGTAACTAAGCAAACTCAATACCTATTACTGATTTTCATGACTTTACCAGTATGATTTCATTATTCTTTAACACGGTCATTTTTGCTTTTCTTTTCAATAAAATTTGTATTAACTATGATTCCTATTCAGGCCATACGTGTTTAAATTAACAAAATAAAATCTTACATTACTGAAAAATATCTGATCGAGAAAGAAGAAATACGTATGATCGAACCATATGTCCAGTTCTATCTGGTATGTTTTACATTAAAATGGTACCGGTAAGAGAAAAACACCTGTGTATTCCCCAATACTGAGATCCGATTTCGCGCATAGGGAGAGTGGAGAATGATGGTGCAGTCAAAAGTCTTCGATGGCCCGATCCCGCAGATTTCCGCGTTGCATGATCCAATGTTTGAAAGTTGTTTATAGAAAGCGTGTGAGAGTATGGAAAATGTGAGGTTAGTTGTAGTAAAGTGATGCTTCAATCGAGTCCCTTCAGTGGTTCCTATAGTAGGCGGTACCGCCCCTGGAGGGCGGTGGGATTACCTAGAGTGGGCGCTAATGCTGAATAATACTTTTTACGGGGTAAGGTAGGGGCGCTGATGATAACCAAAGGGGCGGTGGCCCGAAAAAGTTTGGGAACCACTGCACAAGATAATTAGTTGGTTTGGTCGGAAAACGGGTCATTGACTATCGTTCTATCTTGATAATGTCACGTGATAATCTTTTATATATTCATATAAACTTTCTTTCAGAAATGGTGCCTTCAAACAGTGAATCCTAAAAACACGTGTCAGTGCTTCTTAGGCATCTGTTTGCGAACCTACATTTACTTATTTTTCTTGTTTGGGTGTGTGTGTGCTCCCTTATCTGATCTTTCCAGACCATTACAGGAGTCCCCCCCCCCCCAACGCCCTCATTGTATTGTTGCCGAAGCTTACTTTTATCCTTTTGGTGTTACTGTATTTGTTGCTATATTTATAGTTGTTTTATCTCTCTCTTTTTGTACTTTTGTTTGGTTATTGTATCTATGATACGAGTATCATCCTTTTTGAGGATGGGGGCGTTAATGTATCTATGGTACGAGTATCATCCATTTTTTAATTCTAGATCTTCATCGTTTTCAATGAAATATTTCTACATTGCCTCATCGTCCTCTTGTTTTCTGCGTCTCTTTTTCTTCTTTTTTTCCCGAGTCTTTCTTTTCTGTTCTCTTCTTCTTTTTTAATAAGTGTTGTGTATTCTATTCCACTCCTTTCTATTCGTGGTATTCTTATTACTTGAGTATTTTCTTCTAGCGGTTTCGATTCCTCATTGTTGGTTTTGCTTCTCTTGGTTGTAGCATTGATTTCTTAACCATTTGCAATACTGTTCTTGTGTAAGATCCTCTTTTTGTTTGCGGTGGTGTCATTGTCATTGATGCTGTTTCTGTCGGTGTTTCATTCACCTCTTGCTCCATTCCCTGTACTTTTGTTGTCGTTATTATGGCCTCTGTAGTTGTTTCTACTTTTGTTTGCGGTGATGTCATTGTTGTTGCTGTTGGTGGTGGTGGTGCTTTGTTTAACATTTCCTGTGCTTTTGTTGTCATTATGGCCTCTGTGTGTATTTCTTTTGTGTTCTCAGTTTCGGCGAAGGCACTGTTGTTGGTGTTGTTTTTTGTGCTTCATTTAAATCTTGCTCTAGTTCTGGTACAATTGTTGTTGTTACTTTCTCTGTAGTTGACTATTTTACCTTTTGCGTTCTTATTTTCTCATATATACTAGTTTGTCTAGCTGTTGAGTTGGTTGCTTTCTTTCTTGTTGTTAGATTTATTCTTCTTTGGTTAGATATTCTGTTGTGCTTGCTGCTGCTTTACTGGTAATTTCTGTTTTTGCTGATCTCTTTGTCTTTGATTTGGGCGGTTTGTCTTTCCAGTGCCGTCATTCTTCTTCTCTTTGTTGGTTGGGCATATGTGTGGTGTGTGACCTGTATTCCTCCATTTATTGCATTTCCTATGGTATATGCAGCCTTTATACCACGACTTGGCGAGGGAGCCATGTAAAAAAAATATATGTTGGTTTGATCTTCATTATATCCTTCGTTTCTATCTCTAAAATTCTTATACCGTTTTTGATGGGAGTGAGGGAATGACGTCCTTTTTTGCGTTCATCACCTTTACTTTCAGCTTTTCTTCAAAGCGTTTGATCGTAGCCTCTGAGGGGATCTCCATAGCGATATCAGATAGGTATAGTTCTGTTGTCTTCTCTTTGATCTTTCTTAGTACTGGTTCCGGTTCTTTATTTAGTACCTTTTCTCCTCCTATTTCCATTTCGCCAAACGGTAGTATGGGCTTGCTTCCCTTAGGTGGTAGAATCCATCCTTTGAATCCTTTTCTCTTCAAGGGGTCTGCCAATTCTACGAAGTTTTTGTTGAACAGATGAATTGCTACCAAGATACGTGACGTGTTAGGTCTATTTTCAATGGATATTTTGGATACATCGATCTCCTGTGTACCTTCTTTTTATTTACATTCTAGAAAATCTCCTTTGTCTGTCTCAATCCGCTTTGTGTTGAAGTACTTTTCAAGTTCAGGAATTTCCTTGTTGGACGCCATTTTTTCTCGTGCAGTGCGTGCTGCTGTGCTACTACTCACTAAGATGTTTTCCAAAACAGTTGCAAAATTGCAATTCTATCTGACTATTTGTAGCTTATCCTTGTAAGTTTTGTTTAGTTATTATTCTGTTTTCAAATAGTCATTCTGATTCTGGTTAATTATATCTTCACTTCTTGGGTCCTGTGGACTTTCGCGCTGTTTGCTTTGTAAGTGATATTGCCGATGATAAAGAAACACTTTGCTTCTCAAGAAGGAGTATCAGAATCTAACCTAAATGTACGAGCTTGACTTTGATTTATTACTGCGATACTTTGATCGCATGCATATTTATCTTTCATGAGTAAATAGCTCTTTGTTTGGCCTCGATTTTAACTGTAAACCCTCGATGACTCAGCCATGGATATTATTATTTTTTATTGTACTCACAGAGCTCCATTGTATTAAGTGTATATGCACAGTACAAATATATTTAAAGGTCACCACCCTTCCTCTAACATTTTTCTTTCTAAATCAGATATGCATTACATGATTAAAAGAAGTTATACTAGCACAAAAAGAATAAAAATAATTATCAAGTGAAAGAAGATATAATAATTTAATTACTCTAAATAGAAGTATACAACGCTGTTACTTCCCCTTAGCTACGATTTTCCATCTATAGTGGACGCCAACCGGAAATTACGTACATTTATTCCCACAAGACGAAGAACATGCTTCTTGTTGTCGAAAAATGAAACACTATACATTATGGATAGGAAACATTTAGATAAAACTATTGAAAAATATTTTAATGTCCAGCTTCTATCGATAGATTGTGTCGCTTTGAAAATTTATTTTCAAAATTTCCGTCAATTCAGGTAAAAAGGAATCAATGCTGCCTTCCCTATGTCGGGCGACTTTGTGAAAAAAAATAAACCGGCACACTTAACAGAATCCAAAGGAACCAAAATTGGCTTCCTTATGTCGGCCAACTTCATAAAAAAAAGATTGGCACACTTAAAAGAATCCAAAGTCAGTTTCCGTGGTTAGCTTGCATTGTCATAAAATAACCTTAGTATTTGGTATCATGTAGGTAAGTCTAAACGATCAGTTTATTGTTCGCTGCCAGTTCTGTTTATTCATCACCCTGGCTTCTATGTGTTTGCTATATGTAATTATAATTGATACAAACGTTCATTGATGTTCGTAGGATAAAAAGTATACACAGCGATAACTTGCTTTAATAACACTTTTGTACCCCATGCTAGCGACAAGATTATCATTTGCACTCACAGTCAATGTCTTTTCAAATCATGTTTTTATTTGCTAGATACCGTCGTATAGTTAACCTTGATACTATACAATCTTGGTCAGTTTGCACTTCATAAACGTATCATGCGTGGATGGCATGTGCTTTCAATCAATCGGGCGATATTTCCGTCTCATTCGCGATTTTGTTATTTTACACAAGCGATACACACTACAGTAAGGATGCATACGCCAGCCGGCATCTGGTATATATACGGAGTTCGTGGATATATTTTCTTTCTTTAATAAATTTCGCACGATGAAAAAAAGAAGGAATAAATGATAGCAATACAAGGTTAGTTTCTTTCATTTTATTTTCAAATAAATGTTTCGTTTATCTATTTTACTGTACCGTGCAGGGGCACAAATTCAACACAATTTTTATTTGTTTCCTAAGTTTTGGGTCATATATTTTGATGAAAAAAGTTTCGCCATAAGTTCTGGGACAGGAAAACAAATAATTATTTTATAGTGTCCCTATATATACGGTAAATAAGGTATATATATATATATATATATATATATATATATATATATATATATATATATATATATATATATATATATATATATATATATATATATATATATATATATATATATTATAAAATAAACAACACCAACACGTAGAATGTGTGACCGGTTTCGCTTTAATGCTTCATCAGACTGAATTCAAACTGAATTCAATATCATTGCTTACGTCATTAAATATGTTGTTTCTAAGTGATCAATGAAATAAACAATGATATAAACAAGATGACGTCATAGCTTACATTTTTAACGTAATTATCTAATACTTTAACGAATAATTTACATGGAGATGTGCATATACAGCAAAGATTAATGATATCTTAATACATAAAACTGGATCTTAAAGATACATATATCTCTACTGATAACTATATATACAATTTATTAACAAATAGAGATAAACAGTTTTAGTAATATTAGTATTATGTATAATACACGCTTATTACAAGAAAAGAAAATAAATTACAAATAAATAAATAAATAAAAAAATAAAAAAAAAATTAAAAATTACAAAGATAAATGTAAACAACATATATACTAGTATAATCTTTATAGCTGTTAAAGTGGTTATCAGAACTCTATTTAATAAAAATATAATAAAAATATGGTGTGCATTACGGTTACTATCAAGTATTTTATAAATAATTAATCATATTATATTGATAATTAATTACAAATCCAATTTCATTTTTAAAGAATTAGTAAACTTATTTTTATGTTATTAGATTATACTTTTACCAATTAAGATTTTCTGCAAAGTAAAATAATATGAAATATTCATATCTAATTGTAAACAGGGAACATAATTCAGAAAAAAAATATAAAAAAAATAAAAAATTAATAAAAAATTACTAAATGTCATATAGTGTTTTTGAATTTAGACCTTTTGGATATACCGTATTAAGACGGTGAATCCAATAGGTTTCCTTTAGTAGACGTTCCATTTCAGAATCAACTTTAACAATAGGTTGGAAGGAGAAATCTTGCAATGTATGGGAATTTTTGTTAAAATGTGCGGCAACATGAGATGAAAATGATTGATCGATATAATTTTTTATATCTGATCTATGTTGGTTCATACGTTTAGATATTTATTGACTGGTTTGTCCAACATATTGGATGCCACATTTTTTGCACGTTATCAAATAAATAACATTTGATGTTGCACAATTAATGTCACAACGCATATTAAAAGTTTCTTTCGTATTATTAGTATTATTATTTTTTTATTTATTTGTAATTTATTTTCTTTTCTTGTAATAAGCGTGTATTATACATAATACTAATATTACTAAAACTGTTTATCTCTATTTTTATATATATATATATATATATATATATATATATATATATATATATATATATATATATATATATATATATATATGTATATATGACTGATTCTACAGACTTTTACACCCATAAATGATAACGTTCCAGAGTAATACATCAAATTTCTTTTTTTAAATCCTTTTGAGTTCATATTAGTTATAATAATGCTAAATAAAGTGTTTGATCAAAGTCTACACTCTGCACGTTCAAAAAGTATATGAATATTTTGAACATTATTATTTTACATCTGCAGTAACATTACTGTGTTATAATCATTTATTCGATATATTTTACTTACCATCTTTCTATCCCACTTCTCATATGCACCATAGAGCTTTCTATGGGATTTAGAAGGATTCTAATTCCTCATCCTTCGATCCCATATCTTCAATCTTTCGGAAAAAGAAAGAACCAATTTGTCCCATCATCACTCTTTTGGTTACATCCATATGCAACACAGTGCACCATATTTGCTATACAAAAGCACCATCATAAGATATATCGCATAGACATTAACGTAGAGAAATTAAAAAACTTAAATGGCTAGGTTGAATAGAATTGATAAATTCGTTTTTTTTTTTTGCACGCGGAAACTGCCAAGTGTTTACAGAGTTTCCCAAATAATGTCTTCATTTTAAAAAGCTGATTTTTTGAAATCTTTTAATCATATTTATGGTGTGCATACATAAGAAATGCGTTTTTTTAATGAATATAATAATATCACACGTTTATACAATATAGGTGGCCAGTGACCTTTAATTAGAATGTATTTGAGTAATGTTGTAGTATTAGGGTTCAAATGTGCACCGGATGCTTTCTTGTTGATGTCTTTGACGATTTCGACTTTGTCTTTGGACGCTTTCCTTGTGGCTGGGTTTTGGAATTTATGCGTCAAAGCAGATAGCTGTTCCAACAAAATGTTGAAATTGCCATTGATATTAAACTGTGGATATGCAAACCATAGCAAATGAGGGCTGCGGCACGTGAAACGGCTATCATTCTTTCAAATTTATTATAAAGGCAGACGAAAACGCAAAACTAGGTCACTTGGGAAATATATTTTTGTCTGCCTGTTATTGCAAGAATGTATCTATGGTGGAGGTGCGATAGGAATAAGCCTAGAGTCCAAAAGCTGTTATTTTGACGGTTCTATCCGTTCCGTAGTTCCCACAGACAACACACAGCTTGTGGTGAATTTCCAGTGAGATTTTTCATTATCTCCTCGCAAACGAATGGTGTTAGTCGCCAAGCGCCACCCATTGGCTACGTCGCCTACAAATATTTTAAAACACCCGTCGGCGTTGAAAAGCAAAACGCAAACAAACGACAATATCTATTGAGATTCTACATATAGTAGTTACGAAGCGTGCAAGCAATAAGGATCTAATGTAAACGACATTGTGAGTTTAACTTTCTCGAGCAATTTTTCGCTTAACCTGAAGAAGGTTTTGTTCGTGCTTCTTTATTATGCTTGCAAATAGTGCAAGCAAATCATATTTTTCCGGATTTTTGCTCTCTGACGCAGACACGGGTTGCAGGTTACTTCAGGCCATGGCACAAGGCTACCTCAAAGACTTCGCGTATCTGCATGTCAGCAGATCCTTCCAAAGGGCCTCCATTCTGCGGCGTCTTTCTTCAGAGTGTCTACTGGAGATGTAAAGGCAACGGCGTCTAGTGGCAATATACGCGAGGACTCGTCATAGTACTTGCCGATGTTGACGCAAGGGTCTGTGTGATAGACTCCTTTAGGGACGGATCGCAGTTGCTGAAAATAATATGCATGCTTTTGGATAAAGTCAAAGATCCATTCAAGCTGCGACACATTGTAGCAGAAGACCTGCTCAAAGATAACAGTGATGTAAGGACTGACGTTCAGAGGAATAAAGATGGCGATATCGTCTTTACCCTCCCGTCTGCAGCTAACTAGGTTATGCAGAGTGATGGCTTTCAGCTTGTATTCCTTGGCGACTTTGTTGCAATAGGAGTTGGTGAGGCAGAGAACAAACGTGTGTGCTGTGCCCAAAGTTTTTCCCCCAGCTAACTTCAAGTGTGTTTTTATTCCACATAGGGATAGCGGCCAACAACAAGGAGAGGGCTGACCTTTAGAAGAAGCGTGTACAAATGTAACTGCTTACCAGAAAGTTCTTCTATGAGTGCCTGTATTTTATCATCTAGCAGTTCTACCAAGAAGCCGTCTATTTCATGTACGGTCTACTTTCGCAATGCATATGTGTAAATCAGTCTTGCTGTTTCCTTGACGGCCCGTGCATCGTGCATATTTCTTTACTGCTGGCTTTCGAAGGAAGATACGCATGGATAAACAGCTATGCACAGGTCATCCATTTCGCAAGCTAGCAGGCATTCAGGCAAACGACTATCGTCGATGCGAAGGGACTTCACATCTTGCCACATGAAAACCTGCCCCTTGTGAACGCTCGCGAGTCTACTGTCAGCTAAAGTTGTGCAGGAAATCTGGACGCAACCAGTGTCGCCCAGTGCACTACCACGCTTGTGAAACATGGTGCGTTTGCCGTTGAGAATAAGGTGCGAAATTGGTTGGAAACCGTCTGAAAGTTTTCTCTGTACTTGGTCAACAACTAGGTGCAGATCAGGGACAACCTCTGTGCGCAGAGGCTTATTACTGTATGAATAATTCTCGCTCTTGTCCTGATACAAATGACCCCATGCAGCCTTAGCATCTGCTGAAAAGTCCGTAGACAAGGCTTACTAATTACTTTTTGTCGCAGTTACTGACGTCAGTGCTAGCACAACCGTACAGCTAACGCCATACCATTGGTGCAGTGAGAAATGCAATTGTGTGTTGTACGAGCTCTTTACGAATCGCAAACCATATTACCCACTCTTCTGCATGCAAAAGGATCGCGCGAGTGACAAAATCGTGCCTGAGGAAAATAGAATGGGTCAGTGTTTGTAATTTCTATCACTTAAAACCCGCGGACCAAACTGAACCACCCCTGAGCTTCTGCAGATAATCAAAGTAGGATAGCACAAGTAGATATGTCAGCTCGGCCATTAATGCAGTATCGGTACGGATGACATCGAAACCAATTAGCTTGTTGCCCTATTGTAGGGGTTGCGTACAAATGAGACTGCGCGGACATAAACGGTAACAATAAATTATTGCAAGCGCGTCATTGCTGTAGTATGAAATCCCAGCGGACGGGTGGGGTCACTTCGTTGGAGAACATTTCGACCCAGCCTATGTCCTGTTGTTTGCACTTTCCGGGTCATCTCTTAATTTGTGTGGCAGGTTGAATACAATGTCATCAGGTGAAACACACCGAAATCGGATAAATGCTTGACCAATCTTTACAAACAATATATCAATAACGCCCTTACCGCACACCAGACCACCAGGATTGGTATGACCACGGTACAGCTCGTAAATGAGATTCTCAGACTCTTCGCAATGTAATAAAGTCCTTTTTGTCCCTTTTCGTCATAGATATGCCAAAAATACTTATTCACAAAGTGTTCACACACATCTCTTCCCGTCCTATTTTAAGACAAGCGTACTAGAAATATCATCTCTTATAGATATAAATACAAATGATCCAGTTTATTTAAACTGTAAATAAAACGCGAGGGAAAAAAGTTTGAAGGCCGGAATCAGTCGTTGTTATTATTCCTATAATATCTTTGTCCAGTACTACCAGAATTTTCGGTTACCTAATATCCATACCCTTAAAAACATTGGGTCTTAGTGCAACTTCAATAAACAATTTGCACAAGTTGAAATTTGGTACGCGTAAATCTAACAGATATGGACGCCGGAATCTTTTGGTATCTCTCCAATGGAATTGTGTGTGTGTGTGTGTGTGTGTGTGTGTGTGTGCGTGTGTTTGATTTGGATTTTTAACGTAGCTTTAACAAGTTTTCAGTCATATCGCTACGATATCTGCAGTGTGACAGTTTATAGTGATGTCTACCACTGGGACATCATGCCGCAGACACGTAGCATGATGTCCCACCCAGTCACATTATCCTGACACCAGGTCGACTAGTCCTAACACTAATCTCTTAATGCTGAGCGCCAAGCGAGGCAGCTGTTAGTATCATTTCTGTAAGTCTTTGGTATGACTCGGCCGAGGATCGAACCCACGACCTCTCGCATCCGCAATGGATTTGTATTGTAAGACCTCGATCAAGCAACTGATGCAAAAAGGTACTTAAAGTTCACTCTTTTAGAAGTTTCCAGTGTCATTTTTACAAGTTTCCAATGTCGTTTTTACAAGTTTCCAATGTTGTTTTCACAAGTTTCCCATGTCGTTACAAGATTACAATGTAAATTTTATAAGTTTACAATATCATATTTTACAAGTTTACGATGTCGTTTCTACAAGTTTCCAGTGCAGAATTTGCAAGTTTACGGTGTTTTTTTTTATTACAATTTTCCAGTGAAGCTTTTTACAACTTTCCAATGTTGTTTTTTTTACAAGATTCTAATGTAGTTTTTTTAACAAGATTCCAATGTCATTTTACAAGATTCCTTTGTCATTTTTACAAGTTTCCAAATTAGTTTTTACGACTTTCCAATGCCATTTTTACAATGACTCCAGTGTTATTTATACAACTTTCCATTGTCATTATTTGTACATCAGCACATTCAAGATTGGAATTCATTCGGAACACCAATGGAATTCAATCGGAATACTCTATTTTTTGGACTTGTGAAAGAACTTTTAGGACCATTTTGAACTACAGATGAATTACAATTTATGACGCTCAGCCGTTTTTTCGCCTATAGCTAACAAAGCGAGCCACGAATACCACCTATTTAATTCAGATAAATATATCGTTATAACTCATATGCCGTAACAAAAATGAGTGCCTATCAGCCATTTCTCTATCTGCTCATCCCAAACAATATAATTTATTTGTATGCTGATTCAGTTACATAATGGCAATTTATATAGTAGCAATTAGTGACTTTAACGGTGTATAATGATATTCCTGCTCATTTTCTACCACCATTTTGTATAAATTTGTAAATCGATGCTCCCAAGAATCCTTAATTTTTGCATCGCTAGTCTTATCTCACCAAAGAACAAAAGAAAAACGAACATAAAAATACCAGTGTTTCGTCATTTAACTGATATAATTTCAAATATGTCTTCCTTCACATAAAATGGTTTAGCTTAGTTAGTTTTCATCCAATGATCGCCAAGGCAGATATTATTCAACGCGTTACGTAAATTTGCATTCGAAATAAACGTTCATTTAAAATTAAAAATATACTTTTGTACAAGGACTCCCAGTGACCCCAATCTAGTGGAAAGTGACTGTATCATGTGGCGATAGTCCATCAGGGATATCGATATGACAGCTGTCATTGCTGACACTGGTCTTAATCTCTGTTACATCCATGAAATACTTATTAGTGTAAATAAAACCACCAATGCCAGAACAAAAGAAGAATGATAGAGATTTCAAAATGTGTATTAAAATCCAGCTAGAATTGCACACGTTTATGTCCCTTGAGTAAAGCTAAAATATTCCATGAGTCAAGTTTTCATTGTTATTGCTAGCTTTGTGAATAGTGTTGCACATCATTCTCGCTTTTGTTATACCTCGGATTAATGTTTCTTTTATCCTTCAGTCAATATTGTTTATGTAAATAATTAATCTACTGCACATCTGTACAAAAAATATCGTGAGGGGGAGATGAAACATGATATATGTAGTGCGTGTTTCGGACACAAAATGTTGTCATTTGCGCACGCCTATTACATTGTAATCTGCGAAGTATTTTGGAATGATGATGCACGTAAACAGTTGAGAGAAAACATTTTAGTAGCCGGGTCATTTAGTACATTCTTTTCGGTCTGACCAGGATCTTGAAGGAATGGAGGTTTAGTGTCATACACATACTAATAAATATTTGTTGCATGATAAAATTGTAATTTGCTCACAGGTGTTCAATGTACCAGTCATTTAAAATAATTAAAAGACTGATTTCCTTGTAAAGACAGCCTATTTTGAGATTACATCAATATTTTTATCGTTTAGTGTCATTTACGAAGGCCAGTCAAAATAGGCAATTTTTAACCCTTTTTTTTCCCCATTTGGAGAGCGTTCTTTTCTTTAATAGAATGGGAACATAAATTACTATCTTGATGAGTACAGTGTGGGTTTCGGCTTTGGATAACGTATCTTCCAAATTCCCGGTTTCTAGTCCGGTAGACTGGGCACTATAAAATTACACGCTGGAGAAGACAAGCTTTAACGAACTTGTCGGTTGCAGTCTAATGTTTAACTAGGTATTGTCTGAGGGGCATTAACCATTGCATTATAAACGTCAAACAAATTTATTTTTAATATTCAATTTGTCATTTTATTATGAACTTAATAGATACCATCCGAGGGACAAGTGTTGATGAAAAGAACAAAGATATGTCATGCACATTTTGGCATTATTTTGTTTCCTAAATTTACTAGTAATATATAGGTGTTTTGTTTGTTTGTTTGATCTAGCTCGAGCGGCCATAAAGGATAAAAGCTAATGAGATGTGATGCTGTCTGTCGTCTGTCCTTACACCAATTTTCTATGGCTACTACTCCAGATCTAAACAGAGGATTGCGCTGAAACTTAAACTCACGTTCATCTCAAAACTAGATAGTTGGAAATTAAAATGGCGACGCATGGACATTCATTGTGGTCGCTATAGTGGTCATCCGAGAATATTATTATCGCTACTTATGATGGTTATCATGGCATGGGTTTTTTCACTCAAACGCTTTTAATGGTGTATATTTGCTTCTAAATGAAAATGGTGCTGATTCTAAACATCCAATATGGCCGTGACGGCAACCATCTTGAAAATGTTCTTAACGGTCATCGTCATGAATCGAAAGCATACTGACGAGATTATCGGCCTCCTCCCCCTGTGACAGATGTGTTAAAACAAGTTATGTGAACTTAATTACCTCTTCAAGAAACTTTGTGATAACTCACCACCAGAGAATTTCATGGACATTTTAAGGGAATGGGTTTTACAAACTACAAAAAACCTTCGACTCATTATTTAAGAACAAAATTACCTTTATATTTATTTCACACTAACTATTTTTCAAGATCTTTGAATGTCATCTTTTCTCTTGTTATGCTATATGTCTACGTTTGTATGGAAGAGTTTACGCTTTTATTCTTTTTTACAATCTTTTATGTCAACCTTTTGAAAACTTACCATTTGTTCAACACCATTTAGACAATACCCTGTTGACTGCCGATAATACATACATACATACATACATATATACATACATACATACATACACACACACATACATGCACACACACATACATACATACATACATACATACATACATACATACATACATACATACATACACGCATACATACATACATACATACATACACACACTTACATACATACATACATACATACATATACACACACATACGCACGCACGCACACACACACACATACATACATACATACATACATATACACACACATACGCACGCACGCACACACACATACATACATACATACATACATACATACATACATACATACATACATACATACATACATACATACATACATACATACATACATACATACATATGGAAACCTATACTACAGAGTTAAAATCCAATTTCTTAAAATATTTTCAAGCGAAAAGAATTTACAATTGTGACTAAATGTTATGTTGCAGTTGTTTTTTAAATTATTTATGATTATTAAATTCAATATCTCTATGTATTTTTTTCTCCATTTTCATGACCCAAATTTGCAGTAAAATTTCAACAAACTTACTAAGTGAAATTCATTAAGTTAGCGTAACAAACGTACACATTTTATACAAGCATTAGCGAGTTTATTCCGTTTCCAAAAGTGTAATTTACTTTTACAAAAATTATTTGACCAAAACACTGTGGTGACTTTTCCAGAAGCGACATATTTATTGAAATGATTTACCCAGAATATAACATTGAACTTTTTTTGTTCTTGTTTACTTTGAAATAGGTGGCGTCATAAAGGGGAATATAGGTCAATGCTGATTTCACATGGAAAGAAGAAAATGATTTAAAACTACTTTTTTGTTACCAAAATAAAATACATTTGTGTAAAGTCGTTGTAATATAATTTGTATCGTCACGTTGTAGCGTGTTGTTTCTTAAGTGAATTCTGGTTAAATTCCGACCAACGCTGAATCGGATTGCTTCTCTCGTATATCTATGGGTTGACCTAAGTATTAAAACTTCAGGATCTCTTTTAAGTGAGCCTTACAGAGGTGATGTGAATTGCGTTTAGCAAACATTAATAAAACGTTTGTTTTCTTTTTTAATGTTGCTTCCGTACCAGGGTCAAACTTTGTGGGTAGTTTGCAGTTTGGATAAGGAAGAAGTCTGTAGATTTTGGGGTCAGTAGGTCAAAGGCTAAGGTCACTGACTTAATGGAGTAAAAATGGTTTCTGCACAATATAATTAGTTATGCGTCAAAGACCTGGATCAAACTTTGAGGATGGCTTACGCTTTGGATATGGAAGAAAATATTTGATTTTGGTGTCAAAATGTCATGGTGAATGCTGCTGAAAAAAGTAAATGGTTCGCTCAGTATGTCTGGAGCTCACGACCAGCTAATGATACCAAACTTTGTGCATGCTTTGCACTTTGGATAATGAAGAATGCTGTCGATTTCAGCTTCTAAAGTTCAGTATCACCGACTGAAAGACGAAACATGGTTTCTGTACAATAACTTGAGTTCTCCATTATCTTAAGTTAACAAACTTGCGAGTAGCTTGCATTTAGTGTAAGGATGGCTGATTTTGGAGTATAAACATTCGATTTCAAGGTTACTGGCTGGAAAATAAAAACGGTTTCCCAACACCATTATTTCCATATCATGTACCTGGACCAGAGCGTCCGCCTTGGATGCGGGAGGTAGCGGATTGGAGCCCCTGCCGAGCCATACCAAAGACTTATATAGTCATAACAAGGTTTTCAAGATGGTGACGATGGTCATAGTGTTTGAGGTTTGATCAGCACCATTCTTATTCAGGACCTCTGGGTATCATAAGGAGTCCTCTGCTAAATCTACCCTGTCAGTACGATTGTCCATAAGGAGTCCTTTGCTAAATCTACCCTGTCACTACGATTGTCCAATCAGGACAAGTAGCTATTACAAGAGTCCCCAGCTGTTCACCATGATGATTATAGTGGACATCAGATCAGCACGTTTCCATCTAGACGTCCTTCTAGTCTTAAATGAAAATGATGTTAATGTCACCTTCCATTATTTAACAAATCTTCACCAATTTATTTCTTCAAAACAGATGGCCATTCTGATATTTTAAAACTACTTTTTGCAATATGTCCTTGTTGCCATAATATAATGATGCTAATATGGCTGCCTTGATAACATACTGAAAATCGTTAACTAAATAGTTGGCTACTTCGCTAAAACACTAAAGCAATACGTATCTAGTTTTCATAAATATGCTCATTTATCTCAGCCACGTCACCGTGGCCATCTAGAAATTCTTATCACTACTCCTGTTGCATCAATGCTGTCATTGACATGGGCAGTAATGCATAGATTACTGTTGTTAAAGTAATGAATTAAAATTAAAATTAATATTTTTATAAAACCTTATAGTAGTTTTATTACAATTACAAACACTCTATGCAACATGATGAATTTTGAAAGATGGCAACCAATACATCACTGAGGAGTGAATCATGTCGCTGTCAGTGTGACATATGACAGTTAACTTTGACATATGGGTTAGACCCGCAAAATAATCGCTAGCCTGTGATGGATCTGATGCTCCTGCTGAGCCAAGATTGATTTTTAACAAGGGTTAAAGTCAGAGACGAGACCAAGGTAATGTGAGTTAAGTAGCGAATGATGTGAAGGTTGAGATTATCATGAGACAAATTTGTGCCGTTGGACATAAGTATCATAAATTGAGATTTTCCAGAAATTGTTATTAAGAGAGTGCGGAAAATGAGCCGTTACTCAAGCCTGGATTGGTGTGGATTACATTTAGGCGGTGAGATAATTTTAATTCGATCGGTTAAGCTAAATAACGGGTGGGGGTGTCTCAAACGAAATTTCAATGTTTTAAGTATCTACCCTCTTGAGCTTAGTAAGTCTAAGTTCTGCGGGAAGGCACTAAGATGACTCCGGAAAAGAATACTCCAATAGACGGGTGTCTGAAAGCTGAGGGACACGGAAGTTAAATGAACAACGAGATTCAGCTGCATTGAAAGAGCGAGTCTCGAGAAGGCACAAGGTAGTGTCTCAATCGCATACAATTTATTCACTGGTTTTAGTTTCTAATTATTTGTTGAATTTATTTGATTTAAATTCATACATCAATTTTTCTTAAGTTCGGAAGTTGATTTTTTGCATTCATTGGTCTTGAATGTTATATGACTCTTTTATTCTAAGAATATCATACATTATTCCTTTGATAGGATGTTTGAATTCACTCGTTTATATGTAATAGGAATTGCGTATTCTAGGAATTTCTTTCGTTACTTCTGATGCGAATTGTGAAAATTGGGTGAATTTATCTGTTTTAAAATATATGAATTATGTACGCTAAGAGAAAACGACATTTTACTTAGCAAATATTCATTTAAGACACAATGTGAATTTTGTTAATTCTTTTTTATAATTACGATAGGAATTATGCTAACATAGAGTCAATTGTATTTGGCATTAAGAACGCCTGCCGGCCGACATTTACTTCTGTTAGTGATTTATAACCCACAGCAGGGTGCATAGTGCGACTTATTGTGTCTAGGGCATGTTAGTTCAGTTATGGATACCATGTAGTCGCAGGGGAGAGACATTAATATTCTGGTAATAGGGTTGTGTGTATCAGCTATCAGACTGGGAACCTACCCATTATCCTTAGTTTCTGTTGAAAACTTTAATGTGTGATTCCAAAATCACATATCTATTGATTTTGTAAAAATGTTAGAAAAGTTATATTTGGAGCTAAACACACTATGGTACTGGTGCGAAAAGCCACTGGCAATGATGCAATCTGGCGACCTAACGCAGTTGATGCTGGTAAAGTAATACTAACAAAACTGTCACTGTGGATGGCGGTAATGACTCCATTGCTTGCTGAAGAAGAAAAACTAATTGCTTTTATGAATTCAGGTGGTAAATCATTGTTACCATGGTTGACAATGACTACAGATAGAGTTCAAAGTAGTGCGGCTGGTTTATTCACATGGCAAATATCATCACAGCAAGGAGTTTCTGCACTGCGACATATATTCATCGCCTTTCAGGAAAACGCTAGAATAGATTCACAGGAACGAAATCCAATATTTGACACACTTAGTGTTTCTGAAGTTGCTTTGAGGATAAACGGACGTCAAAAACAACCTGAAGTCGTTTTGTTAAATTTTGATCAAAATCATGTTGCAGGTGCTTATCATCGGTTGGTGACATTTATAGGACGTGATCAAAATGTTGACACCGGTTTGCAAATATCTCAGCTGGATTTCACAACATTATATCTGATCCATTACTTTTTGTTGGAACATTTAGATTTATTCAGGCAATCTGTCGTTGATATACACTTCCGAGCTCGTTTAGCTCGATTGCCCGCTGATGGCTATAGAGCAATCACTGTTATACTCAGTGACAAATCAATGTTACTAGAAGGTGTTGGTGGACGAATGATAGTTATTGACGCTCCAGCAGAAAACATGTAATTAAATCGCTCACGATAATTATTTATAATGTCATAGCGTCACGTTAATGTCATTCTGACTTCCCGTCAGGTGAAAAAATTACAATCAAAACTTGCAAGTAAGTGCGGGACAAAAGTAACGTTAAAAAAGATAAAATTTCTAGTGGTGGGCCAAACAAATTATCATTAAGCAAGACTCAACTCAGACATTTTAATGAGGCTTTAAAATCAAAAACCGGAGTTTAACTTCATCTTTCTCTGGGTTCCATTAAAGACTCAATTAAAACAGGTGGCATATTTCCACTTCTTGCGGCTATGCCAGCGTTAATAGCCGCTAAATCTCCAGCTGTAGCAAAAGTATCTGCACTTGGTGAGGATGGAACCGCCGCTGGAAAGCAACAGGACAAGGATTTAAAAAAGGGGAAAAGGTCTAAGATTACCAGTATCCCGTTATCGGTACAGAAAAGGTCTGAGACTTCCAGGATCATTTCGTTAATTCTTCCAGTGCCAAAGTTTGATTTACTTGATGCTGCAAAAAAAATTAAATGTAAAAAAATGTTAGAGGTGTTTTTCTGCGTGATCAGTTACCTTTCAAACCAAATAATGTTGAAACAGGCATTATTAATCTCGATAATAGTTCTGGTCCAGGAACTCATTGGGTGGCATACGCAATTGCTCCACGTGGAATTGTTTATTTCAATTTGCATGGGTTGACTCCACCAAAAGAATTTATAAATTATGTAAACACAGTAAAAGCTCCAATTTGGTAATCATCATTACTAACACAAACAAAAACTGAGCCGCCAATATGTGGTCGTGAAGTAATTAATGTATTGAATGCTATATCTTCGTCAACATTAAGACCTCATAAAGTCGTGTACGATTTTACAAGTAACCGTTAATCGTTTTAAACAGATCGAACAATTGATATTTAAGGGAAAAAAGAGATGGGAAAGGGGGAAAAAAGATGATCTTGATTTGTCAAATTACGCGGCTAAATATGAACTCGCTGATATTATGAACCTCTCTGCAGCTGACCGATGCGAATTTGTTATTTTTCAGGATAAACACGGTGTTTTAAAGACGAGTAATATCAAATGGAATGACATAGTTCGTATAGTTCACGGCTCTACCACAGATAATATTCCAGTATTTATCAATGGAGGAAAAATCAGAGACTCAAGGATAGCAATCGCAACTACTAGAAATCAAATTGCAAAAAGCGTTGCAAATCGATTGCGATCTACCGGTGATATAATGACAGGTGAAGCCAGCATGAATGGCAATAAAATAGTTGTTTTAAGACATCCAACATCTGATGAAGATGCTGCAACAAAAAATATGTAGACACAGTATATACTAAGTATAACGTTCACTTAAGTATGTTCACAAATCTTCGTAGAAGTTTTAGAAAAATTAATGAAATCGCAGAGGAATTCTTTGGAAGTCTGTTGACTGTTGACGTAAAACTCGTTGATATTAACACAAAACTCAGCGATATTAAAACAGCTATGTCAGACATTGAAACGATTATGTGTTATCAAAGATCCTAAATCATTTTCAGCGCTAATCACGATAGCGCAGAGTAATATCGATATTAGAAAAAGACTACAGGACGTGATAAGTGGAATTCCTGATATCGTTGAATAACATTAATCTGATCAAAATTCCCAACAAGTAAATTATCAACCTGGTATATACAGTGTCATCGGGATAATCAACATGGTCACAGCAAAATAACACAATCAAACATACTGCAGAAGTCACTGGTGTGCATAGGCTGTCCGTGTTCAGCGGTGCAAAATTTAGTATATTCACCACATATCCCTGGTGTCATTCAACCGATAGTTTTTCTGGAACCGCGTCTATTGTGTTAAAAGAAAAGGAGACGACGAAACGTTTATGCAGGAATCATTTAATAAACAAATTAACCGCAGCGTCTTACCGGTAGTGTCTGGAATTTGTCGCTGAAACACCTCCAACGTTTTAGATACAATCAAGCACGTGAATATCAAACAAAATTTTAAAAAATATCGTTGACGAGTACACAGTAAAAGTTAAAAAATTATCGCAGACGAGTAGTTATTGTTGACATAATTGTTTATTCAGCGTCTGCTGTTATTGCTAGAACCGGCGTATTATTATCAACAATAACAATGACATCATCAGCAATTGTAACAATTTGTGTTTCAGCTGCAACAGCGTGTGAAGTGTCGAATTTTGAATTGCGGTGAACTTTAAATTTGAATGCATTGAGAAGTAGAATCTTATCGCACGTAAGCCAGAAAAGTCTTTGCGAAGCGTCACTTCGACCTTCCTCCGTTCATCTCCCCCATGTCAGTGTAAACTTCAAAGGAGCAGTATTCCAACTCAGTGAAATTGACCTTGGTATCTTAACACGGTCCTTAGAAAGTAAACATTTGATCTACCAACCATAACCACTTGGTAGGAACATATGTCCACTTATCATTTTTTAAAGGGAAATTGTTACGCACGGTAGCTCACAGATTCTGAGCTGTCTAAACCTGATGAATGAAATTGTTTCGTTGGGAAAAATTAGGGACCGCTGCCTACAATTGGTCAGAATAAATTAGGGCCTACACTTTAGAGCAATCAGACTTTAAAGTGACGACCTTAGTCGAAATTCTTTAGTCTGAAATCTCCTGACAGTGGAAAGAGTCTTTACTTGGTGGAAAGCCTAAAGAGAATAGTGCTTGCCTCGTTAAACAAGAAAGGAACTAGGTGGCCGTTTTGTAAAAAGAAAGACAGGTTTTAGTGCTAGGACGCACAAGTTCTGAAAGAGAACAGCAATAACGTAGGCAATTTTAGTTTCACGTAATATTCTATTATTTGATTCTTTGTTTTATGCAAATGTGTTTGCTATGACTAGGTTTCCATATTATGTATCATTTATTCAGTTTCATGGACATGTGTTGATGCCAGAGTTGTTATGCAAATCCAGGCAAATCCTTTTAACCACTCCTCTTATTAACAGGGCGAGGCCATACAGTGATTACCGGTATTCTTAATATGATTGCAAAAACAATATGGATGTGCACAAATGCAAATATGCATGATTATATAACAAAACTACACACGGTGACGTTATCATACTCCAAATTATCCTCGATATTATCAATAAGTCTTAATGATGGAAATTTATCAGATTTTGAGTTCACGGAGATGATTTAAATCTACAAGAAAGTAATGACTTTAATAGAATCCACGCCTGATTTAGAAAGTCAGGATTAAATACGAATGTCAACTCCACTGACCTCGTAAGGCGGGCTACTTCAGCAGATTGTCGTTAATACAACTCTGTCAAAAAGTACGATGATATCAGTGAACTCAACCAATCCTGAATTTAATGCTAATTTTCCAACTGCAATTCCAGTAAAAGAAATTGCACTAGCACAATTACGAGTATACTAGAGTTGGCCAAATATCAGATCAAATTATTCGGTGGATTACAGGCGAATACTTCGATTGTATTTGCAAATAAAAATAAAGATGATGGAACACCAGACTGGAATGTCAGAATTCCAACAGGCAGTTATCAAATCGAATAAATCAACGATGAATTCCTGCGCAGAATAAAATCTATAACCGGAAACGAATTCAAAATAGCTATAACAGTTCACAAACCGACGTTTTCAGCTGCGATATAAATAAATTCGACAGATTATGTTGCAGATATTTATCAGTCATTGATCAGAAGTGTGTTTGGGTGGCCTGAAATTCCAGCAGTGTATCATGGACCACCAGAACCAAAGTTAAATGATTTTTCCACTAACGAAAAGAAATTTATAACACATCCAGATTATTGAAAAGAAAACCCGTGGAGTATTGATAGAACTTTCATTGCTTCTGATGGTAAAGATTTATTGACTTTGGAGCACTTTGTTTTTGTTGCAACTAATGAAGGGAGAAAACTAATATGTGATGAAAATTATTACTTTAATGTACTTTTTCGAAGCTGAACACTCTAAATCACATCCAGGTCTTCAAAATATGTCTTCTTCGTTATATCAGTATTATGTTCATGATATAAAACAACAGGTCATTGAAACAATACAACATCTAAACCAGGTTACATCAGACCTTGGATATATCAATACAATTATCGTTGAAGTACATTTCCATGGTGGTGAATTTATTAATCCTCCCTTGAGTACAATAACGCTAAAACAGTATTTTCTTAATCATTTTAAAATAACCGAGGCAGATCTACTGAAATTTATACTACCAGGACTTAACGCCGATGAGCTATAAAAAAATCACTTAACGATCTTATCAACGAAAACTTTCCTAAATTTGTTGAGTCATGGAGAAAAATATCCGCACCAGCATCTCTCCTCAAACATTACAATGAACCGTACGGTGGCGACAGACATATTTCACCAGGCATTGTAAATATAACATCAGCAATCGCAGTCAATTTTATATGTGATGCAATTGATGGCAGTTATCAAACAGATCTTGAAAAATCTAGGCAAGCTCAACAAGGATATATTTTATATACATTTACACCTCAAGTACCTCCTGGATATTTGATTGTAAAAGAACCGATCAATCCGGTTTATCTACGATGTCATAATAATTTATTGTCAAGAATACAGTTCAACCTTACTGACCAAAGCGGACACTTAATTGACTTAAGAAATGAAAATTTGAATGAAAATGTATATGTAAGATCTGAACGATCTTTGCAAAGTGTTTTACAATTAATTATTTAATCAAGAGGTATTATATAATGTATCAACATGTGAGAGTTTTCATACACGACAAAGAGGTACTTGAAAACGCCATCAGAATAATAATGACACAGTCTCTAGTCAATACAGAGCAATTTAGTGTTCATATTATTATTGATGATTACGGCAAGGAAGACTTTTTGTTGACGCAGAAACTATTAAATGAATGAATAGCGGCGAGAGCATAGTATTATGATGACGTGTGATAGAGATCATATTCTGAATTATGCTCATTCCTGCATTAAATTTGATCAGCTTAAGAAAGTGTTGCCTAATTCTTCAGATTGATGGGTATATTACCATAAACTAAGATATAAAAAATTACATAGAGAATTGTTATCTTTTTATTTTTCAGGTAGAATACAAGTCAGAGGATAATTAACCATGAGATTGCCGTAACTTTCATTTTCATCAGTGACGTCAATACTTTCACTATTGTCACTTTCGTCGCTACTTTCACAAGTGACGTTGTTGCTACAGTCACTGACAGCACTTTCGCTTTCACGATCTGACACAAACTTTTTAACTGTCTCACACGCGTGTTAATAATTTTCTTCATTTCGTATTCGTGAGCTAATTCTGATCTAATTTTTTTATCACGCTTGAGAGGGATACGAATCTTTTACTTCCGTATCTTTTACAGTATCCAAAGATTGGAACATATCTTGTTATATAATCTTTATGAATCTATATTCCGCTGGTAGTGTATATCTATATTCAAATTTTACGCGTTTGCAGTGATTAAAAATCAGAAATAAAAAAAATTCTGGAAAAAGTTGATTTTTTTTGGCAGAAATAAGATCAATACCATTTTTGTAATTCATTATATAATAAATATATATTTTAATTGTATTCCTTAACCAAGACGGTATAATACCATTCTGTAATAAAGCACAACCGTAACCTCTAGATTACTAAATAAATATTTACTTACCTCTTGTTCACTTCAGAATGCAAGCTTACTGACTGACTAAGAGGTTGCGATTCTGTGTCTTTAATAGCCCCCACAGAACAATTCTGGAAATCCCAGAAACATGTAGTAGCAAGTTATTTTGGAAATGCCCGTCTGGAAATCCCAGAAACATGTAGTAACAAGTTATTTTGGAAATGCCCGTCTGGAAATCCCAGAAACATGTAGTAACAAGCTATTTTGAACATGCCCGTCTGGAAATCCCTGTCATTTGCGTGGGCCAATGTTTCAGAATGTTCCAGAAAATTCATGTTTTTGAGTTATTTTTTAAATTCCTGTCATTTTGCTTGGGCGTTATCGTGACTATAAAAGGCATAGAATCGCTACATCTCAGTCAGTCTGGTACTGAATTCTGAGTGAGCAAGGTAAGTGAAATATTTTCTTATACTACGTGTGTTAATTATCACGCAGATAGTTAATTTATTGCATATTTGCATAATTAGTTTAAGATGATAAATTGACTGTTCTAACAATGAGTATAATGACACACAAAATTTAATAAATAAATAATAAACTTACTACCGATGATTATACAGTACTGAGTAAAAGTACAGCGTGAATTTATTTTCTGTTTACTAAAAAATCTGCAATGACAAAGTCAAGGTACATATTTACCTGGAGATCTAAAAAATAGCTTAGCTGTATTATACATGTAACGTCGTGTGCACCACTAATATATAATTATGTTACTTCACTGATATTAATTATATGATGTATGGTCAATTAATTAATCACGATGACAAAAAATATTAAGCTCAACGGATAAAGAAAGCTACAGAGTTTTCTTGTGGTCGTTCGTATTAACAAGCTAGGTAACTACTGAGTTACTCTGCCTGAAAGAGACAGAGTTATCTCCACTTTAGTAACAGAATCTTCAGATTGATAAATTGATCGTACTATCATGATATTTTATAAACATAAAAATATCTACACACTTGCGACAGGGGAAAGTTTCCACACCAACGATAATGACAAAATGATCAGATCAGAATGATAAAAAAACCGTTTCATCACGACATTTTACCCAGAATAAAAATACCTGCACACTTTGCGACTGGCAGAACTTCCATAATTATATGAAAATGGAAGATCTGCCACCGATGATAGAGGCCTCAGAATGATAACATAATTATTCTATCCATGAGTATAATGACACACAAAATTAAATAAATAAATAAATAAATAAATAAATAAATAAATAGTGATATAGTAAGTAGCAATACTACCGGAAATATATTTGCTTGATAGAGTCATCGTCCTTCAACAATAATTAAAAATCTTCTTTTGTTTATATATTTCGAAAAAGCAGATTTGGTTATATTTTCTGTGTCGCATTGAACTGAAGACTTGCAAATATCAAAATACTTGCCAGCTGCGTTTATTGATTGAAATATTATTTCTTCACCAGTCTGTGTATTTACGGATTTAACCGCCCTTTTTACAATTTTTTCTATGTATACCAGTATTACCAGATCTACAATTTTGGCTCTGAGTAACAGCTCGCAAATTACATAAATTATTATTTTTGGGGTTTGAGTCAATATGATCGGTCACAAGACCGTCTTCGAGTACCCCGTGAAAAGACTCGTAAATAAACTTATGACAAAGATAATTTTTCTTCCCACCGATACTGATCATGAGATAACCATTAATATTAAGAATACCGACTGGTCATTTCAGTCGATAGTTCCCAAAGATACCATCACGGGATGCTTCATATTTCGTTATGATAGGATGTCTCACAAATTCATTTTGATCCATTTATATATAAACTCATTTGTTTAAATAATAATTTATCTAAGTCATCATTTTTAAAATCTAGCCTGATAATCTTTCACATTTCTTATAACTTGTCATTACTGTTGTTGATGCTTTTTATGGTAACATCTTTTGAGATCCCTGTATTATTTTACCACCACATTGCACACACAACTGCGTTTCTCCTCTAATCCCAGCACCATACTTCAGACATGGTTTAGGTCCCAAACCCTCTCTCTGTACACTTTGTAAATGATATCCGCAGAATTCCTTTACGCAAGCCTTGTCACAAGGAGTTATAAAGTTGTAAAGCCTACCATAAGCCACCTGCATTTGTTCTTTCTTTGAATCATTATATATATATATATATATATATATATATATATATATATATATATATATATATATATATATATATATATATATACTTATATACTTGTCTTAATTGACGGAGATTAAAATTCAGCCTTCTAAAAACTAAATTTAATCTTATCAGAATATCCCCGACTTACCGATGCGAGCTCTGGCTGATGCGACGAATAGAAGTTTTATTAATACTATTCATGACGCCAAGAAAGAATTTAGCAAGAATTGTGCATATCATGTGTGGTCGATGTTTAAAATCATACTCAACACCGATGGTGTCGACAAAGTCGTCGATGTTACAATGAACGAAAAAAAGAGCGGCAAAGATTATTAATTATCTCGACGATCCAAGATACTTTTCAGAGTAACGTTTGTTGTATTAGCAGAAACAAACAATACTTTAATTATCAGTGACAAATGTGACCATGTATTTCATAATTAAAAAAAACTGCCGTATTAAGTAAAAATTCCAAACCAGGAATGTTGACTGGTATTTACAAACCGTATTATGAAAGAGTGTATCCGATAAATGATAAACCCAGCGTTAATAATCTGAAACCGATGAAATTTTCAAAATTATAATGTGTAGCCGAACGAGTAACGGAATATTATATAAACGCGATACGTGGAAATGGTTTAACGGATAAAAGACGTAAAATAATAAATGAATGGGAAGAAATAGTTAAAGATACCGGAACATCTGTCAGAGATGTCTCTGAACTAGGAAAGAAATTGAAATTCCCGATAATGGTAAAATCAATAACCGGAGAGACTTTGAAAGAAACAAAATATAAATCGAAAGGAGCTTCGATTGAAACTATTAATCATAATGCACATGCATGGACTAATGCAGTAACAATATCTTCACGAAATCGAACTGTTCAATTTTCCCAAGGAGATATATTTGATTTTATAAACGAAATAAGTAAGAATGATCCTATATCAGTATGGTTATTTCAAAGTTCAGATAATGGGAATTATGATCAGTTTGTACGACCTAATGGCGTTAGTTATCGTACAGAATCTCTCCATGAAGAAATGAAAAATATTGCGTTGCAATCTACCCATGACGATACTGAACAATCACCGAATAATTGTTTTACCGTTCCTTCAGTTGCTGCTCATTTAGCTAGAGAGAAAAACTCGTGGAAACCAACACGACTGGATTTTCTTGAAGAAATACAAAGCAGCTGTGTCGAATATGGACACGGTGGATTATGGAATACTAAATACGACTATAGGGATGTTATTTCGGTTGATATGGTTGCATATTATCCGTTACGTTTTCTTGGAATGGGAGTGTGTTCTAAGTATTTTGAACGATTTAGTCATCCCGCGCACGAAATTAACAGAGTATCGATAAACGGAACATTACCGGATTTTGATTGAACTGAATTCACTTGTATTGAGTCATTTAAGCTTGCCCAAAATTCTTCATCCGAATTGTTATGTCTGATTTGGCAAACATTGTTCAGAAAATGTGGGCACTAACAGTATTATATTACGGTATATGCTCGATATAAAACTACTATTATTGTTAACAGTAAGTGAAGCAATTACATCAAATCGTCTGCAGAAAGAAGTTTGGTTACCACATCAAAAGACATATTCTGATGAGGAAAATCCTGATATAACTGATTTTGAGAATAAAATCGCAAATGATCTTGGCAGAAAAATATTTGATAAATTTACCCAAGGAGGATCATATGATCATAAACGACATTATACAAGACTGATTGTAGATGATGCTGAACTATATTTTATAATTGATGATACAACGAATAGAAATACGTTTATAAGTCGAAGTAATATTCATTTATCAGAGGGAACTAAATTAGGTACAATTGTGTTATGTTGATGGTGAGTCACCGCAGTTTACTCATTTAAGGTCTTCAATGCTCACGTACGTTTCGATAAATCTAATATCAGTGATAAATAGAGTTTCTGAGTTTGCTGTCAGAGTCGCTACGAATTCGTTCTATATCAATAAAAAAATACGGGATTGCCAGAACAACTACATATCGGCACTCACGTGGTGAATGGAGAATAAAACAATAAAATATACTTAATTATTCTGAATCCGCCGACCCAAAAAAAATCAAATATCAAAATTGTCATCTGCACCATCTGTATTTGATCCTGTAGCTAGACAAAGAACAGTTTATCTCAGTGGGCCTGGACTTGTGGTAAAACAACTCGTGTGATCGAATTATTCTTGAACAGTTGTTCAGAAATAGTTGTATTAACACCTACACATAGAGGGGACCCCGAGTGGCCGAGTGGTCTAAAGCGCTCTCCGTTACGGATCACTGCCATCTCACCTCTGTCTGCGTGGGTTCGAGTCCAGGATTCGGCCAATGTGGGTATGTGAGAACGCTTGCTAGTAGCTTCTCGTGGGTCGGTGGTTCTTCCCGGGGTTTTCCCGGGTTCTTCCTCCACCATTAATACTGGCCGCCATACATAGCCTATCGTGTGCTGAAAAATGGCGTTAAACCCAACAGCAACAACAACAACCTACACATTGACTCGCAAGAGAAAGGATAAAAGGAAATAATAAATCATGCACTTAGCATAAATTATTTCGATGGAAGGGAGATAAATGGACTCCGGAACGAATGGGAGAAAAATATATTCCAAGGATTATTGTTTAGGATGAAATATGCACCGTTTCATTAGAAACATTGAAAATATTTCTTGATTGGTTATTGACAAAAAATACTGTTGTAATAATGTGTGGTGATCATGGTCAACCAGGACCTTTTATTGGATGGTTAAAGAATTTTATAGATTATTATGAAGAAATAACTGATGATCATAGAGCGCTTGATCCATAATTAAGAGAGTTTAAGAAATTATTCAGACTACAACCGAATTAAATTCAATGTGAAATAAAGCGTGAAATAATTTCAGAAACTGCTATAAACAATGTCTGGAATTTATGGTGACCAGATGATTTGATAGTTGCAAGTAGAAAGATAGTTCGTGATACACTTCAACAACAATTATTTGTTACACAAAGAAAGATTGTCAAACCTACACGTACCATTGTGTTATCGACCGGTTGATACGCGACGGCAGAATATCGACGTTGATATACCAGGATCGTCAGAAAAACAAAATCTTGTTTTAAATGATATTGTCTTAGGTCCTGTCAATGTTGTTGAGAGCGCGTTAACTATGGACAAAACTCCGTGGACGCTAGGATACGCAATGGCAATTCATTCATCACAAGGATTACCTATCTCTGATACAAATGTTTGGATCGTCGATGATCATATAGAATGGTCAAACTTAATTTATCTCGCAGTGTCTTGAGTCAGAAGAATATCTCAATTGCGGAGAATTGAAAATACTTAAAGATTTTAACGAAAATGTAAAATTATTAAATGAAGATGGTGATGACGTTATTAAATGTATAACTGATATTGATCAAGCACCGTCCGTAGATGAATTAGATGGATTTATTAATAATCTCGTTGTATACGACGACGTAATGCTGGACAAACACACAAATCCAGCTCGGATATTTTCTAGAGGTACTGTAGACTTAAAAATACTGATGTGATTTATGTTACTCAGCGATATGTACAAATACCTAAACTGATCAGAGATAACTATAATATTTTAGTTGTGTTTAAAGGAGTCGATACACATACTCTGCGAAATATTCATCAAACTTGGTGTAGTGGGAACATGGACATGATTAAGTTCCAAAACTTCTTTTCAAAAGCACAAGCTACCCCATACGGATTCATAACAATAAATTTACACGATCCCAGAACAAGATATCGTGTAGGTCTTGATAAAATATTTGGTTGATATAATAATGATTTAATTATAGCAGCAGAGAGGGTGAGACCTCAATAAAACGTCCGGTGGGTAACAAAAACATACATACAAATTTAGAAAAACGCTAACAACAAAAATAAAGTAACAAAAAAAACTAACCCAATTGGAGAAACTCTCGGTAAAGTTAGAATCTTTGATTTAGCGTCAGTGACGTTATTTTTTTCTTCTTTTTTTCGTATGAGGTTTTAGTTTTCATAAATGACGTTTCAGCAAAAGGTCTGTTCACCCTCTCTGCTGCTAAGCATCTGTTGTATCCAACATTTCTCTGGATGGCTACGTTCATTGTTTGTCCATCTGTGATTTGACTGAACAGGCAGCATTTCGAGGGCTTGAAGAATAAAACAAACAAAAAACGGAAGTTGAAAATTAGAGATTGGTTTCTAATTAATCAAATACATCTTTAAACATATCGGATTATACATGACTCGTGTTTAACTTTTTTCTCTCGATCTAATGACGATTTTCAATCTGCCATTTTCATGCTACCATTTTCCATTCAACGTCGCTTCATTCGAGAGGTCATTGCAAGTTTCTTGTTGTTGTTCCGCCACAGGACCCATCGTGGTCTTTGTGAAGAATGTTGAAGTGTCCCTCACTGAAAGGAGAAATAACTGTCTCTTAGCGGTCTCAGATATTTTGATAAGCACAGAAATCCGAACTCAAGTGAAACAGAAGGAAAGAAGAATGGAAATGCAATATTAATGGAAGAAAATAAAGATATTAGACAGAGCGAATAAAAAGAATTAACAACTTCACGATACGATGAAATAAAAGTGAAAATACCAAACAAGCACGAGTTTTGAAATATACAAGGACTTAGTTTGATGAAAATCTGTCAGTGGAGGATATATCAGGGTGGCTATAGGGTTGTAGTCCCCACCACCAACCCCACCCAACCCCAACCCCATCCCACCCACCTCATCCCCCTGTTGTAAAAAATTTCCTTCTTTACATTTTGGTTGGCTCAGCGATCCTATCACTATTCCCCAGGAAGTTCTGCTACAAATACCCAGTCTCTTTTAGATCTATTCCTACAGTGTGCATTCCCTTTTCCATGACATATTTCTGGAACTATTCGAACAAATATCACTTCTCAAAGGTTCTGAAATTATTTATTGTTCAATTTTCTCACATCATGATTGTTGAGTACAGGCAATTTTAAAATGTAGCTCTCTCACACGATAAGTATCATCGTCTATTTTCAATCAGTCATAACGTGCCAGTTTTTGGACAATTTGTACAGATAGATTATATATATATATATATATATATATATATATATATATATATATATATATATATATATATATATATATATATATATATATATATATATATATATATAATCACAGCTAAGAAAGTTAACACAGGGATGACAAAGGTGATTCTTGAAAAGAAAGTTTGATAACAGTACATTAGTTAACTCTCTCTCTCTCTCTCTCTCTCTCTCTCTCTCTCTCTGGCACACGTTGGTATTGTCGAAAGTTCTTCAACATTTGCCGGATTTGTATACCTTTTACAGGTGTAATATCCCCTGACCACTTGACCAAAAATACGTGCTACTGTGGTTTCCAAAATAATAGTATGATTTCCTGTTGTCAACAGTCAAACAAGAATTCATAATTAATCTTCCTTTCAAGAAACCGCAGTATATATGAATTAGGGGAAATAGTTCGTGCTAACTTGCAAACAAGAGCCGGCAGAGTTATAAATCTCTTGTTCGTCCGTTAGCAAGTTCCGAACAGTGAACAAACAGCTCACATGTAAAAAGAGGTGAAACTAACTGATTAAGCGGGGCCGTCGTAAGGGGTGGATGATGCGGTAAACCGTCTGGGGTAAAAGGGACAGTTTTTTATGTTCACATTTACACCTGCCTAATATAAAAATTCATACAAAATAAAATGCATGAGTGATGTCAAAAACGTCCTTATTTTTGGGTAGGTATAATAAAGCAACACATAAGACTATCATTCATTCGACCTGACAAGTCAATGGAAATTTATAGATTACAAAGTTGATGTAACCCACCCCCAAATTTTATACATGCATTTCTCATGTCCGAAGGCCATTTTTGAGAATATGTGATGCTCACAGTGCAAACACAAGCACTTTCCCTGGATGATAATTTTGAAAAACATTGTGTACTTAATAGCTTGACGTTATTCCAAATAGTTGTCCTCCAGGCAGTTTTATATATATATATATATATATATATATATATATATATATATATATATATATATATATATATATATATATATATATATATAGATAGATAGATAGATAGATAGATAGATAGATAGATAGATATTCTACTTGGCTTGAATAACGTGTCTAATGACATAAGTAGCTAGCTCTGCTTCCTAGCCGACTATTGGTATTTCACTGGCTACATCAGGGGTCTCAAACACGCGTCCTGTGGCCCGCAAAACCGTACCATGAGGCCCGCAAAATGATCGTCGTCACAAGGTGTTATGAGAGATAACGATGGTGGTGCGGCTCTTGGGTCATCAAAAATGCCTTTATGCGGCCCTCAGGGTGGTTTGAATTTGAGACCCCTGGGCTACATACTGTGCAGTGACTTTATGAGGTGTACGTGCCTCACATCAGTTTCAATATCACCGGAAAGACCAACTTCACAAATATATCATATCTTTAATTATTACACAACAATAGCTCAACAGATCAGACCATAGCCTTAAGTTAAAAAAATTTGCCAGAGGGCCAATATACGAAACTGTCCACAGTCCCCTGTCATCCTGCATTACGCGATGTTTGCTTATTATTTTAACGGGGGGTGGGTGGGAGGACTTTTTGTCCGGCACCAACTTGCCACGGCACTACTTATAAGCCATACAAAGTTTTTCAGGCGTTAGTTTCAGATTGTTACAGTTTAAGCTACCATTTTATTAAAACGTAACAAATACCAAATTAGTCAGTACTGAACGACAGTAGCAGAAAGTTCTCTCCAGCAAGTCTAATACTATGACTTTGAATTATCTTTCCTTTTCCTTCTTTTTGGCTGCTATATTCTCAGTTAATGCACAGCAGTATTTAAGACCGGACCTGTGTGCCTATTAAAAAATTGACAATGCAAATTTTCCAGTCTTGTTGTCAAAGGAAGCTGTACAATAATTTTCATGACAGTGTTTATTTGTATGGAAAAAGTACACATTGACATTTGTTCAGAAAATGGCCGTTCAGTTGTTAACCTTTCAAGATGGGACGAACAAGGCATACAACGGCTTGATTGTAGATTGCCCGCCATGCTTTCTATCGTCTGATAGCATGCAGTCAGTTCAATAATTATATGTAATATACAAAACTCAAAACCAAATTATTTTATTAGTTACATTTTGCTCTTTCAGAATATAAGAACCGATTATTATAGAAATGACAGACATTCTTCGTATAAGAGATGTACAATGCAGTTAAATTAAGACAGTTAAATAAATATACCTTTTGCCAGAATGTTTATAGCATCTTTGAAGCCTGTATTAAAAAAGAAATCGTGTACCGTCTGCCTGAGAACAAATAACCGACACGTGATCTTGATACTTATTCATAAAGCATGAAAAACTTGATACTAATTCATAAACCATGAAAAACAGCAATCAAATCGTATTTTTGCTTTGGTTTTCTCAAATCAAAACGTAATTGCTTCTGAAATGTATGCCTAAATTTAGGGTCATATTTAGCATTTATAATTACTAAGGGGGGGGGGGGCACATACTAATATGTTTGAAACCTGGGAATGAGGAAGACATGTAGAGCATTAAATGGAGTATCGGACAGATTTACAGGGACATGTATAGCACTAGATGGAGTATCGAACATATTTACAGGGCCGTGTATAGCACTAGACGGACTATCTGACAGATTTACAGGGACATGTATAGCACTAGACGGACTATCCGACAGATTTACAGACAGACATGAATAGCACTAGATGGAGTATCTGACAGATTTACAATGACAAATATAACACCATTCTATAGATCAACAGGGAGAGCACCAGATGGACTGCCTGGTTTATAGGGAGACATGTATAACATTAGATGAACTATCGGACAGACAGATTTACAGGGACATGTATAGCACTAGATGGACTATCGGACAGACAGATTTACAGGGACATGTATAGCACAAGACGGACTATCGGACATATTTACAGGGACATGTATAGCACTAGACGGACTATCCGACAGATTTAAAGACACTAGATGGAGTATCTGACAGATTTACACTGACAAATATAACACCATTATATAGATCAACAGGGAGAGCACTAGATGGACTGTCTGGTAGGTCTATAGGGAGACATGTATAACATTAGATGGACTGTCTGATAGATCTGTCGGGAGACGCGTAGAGTACAAGATGGACTGTCTAATAGATCTGCAGGGAGACATGTTTAGTTGTTGTTGTTGTTGTTGTGGGGTTTAACGCCAATTTTCAGCACACGATAGGCTATACATGGCGGCCAGTATTAATGGTGGAGGAAGAACCAGGAAAACCCCGGAAAGAACCACCGACCCACGAGAAGCTACTGGCGACATGTTTAGTACTAGATGGACTATTAATAGGTTTACAGGGATACATGTATAACACTAGATGGACTAATTGTTACATCTACCGGGAGAAATGCATAGCACAAGATCGGCTATCGGACAGATTTGCAGGGACACACGTATACCAGTAGTTGGAATATTTTATAGATCAATAAGGAGATAGCACTAGATGTACAATCTGAAAGGTCTACAGGGAGACATGTATAACACTAGAAAGGCTGCGATAAATCTACAGGGAGTTATGTATAATACTAGATGGACGTCTGATAAATCTGCAGGGAGACATATATAGCGCTAGATATTCTGTCTTGTGGATCTGCAGGGAGACATGTATAGCGCTAGACAGATCTGCAGGAAGGCATGTATTAGATGGATTATCTAACAGATCTGCAGAGAGACGCGTATATCACTAGATGGACTGTGTGATACATCTAAATGGAGTAAGGAAACATGAACTGATAGGTGAATAGCTAAACAGGTGGACAGGATATACATATACAGGCAAACATATACAGACATACACATATATAAATATACAGGCATACATATACATACATAAATATACAGACATACACATACATATATAAATATACAGACATGCATATACATATCTAAATATACAGACATACATATACTTATATAAATATACAGATATACATATAAATAGATAAATATACAGACATACATATACAAACACACATATATATACATAAATATATGGATATAAATATACAAACATATATATACATACACAAATATACAGACATACATATTGTGGCGTGCGGGGATGTTATGCAGCCACTGTGGTAGGTGTGTTATGGTTGGGCTTGGGGCGCTACCCAATATTCTATTTAAATTATTTTAGAAGTCCCACCCAGGCTCGATTTTGGCTGGAAGTTAAATTAGTGAAAGATAGATGTAAAGCTCCGAGCCCCCAGTCAGCAATGCCGACGGTTAAATGATTGAATATACAAAAAGTGAATTTCAACGAATGTCAATTTAATAATAATTCAATAGTCAAGTGCTTCGAATTTCCCAAGTACTCTCCTTCTGCTCAACCCTGTCAACCTATTGCATCATTTAATTAGTAGTGTGAGGTAGCTTTCCACATGTCCTTGTATTCTACTCATATGTGTATTCTTCTCTCATATTCCTCCAATTCCTTCTCTTCCTCTCGACTGTCTCCAAATTTCTTCTCCTTCTCGACTTCTCCACACTCCTCCTCCTTCTCCACTTTCTCCTCCTCTACTCCTTTTGCTCCTTCTCCTCGACTCTCTCTCCCGACTAGACTTGTCGACTTCTAATGCTCTGCTAGTCTCACTCCGTCTCCCTCTTAGAAACTCGAAACTTAACTGAATCGGAAGTTCTGTCCCACCAAAAGCTTCCTGTGAAAACTCATGGACGGTATAATATTTTCCTTAGCCCTCCCATATCACACTACACCCAGTTTATCATCAGATAACGGCTCCTAAATTTCTTTGGTCATGCATTCATTCACATTGAAATACTTATACGTTCTTGCATGGTAAAACAACGTCGCACTAAAAGCACGGTATCAATTTCTTCTCATGCATACATCAATAAATTGCGTCACATCAGTACATATTTATAATCCCATTATACTAAACAATATCACAACAATCAGACGCATTTCTTTACATTATAACTCATACAAAGTACATAAATATTCAAATATCACTGCATCCATATTAACTAATCTTACACACTTCAACCATTTTCCAAATTCACAATTGAAGCATGTGTAAACTCTGACATAGCACATGAATAAATGCATTAGTTTGCTACGAAGTAACCTATGAGAGAATGACAAAATTAATGCAGACCACAAGCTAACAATCTACATAATTCTCTACATATTACTCAAGCTCAATTCTCAAATACGTATATAAAGTAAACACTACAAAGGCAATTATACGCTCTAAACGATCCTACTACACATAATTACAATTACAATGCCGTAATATTCTGCAAAAATCCAGCAAATAACTTACTGACCTTTACGAAGCTTTGTCTTTCCTTAGAACCTCCGCTCTAAGTTTTACCGCCAAATTACGAGTGGAATCCTCGGAGCAACCCTGTATTGCTCGGCAATCTTCCTAGGCGAGACTAAATGTTATCTTGGTAGTTAGAAGTTTAAATTTGGATCGAAATTGTTATCACATTTCCGATTCAGTGTCGCTGACCCGATCCAATCAAACTTAGCGGACAATGTCCTTCTCGCTGTCTGTCGACATGGGGACGGATTTATAACACGCCCCGTTCCCTCGTGGGTTCCTCTGATCTTAGGACGTAGCTGTAACACATACGTGGGAAGTCGCGCGTTCCAACGCCTGTGCCGGTTCAAGATATCGGGTCTTCTCTCTGGTCACGGTAACCTTGTGTAAGAGATTAACTCTAGCCTGCGGCAATGTTTAGACATCAAACCATGGTTTGTAATACTACCTTAGTTTATACAGGACCAACGGCTGGAGCTAAGCAAATGTGACACATGTACATACATAAATATGCAGACATACATATAAAGACATACATATATATATATATATATATATATATATATATATATATATATATATATATATATATATATATATATATATATATATATATATATATATATATATATATAAATATATATATATATATATACACACACACACACATATATATATATATATACACACACACACACACACACACACACATATATATATATATATATATATATATATATATATATATATATATATATATATATATATATATATATATATATATATATATACACACACAGAAAAACAGAAGAAATTCTTACAAGCACATTCTATGTTGATTAATTCTTTGAATATGGCACTCGCTGGTGTACGTGTTTCCGTCTGTGGCACAGACTGGTTCGCTCAAAACAGTTTCACATGTCAGCAACTTGTCACACTGTATCCTGTCCTCCAAAAATCGCTTAGAAGGTGAGCCCAGTACAACTTGTAACATAAATATAAATAAATTAATTTCAGAATTCAAATAAATGTGTTGAAACTTTGATATCCAACGTAAATTTTGATGTCTACAGTATTGAACATTATATCTTCAATAGAACCCAAACGTGATAATTTGTAATCGTCTTTTAGCCAACAATTTCTTGTCTATGTGGGTAGGCTCGGACATTACTATTCCTCAGTGAATAAAGATACAATCTCATTTTTGTTGGGGTTTTTTAGACTCAAGGGGTACCATCCATTCCTAGACAATGAAGCCTTTTGAATTGATACATTTCCTTTCAAATGTCAGCGGGTTTATGGCGGGTTTACGCCATTTCTCAGCACATGATATTTACTTGGTAGAAAAACAACCCGGGAAAACCCCAGGAAGAACCATCAACCCACGGGAAGCTGCTGGCAAGCTTTCTTGCATGCGCACTGTCAACCAACATTTAGAAGAAAAGCTCGTTTATAAGCAATAATCGATCTAACTACCCCGCGCCTGTTTAAGACATGTTTTACCGGACGTAGTGATAGAACTTCATACATGTATCTGGGGCATACGTGTAGTTAAGATAAACTTTAAAATATTCGGATAAACGAATATTCAAATATAATGTCCTACAGATATAAGGTAATCCCACCTGCTGATGTTGTCAATAATAATATCCATAGATACATCTCGTACTACAGCTGTTGTCTCTGAAAATAAATTTGAGAAATATCCTCAGCACTCTGTGTATATATATATATATATATATATATATATATATATATATATATATATATATATATATATATATATATATATATATATATATATATATTCCGCTTGTGTGTAACCAACCATATGGTAAATTAAGATAAGATTGGCAAACCCACATTGAGTCACATTGTCGTCAGACTTTTACATGCCCATTTGATGTAGTTTCAAAATAGAACTGGGAACGTCAGATATAGTCAAATGCCCGTAATTATTTGGGCCACATTTTATTTTATGTGAGACACTAGATGGGAACTGGTAACCAATAAATACAGGATACTTTTTTGTCTACGTTATTACCCGATATATGTCAACGTGTTGTACCGAAAATATGATATTTTCACGAGTGGCAAAGCTACAATTTAAACTATATAGTTTTTGGTACCACAAGATGAAATATGTCAGGTATTAGTGTAGGAAAAGAAACATTTCTTTTTGCTATATATCAAACATGCTCCAGAATCGAAGTATAGAAGATTCAACTCACTCTTCGGTACAACACGGAACCCCTCCCTTTAACCCATTTTCGTAAATTCACCTCACTTTCATAACTTGATCATATAAACATATGTGACTTATGAAAGAGGTTGGATTCGGTTGACCTAATCTATCGCAGTAAATTATAGTTTTGTCATTTTGTATGTTTTTTGTTCTTGTCAGAAACAAAATGCATGTCCGATTCAGCAATGCATGACAGCAGGGGTTTTTTGTGTCGCTATTGGCAAGGAAATAAGGGGAAATAACTTTAGAGATCTACGCACGGCGTCTGGTCAAAACACATTCTCAATGATTAATTTCCATGTTTGAAATGTAAGGCAGTCTCTGTTCATTTTTTTTCAGGCCGACAAAACATTCGTTTTCCTGTTCCAGGTACATATTAAGTTTGCCAGGAGCACTCATTCTACTCAGTCAAATCAAGTGTACCTTGAACTCTCATGTTACTAAATCATATCATGTGTGCCAGGAGCTCTCATACTGCTAAGTTATATAAAGTGTGCCAGGAACACTCATACTACTAAACTATATCAAGTGTGCCAGGACTTCTCATATTATTAAAACATATCAAGTGTGCCAGGAACTCTCATACTACTAAAACATATTAAGTGTGCCATACTAAAGAATATTAAGTGTGCCAGGAATACTCATTCTAAACAGTCATTTCTTGTGACCCAGGAGTTCTGTTACTATTACACCATATCAAGAGTGGCAGGAACTCTTATACTACACCATATCAGGAGTGACAGGAACTCTCATTCTACACCATATCATAAGTGGCAGGAACTCTCATACTACACCATATCAAGAGTGTCAGGAACTCTCATACTATATCATATCAAGAGTGGCAGGAAGTCTTATATTACACCATATCATAAGAGGCAGGAACTCTCATACTACACCATATCAGGAGTGACAGGAACTCTCATACTACACCATATCAAGAGTGGCAGGAACTCTCATACTATATCATAGCAAAAGTGTCAGGAACTCTCATACTACACCATATCAAGAGTGGCAGGAACTCTCATACTACACCATATCAAGAGTGGCAGGAACTCTCATATTACACCATATCATAAGTGGCAGGAATTCTCATACTATATCATATCAAGAGTGACAGGAACTCCATACTACACCATATCATGAAAGGCAGGAACAATCATACTACACCATTTTAGGAGTGACAAGGACTCTCATTCTACACTATATCAAGAGTGACAGGAACTCTCATACTACACCATATCAGGATTGGCATGAACTCTCATATTATTACACCATATCAAGAGTGGCAGGAACTCTCATACAACTAAAACCCAGATGACTCATAAACTCAAACATATCAAGTACTTGCCTTCTGTCTCGTCGTGTAACGTAGATTATAGTGACCTATTTTTCTTGCTTGCATGACTTTGCTAGACATTTTAAATATTCTTTCAATAAGCAAAGCAGACATAACGTTTTGTTGAATGTTTGTAATCTTACTATTTTTATGGATATGTTCAGTAAATTTAAAATATTCCTAGCACTATTAGTGAAAATACGCTTCATCTAGACCAAGAACATCTGTCAAACATGTTCATCTCTTAAGTGGGTGACCTAACTGAATTTCCTGTCCATTAGAGTGACTTTTCATATTTTATCATTTATGCCTTTCTGTCTGTCTGTCTTTCTATCTGTCAGTCTGTCTATTTCTATTTATCTATCTATCTCTCTTTTTATATATCTGTCTCTGCATGTCTGTCTACCTGGCTATCTATCTATTTTTCTATCTATCTATCTATCTATCTATCTATCTATCTATCTCTCTCTCTATCTATCTATCTTTATATATATATATATATATATATATATATATATATATATATATATATATATATATATCGGTCTGTCTATCTAACTAACTATATATCTTTCTATCTATCTGTCTGTCTGTCTGTCTGTCTGTCTATATAACTACAGACCGACACACCTACCGAGCTACCTGTATCTGTATATCTACATATCTGTCTGTCTGTCTGTCTATTTATCTATCAACTGACCGGCCTACATATATATATATATATATATATATATATATATATATATATATATATATATATATATATATATATATATATATATATACACACACACAGAGACACAGAGAGAGAGATAGATAGATAAGTTTTGGGGAAAATTTGCTAAATTCAGGCCTTTCTTATGACTAACGTCTGATTACAAAATTGCAGTGAAAAAAAGCAAAACCCTAAAACTGCGTATTAAAAAAAGCGATAAGAAGAGAGCTTAAATATAATTTATCATATTAACTGACATATTGTTTGTTGTGTATCCTCAGCCCGTAAGGAAACTAGTACGCATGCAACAGAAAACTAGAAACAGAAAAGCATGTATTTCTATATAAAGATATAAATTTCCTAGGCATTTAGTACATTTTGTCAAACGCCTAAATCGTTGGGGTTTTTTAAGCATAAAACAAAGTCATATGACAGGTTATACAATTATTTATCTTGGTGCCGGAGTAAAAAGAAATGCGTTAAAGATGATCTTTTCCCAGAACTTTCACAAATCTTGGTGAATGCATTCTTTGTTGCATGAATTCCAAATAAATAAATAAATAGATAAATAAATAAATAGATAGATAAATAAATAAATAAATAAATTCCAAAATTATTGAAGTTTTTAGTTGTATTACTGCACTGGTTGCTTTCCCTTTCATCCATCCCAGTAACGTAAATTCGTCCTTCCTAAACGTCACTGGCAGTGCTATTAAACTCAGTTTATTTATTTCAGGACTGGAAATAGCATTAACAATCAGTCCAGTTTATTCAATGAAAACGCTGACTTGCGAATAGAAGACGTATGCACGGACAATTTCTTGCTTGGGCTAGTCATTTACCTTTGTTTTAATGAAAGTGGATCTCTCACTACGTAGTACTTAAAATAAATTATCAAAATGAAATAGAAACAGGTTGTAATCTTTCATATAAAACTTTACTTAAGTTCTGTCTGCGTGGGTTCGAGTCTCGGATTGAGCCAATGTGGGTAGGTGAGAAAGCTTGCCAGTGGCTTCTCGTGGGTCGGTGGTTCTTTCCGGGGGTTTTCCCGGGTTCGTCCTCCACCATTAATACTGGCCGCCATGTATATCCTATCGTGTGCTGAAAAACGGCGTTAAACCCTACAACAACAACAACAGTTTTTGCTTTGCATTCTAGGGAAATAAATCATTTCTTGAATTTTACAAAACTTGCTGGGTTTCGCTCTTTTCGGTTGCTTTGTTTAAGAACTTAGTCGTGACATACATGTATAAAGTATGTGTTTAAAAATGTAGACAGCATTCAAAGTTGTAAATGCCAATCAGCCGTACAAATACCAGAAATGATAATAACTATAATAAATGGTGGACAATATCAACTCAATTGTTAATCATTTATTAAAAATTTTACAATCATGTAAAATGCAGAATAATATAATAATACATTTTTACATTTTTCTTAACATCTGATACTTTTTAAAATTTTGACAATGAACATGGATCCAGAAGAGCATGTTGAATTTACCCCCAAAAAATGAAAAGTTACGTCGTATCAACCATTCAGTGCAATTTTTTGTCAGACATAAAACACTAAAACAGTTTGCCCCAGACTTTAACAAACACATATTTCATCCTATTTACTTCAAGTGAGAAAGGAACTAATTTGGAGACATGATGTGTGTGTGTGTGTGTGTGCGTGTGTATATATATATATATATATATATATATATATATATATATACCATTTACTTAATACAATATATTATAGGAACTTATGAGCATTATACATTTCAATGAAATTATGAATTGCATCGCTTTTTCTTCTGTTCCTATTTAATTTCTTCGGTGTATTTAATCTGATTTGTTTTGCATTATCTGGAGCCTCTCAGTGTCTGACAATTACACACACACACACTCACACACACACACAAACACACGTACACACAACGGCATACAAAGATTTGTACCCCAAAAAATACAATTCAAAGAAATCTAACTGATGATTCAAGAAACCATTCTAATGTTTATGCGGTCTTTTCAACATTTTGGAAATTTTTCACACATGACCTAGCGTTTGTTATTGTCTCTGCTTGAAGATTTGACACTAAATCAAGTAGTTTTTCTTAAATATTTATCTGGCTGAAAGATAAGTTGTGTTTGCACAACAAAAATAAACTGAATAATCCATTATTAAATTCTAAATACAATGGATATTTGGAAGGGGGAAGTGGCAGTGTTATTTATTAAGTATAAATATAAATTATTATATGCTCATTTTTTTCCCCGTTAACTTTACATTGTCAGAATCGTTCAATATTCCCCGATACTGAACGCGCGCGACAATACACATATAGCATTCACGGGAACAAAGGAACTACTTTCTACTGTAAACAAACAATGACGCAGACGACAGCACTTTTGATTTGTAAACAAATCATATACAATCGCGTAAGAGGCTCTTTACGTTGTGGTTGTTTAAATTTGTTTCTGAATGAACTAAAACATGTTTCTTGGACTGCAAAAAACCCCAGCTGTTTTGGCACATTCCGCGTTGATACAATGTTACGGATTTAGGTTAGCTACATTATATAAAATGTCGAAATTCTGAACTGTATGAATGGTGCCACTACAGTTCCGTGTTTATGTGTGAGTGTCACACTTCTTAATTGGTCTGTCTGGACGAGGCAAAAGTGGAAAGAAATTTAGGATAGACCCTCAACACCAAACAAACAATTTCCAATCTGCCAACTAATAAGAGCGTTTTATTAAATTCAATTAGCATTTCCAATAATAGTTAACACTAAATATTCCCAGCTAAAAGAATTAAGTTACTGTGAATTCAGCCCTCAATTACATTTATTCAATCTTGGTTGCATATTACAAGTTAAATTTCTACAAGAGTATTAAACTACCAATCAAATTTGAGTTAATATATCGAACCTTGCAAGTTGCAAAACCAGCCAAAGAATTCAACCTCCAATCAGATGCAGCCTTACATAGTTAATATGTTTGAGTTAGCTCAAGGATAAAAACTAGCTACAGGTTTCAACTTCCAATCAAATTCGAGTTTACATATCTGATGCCATCAAGTTAGAAAACCAACCAAAAGATTCAACTACCAATCAAATTTGGTTTTACAAAACTGATACCACCAAGTAAGAGTACGAACCAAAATTTTCAACTGCCAATCGGGTTTACTTTTGCGTAGTTATTTCAATCAGATGATACAATAATAGCTTGCACACAATATCGGGCGAGATTTTCTGTTCTTCAAATATCCCAATGTAAAAATCTAAATTCAATTGTTTAAGAACATTAGATATCGAGTTTGCCATTTTAGCCTATTTCTCAAGCATCCCATAGCTTGGCAACTTCACGCGCATGCGCAAGTTTGCTTCTCATTATAATGAAATTTCGTATAAACACAAAAGCACAGCATATAAAGAAGTTTGCACATCATATAAGTACAAAAGCACAGGATATAAAGAAGTTTGCACATCATATAAGTACAAATGCACAGCATATAAAGAAGTTTGCACATGTTATAAGGACAAAAGCACAGCATATAATGAAGTTTGCACATCATATAAGTACAAAAGCACAGCATATAAAGAAGTTTGCACATCATATAAGTACAAAAGCACAGCATATAAGTACAAATGCACAGCATATAATAACAATTCTCATCTTAAGACAGCTCTGGCGTTCCATACATTTTGCTCCCCTCTGGTTATAGTGAAACTGAATATCATCAAATCTCTAGTGGAGGACATTCACAGGCAATACAAGGCACAGCAAATGGTTATCATTTGTAATTTTGTCTGTAATATATGCACTTTTAAAAATCTAAACATTTTCATTACATTGACAGTTTTGTACAATTTCTGAGGGGCGCATCAGACGTGCTGGGCTGCAGCTGTGGGGGTGGCGGAGATCTCGGTGCGCATCTTCTCCTGAAATAAGCACTAAACAAAAGGAACGTTTCCTTTTGTAAGTGAAAACGTGTGGAACTTAGGGGCTCCGTGTGGCTTTGCCCCGTGAACCCCATGAAGGTATCCATTCCATCCTTAGTCACCTTGCCTACTTGTTTGCGACTGCCTCTAAACGATTTACCTGAATCCGCTACTTTTTGTTTTTGATGTGTTACAAGTTGGAATTTAGGCCTAAAACGTGACCGAAAACGAACTTAAATTAGGCTATTATTTAACTGCAATTCCAGCAATCGGTTAACATATATTGTGGTTTATTATAAAATGGCTTCAATTTTCATCCACGTTGCCTTAATGTAGCCGTCTCCATGTGAACAAATATCGTCTTCTTTACTTACATATTTTAGTTTGCTTCAGTTATAGAGGATCTCCATCTGAATTCATCCATCATTATAAAGGATAAGGCAAGGTGACCTGTTTGACGTCATAATTTTTTTTAATATAAAAAATATAAACTAAGACCTGGTGAATGTATTTAATACATAAAGTTTTTAATCAGCATTGTATTACTTGAAAATCCGTTCTGAATGTATTTTGCATTGCGCCTCTTTTAATCATTTAAATAAACGTTTTCTCCCCTCCGCAAGCCCCTCCTTCAAAATTCTTCACATCAACGATAGACTTCGGTATATTTATATACACACACGTGCATGAGACTTGTATGCAAGACCTGGGACACAGATCAGTCCTAGCCTAACTCACCACCAGGTCAGTGTGACCTCCATTTATGAGGCATTTGTTGTTACAAAACCTTTATTTACTTAAAGAACCGCATTCGTCCAATAGGCCACGATTCATCCACCTTCAAGTGTTTAATAAGTGGTCAAATACAGCTAATGTTGACAATCGTAGATAGATAGCAACCCTGAAGTGTGAAAGGCGAGCGTATTATCAGAATACTATATCGGTAGGACAAAGTGGATGTATTGTATTGAATTCATGTCTCTGAATTACATTAGGCAAAGTTCGTGGAATAAATTGGAAGTTTGAAACTCTAAGGATACTGGCCTGCCGACTGGAGTTATGGCTGTAAAGGGGTTAGACCATTGGGGAGACATTACAATAGTGGTGGTCTATTTTGTGTTGGTACTCCTCGTGGGATTGTGGGTAAGTAAAGTAGACAATATACAGCGTGTTTATTTAATCGTTGTTCCTGCCTTGCTTGCTTATGGTTATGCTTCTAAGTACAAAATTTGTCAAGCATATGTATTGGTTTTGACACAGTGTGTACGTACGTACGTACGTACCTACCTACCTACCTATCCCCCCCCCCACACACACACACACACATTCATGCATGCATGGGTGTCTGGATAACTACTTACTGTAATTACAGAGTGTCAGTTACACGAAGACGCCATTTTAGCGAAAATAAGTACTTAGCAATGTAAATGGCTAACAGGCTGAACTGGATGTATACTTTCGTTATTTAGCCTGAACCCTGGACACAAATGGAATAATGGCTGACAGTAAAAGAAAAGGAAGGAAGAAGCCTTGTACCTATGGTAGATATGTAATTGAAATCTAACGACAATCTACCGATGTAAGCAGTGTTAATCGAAACAACTTTAGGGACCTAGACCAACCTGTGATGGGGAACCATTCGTGGCTGAACAACCGGGGTAGAACAACCTGTTGGTCTGCTGGGGACCCACCTCTTGGGGGCTCTGTGTGTGTGTGTGTGAGAGAGAGAGAGAGAGAGAGAGAGAGAGGGTATCATCATCGACTTTCCGTCCTTGTGGTCAACTGTCATGAAAGCATTTTGATTTTGTAATCATAACTTTACCTACAGGGTAGTCACAAAAGTTAACAGACACGCTTGTTATATAGATTATAGCATCATCTCAGTTCAGTGTTGTAATCTCCTTACATGAAATCCTAAATTAGTTATCAGCAAAGGTCATACACAGAAAAACTAATACATAAATTAAGTGTCGATTTGTATGTGGTTAACACGGGGAACTGGGTGTATTCGCGAAAAGTCAATGAGGCTATTTTAGCCGCTAAAATATTGTGATTTACAGTGCCTACATTAGAACATACATACACACGTGTCTATATACGTGCATTATTTAGTACACATACATGCTATCCGTGATTTCTTTAACTGCATGTAAATGATGCAAATGAAAGTCTACCCTGCGAGTTTTCAAGGAGTCAGGTAGTTGTAAATGCCCTTTTACGAAAAGCCGCTGAACTGTCAGGGCAAAAGCTTGCTTGAATGAAAAATTAAAAAGCTTTTGTAAAATAACTCTATTCAGGGACACCACTAGGCCGGCTGGACCGATTTGGCTCGAGCCTCGTGCTCACATGGGCCACGTACATTAGTATTTCTAAAAAATATATCTATAGATAGAAGTAATTTTAAAGCGATGGAAGACAAATTTAAGTTCAATATCATATCAAACTTTGTTTTAAAGTTTATTTCTAAATGCCGTGCGGGGGGGGGGGGGGATATCCGCACGTAATGAACCCAATTGGGCCCAGAGTTTGATAAGGCCGTTCCTAGCTCTTCTTGTTGTTGAGAGAATGATACGTGAGAACCTTTTAAATATGAACTTTTGTTTAACCAAGTTAGTCGGCTCCGAATGCAGTATCTCAAGTATTAGCCCTTTTTCAAGATGGCATGTTTTCATGCCTTGGGCTGTCACCATGCTCACTGATATACACCTTGCGCTACCAATCGAACGAATATTTCAACAGTACAACGAAATTTTGGCTCACATTTGATACCCTAAATTGGGCCAACATAAAGGATACTGACCAACGTTCAGGACGGCTTATTAATCGACAAATAGGGCCTTAACAAAAAGAACGGCCTAAATGTGTTATTTACATATGTTTCAAAATGACATAAGATTCTCGATACAGATATTTAAGAATCATTCCCGTACAAATAGCGACCTGATTAAACACCCACCACCGACAAAGCAATGTATGTGGACATTAAAGTTTATTTAAAATACCTTTTTAAAACTCAGTCTGTTATATTACAAAGCACCCTAAAGTCACAATGACAGGGCTCGTATATTTCGATGCGGCCGAATATGTAGACACTGCTCCCGATTGCTCAAATGTTTGCATGGAGGTTAATTGATCTCAGAACTAATTAGATAGTCATTTGATAACTTTATAAGTCAATAGTCATTTGATAACTTTATAAGTCAATCATATCTCTTCATCAAACTTGTGTATGATATGCTAATATAATGTCTGGTTGGTGTCTGTGCCCGTGGCGGCATTAACACTCCCTAAGGATGTCAAATGTTGACTTTTTGGCAAAACATCAACAAATTTAAAAAGTCGAGAAGACAAACTGTAAACTACGACCATTAATGGACTTGAGTGAATTTTACAGTGTTTAAAAATCATTAAATTGCAGTGCATTTGTATTCTCTCCTTTGCTTTATGTATACTCAAATCATCTTAAGAGGTGGCGACATTGAGCGCAAGAGTAATGGTCCTACTAATAGACCTTTTGGAAATTAATTTCAATGGACTGCCCACGCTCATTGACATAAAAAAAAAATCTTTTCTGATTAACCGAAACTTACGCCATTTAACAGAATGATTACGCTAAGTAAAAGTAAAAACGTACGAAATTGAAAAGAGTGATTGCGCTAAGTACAGGTAAAAATGTACGAAATTTAACAGAGTGATTACTCTAAGTACAGGTAAAAACGTATGAAATTGTAAAGAGTGATTGCGCTAAGTAAAAGTAAAATAAAATGTCACGCAAAATAAAAGCTATAGTTTCTCAATTATAACAGTTTTAAGGGTGGTAAATGCTTCTATGTTCTTTTTATGGAAACAAGTCCCTCGTTTGACCTACATTATGTAACATTATGCAAATAACCACACCATACTTCATTTTACAGCCCTCAAATTGTCTATAGTTGTTGAATTAGATGCTAAGATAAGGTTGAATGACATGTCTGAAAAGTCCACTCTAACACTGTGAGAAGGTTTCCTCCAGCTGAGAGAGACTGATGCTGGGACAGATTTATGACGGGTGGAGTGAAGATGGAACAAACAATATTAATTAATAGGCGCTAAACAGTGACGTTTCTTAGGTGACGTTTTCTTTACAGTTAGATGGTTAAAAGGATGCACTGGAAACGCTTATAATGAATGAGCTTCCCGAGGCTGCGTCCCTAGGTCACATGGGAGGGGGGATGGTCCATTTTACGGACCCCATGCTTACTTGTTTACGCAGTCCCCGCCCCAACGATATTTTGGATCCAGTCCTGACTAGAGTTTGGTGTTAAGGGTTGGATTGATATCCAGTTTGGTAAGTGACACTAGTTACTGCACAGCAATATCAAAAGAGTCTGACGTTTTATCAATAAAGTACGGTGAAATATCTGACAACATGAAATCGCGTTATCGGTAATACAAAATGAACACAATGAGTACAAGGGTGACCACAATCCTCCGCTCGATTCGACTTTTCTCACTCGTCTTTTATCACTTCAGAATCACAAGAAGACTAAAAAACTACACATATACATTCAAAAGACAGTGACATACCAATGCATAACTTTCGAACTCTCTTTACTCCCTGGACGTTGCATTATCGGAATTGACTGCCTGGACGTTGTATTAGCGGAACTGACTGCCAGTACTTTGTATTAGCGGAATTGACTGCCTGGACATTGTATTAGCGGAATGGTAAGCCCCTTTAGTGTCCTGGCGTTGTATTTGCTGAATCTTAAGTCCCTTTACTGCCTGAGCGTTGTATTAGCTGAATAGTAGGCCCATTTACTGCATGGACGTTGTATTAGCTGAATGGTAGGACCCTTTACTGCATGGACGTTGTATTTGCTGAATCGTTAGGCCCATTTACTGCATGGACGTTGTATTAGCTGAATGGTAGGACCCTTTTCTGCATGGACGTTGTATTGGCTGTATGGTAAGCCCATTTACTGCCTGGATGTTGTATTAGCTGAATGGTAGGACCCTTTTCTGCATGGACGTTGTATTGGCTGTATTGTAAGCCCATTTACTGCATGGACGTTGTATTAGCTGAATGGTAGGACCCTTTTCTGCATGGACGTTGTATTGGCTGAATGGTAGGACCCTTTTCAGTCTGGATGTTGTATTGGCTGTATTGTAAGCCCGTTTACTGCCTGGATGTTGTATTAGCTGAATGGTAGGCCCCTTTAGCGCCTGGACGTTGTAGTAGCGGAATGGTACGCCTCTTTACTGCCTGGACTTTGTATTAGCTGAATGGTATGCCATTTTACTCTCTTGACGTTGTATTAGCCGAACCAGTGCATATCAGTTAAATCAACGCTTTATAAAGACAATTCAGCGGACTGATGGTAGGAATATCTTTATCGAATTACTTACAGTCGATAGGAGAACCTTTCAAGGATGGATTCAGAAATATTGGAGTGCAAGGTGAGGGTGATGTGGAACGTCTCAACAAGTAGGCAAGGAATCAATAGGAAGGAATCCCAGGTGGGGTCCCATGGAACCAAGCCTCCAAAAGCTGCTGAATTTTTAACATATCCAGGGCATACTTTTATCTATATATGTGTAAAGAAAACTTACTCTAAGAAACGTTCTTTTTGTTTCGCGCTCATTCTTAAATGGTGCGGGGGGGGGGGGGCTGCTTCTGATCCCTCTTCCTGGATCCACCCCTGGCTCTAGTGTGATTCCTTAGGTGATTTGCTACATACCGTAGCAACGAAATATAACGCAAGCACTTGATTATATCAGTAAAAATGGCGCAATTCATGATAATATCCTGCTCTAAAGTAGACAAGACACGTAGAAACATTGAAACTTCGAGTAAAAGTTGCCATTAAAAATCAGTAAGGTACTTAAATTGCAAATGATGGAAAGATTTTAATGTCTTCTTCACGGCGTTGTAAGTTATTAGTAACTAAATGCACATGTAGTATAAGATGAAACATGGAATTACTGAGGGGTCAGATTTCGAACCATGAGAACTGGTTATATGGGCAGCTGTTGTTACATACATTCAATTGAATACAGAGCTCTCTAATTCAATTACTGCCCGCAACATTTTTTTCTGTAGTTTACCACTGAGAATTAGAGACCTCTGTGATACTTATTAGAGACCTCTCTCTCTCTCTCTCTCTCTCTCTCTCTCTCTCTATTAATTCGACGACCCCAATGGTGTCGGCGTATAACAATTTCTCCCTCCATATCATCGGCCAGATAGAAAGCTCTAAACTGACGCTAACGTTATCCTGTCATAGTTGGCTGGAGAATGAACCTGTGTCCATTAAAAATCTGAAAACCTAGCCAGATATATGAAGAGTGAAGTAAATTGGTGCAGATGCATCAGAGAACCAAATCATATGCTAAGTCAAGCAGTGAAAGACATATTGACCTCATCCAAGATACAGCTCTTCAAAATACTTGCTGGTCACTTGAAACTATTTATGGCAGCTTACCAAACAGACAGGCCATTGATTTGCTTTCTAGGCAATGATCTGGGATACATGTTGCAAGGTCTTCTGAGGACATTTTTATCAAGCCTGGTGAGCATGCAACATGTACATCTGAAACGAATGAGGATAGATGTGGTAAATAAAAACAAGTATGTAATTTACAATACTATCCAATTAGGTTTATTAACTGTTAAAGCATTGAAAGAAACACAGGCTATCAGTTATTGAAAACTGTTGGAGCTTCAAATGGAACGCAGGCATTTTCTTTTGAATATAAAATCAAATAACGCATAAGTCCCCCATCCCCTCCAGTAATATTCATTGGTAAGAAATTTATCAGCAATAAATCCCAGAGAAATCGTTTCAGTCCTCAAGAGTATAGATTTAGATTTATAAGCGTAGTGTCCAGCATAGCAGGACTCAGCAGGATAGAAGGTCATTGTGACCAGGGATGTCGGGGGGGGGGGGGGCAGGCCTCATGGCATATTAACTTCCAACAATGTGGACCATTACATCAAATCTTTACACCTATGCAGCCACATACGTATACGATATATAACATTACGAAATATATGCCGTTTGGAATGATACAACAACCGTTTCGAATGATACAACAAGCTCGTTGCTTATGATATTCGCTGCTTAAGACAATAACTCAAAAGCCGCGCGAAACTATGGTGTCTGAAATGTAAAATCATGCTTGCGGAAAAACATGTCCACACCAAATAGCACGATTTAATGAATAGGTGACATCGACCAAAAAAACTTTTCATCAGTCTCAGCACAGGTGGGGCGTACGGGTGTATCAGACTATGTTTAAGTAGGCGAGACAGGCATAACAGGAACTCCTACAATATTAAGGCGTAAACATTACATATAGTGATAATCCAAAGTTTCAGTTGAACGCAGCCACTGGTGTGGACGATGCATGACTTTTGAGAAACTTTTATGCAAACGATCATTGGAGGGGCTTAGACCAAGCATCGGAAAATAAGCTCTTAGTTAACAATTATAGTGTTGAAAGATTCTCAGTAATAAAAAAAGAAATCAATATGGCCTTGAAATTTGAACATTCGCTTACTAATTACTTGGAACCTTTCTTGCCTTTGCTAAATATAGAGACAGAATTTGATGTAAGCAGTAGAACTATTCCAACTATGTTTGGGAGACCCACCGGAAATACATGGGATACTGTATCGTTACCATTGATTATGCGACCAAGTGAGCAACTATTGAGGAGGCATTTCGTTTTGATACATATTCACTATATATTTATTGTAAAAAAATAATATAAAAAAACCCGGGAGGCTGAGTGGTTTAAAGCGCTCGCCTTTAGCAATCACTGCATCTCACCTCTGTCCGCGTGGGTTCGAGCCTTGGGCTCAGCCAATGTGGGTATGTGAGAAAGCTTGCCAGTAGCTTCCCGTGGGTCCGTGGTTTTTATCTAGGTTTCCAGGGTTCATCTTCCACAAGATATGTAAGCCTATCTTGCGCTGAGAAATGGAGTTAAACCCCAAATAACAACAACTAAATGACACCAGCAATGGGGAGGCAACTCGCTGCTGGTATGGGGGAAAAAAAACAACCTATTTGATACCATGATCCACTGATTTCCTTTTATAGGTGTTGAGTCTCTGACTGTTTCCTGACTACTAAGCCTGGTAATTGAGAATTGCCTATCAAATAAAAGGCCTGTTAGTTGGGAATTTGTATCAAATATAAGACCTGGTAGTTCAGAATTTTCTATCAACTATAAGGCATGCTAGTTCGGAATTTCTATCAAATATAAGGCCTGATAGTTGAGAATTTCTATCAGATATAAGGCCTGATAGTTGAGAATTTCTATCAAATATAAGGCCTGATAGTTGAGAATTTCTATCAAATATAAGGATTGGTAGTTGAAAATTGTATACTGTCTCACTGGCCATCTCTGTACACACCGCTTGACAACAGTTAATTGAAGTTGTGGTCGTGATCGACATCGATGGACAAACATTATTTTTACCAGATACAAGGACTGATAGTTGAGAATTATCTACCAAATGCAAGGCCTGGTAGCTAAGAATTGTCTATCAAATACAATGACTGTTAGTTGATAATTTTCTATCAAATACAAAACCTGGTAGATGAGAATTGTCAATCAAATACAAGACCCGGTAGTTGATAATCGTCTATGAAATACAAGGACTGATACTTGATAATTGTTTATCAAATACAAGGACTGTTAGTGATAATTGTCTTTCAAATACAAGGCCTGGTAGATGCGAATTATTTACCAAACGCAAGGCTGGATAGTTAAGAACTGTCTAGCAGATACAAAGACTCGTAGTTGATAATTTTATATCAGATACAAAGCCTGGTAGATGAGAATTGTTTATGAAATACAAGGAGTGGTAGTTGATAATTGGCTATCAAATACAAGGATTGGTAGTTGAAAATTGTCTATCATATACAAGGCCTTGTAGATGAAAATTGTCCATCAAATACAAGGTCAGGTAATTAAGAATTGTCTATCAAACACTAACACAATTTTCATTTTTGTTGTAGACTTTATTTCGGCCAAATCGAGGCAATGTGAAGAGTTACTTTCTGGCCGGGAGGAACATACCATGGTGGGCGGTAAGTCTAAATGTAACGCATTATAAACATCATTATTATAACCACTACCATCAACATCGCCATCATCGTCGTCGTCATCGTCGTTATCACCGTCATCTTCATCAGTGGTAGCTGTTGTAATAGTAATAGTAGTAGTAGTAGTAGTGATGGTAATAGTGAAAGAGCCATTTGTAGTGTTTTTGTCAAATATGTCACATGATGGAAGGCAGAGCCGTCTATTTCCATGTGTGGTCTGAAATTTTCAATACGACGTTTTGGATGTAACAAACTCAGATTTACCTTTAAAGAACTTAGGCATTTTTGCATTCGTTTTCCTTTGGAATCTCCTCTGTAATATGTACACCTTTCGTTTGTTACCTATCGTTGTTATGTAAGTTTGCCCTTGGGTCACATCACTTTAGCTTTATCGTTAATTTCGACAGATCGTTTCCTCGCTAAACTCTAAAATCTACCACTATATATATATAAACACAAGAAGGCTCATTAATGTTGAGGCAAGAAGAGTGTCCCAGGCTGATCCAGTGATAAGATTTGAAACCCTCCCTTTCGGTAATAGCGCGCTAACAACTGAACCAAAGAGGCTCCTGCTTCCTTTTGTCACTTCTCAGGACATACAGGAAGGCGAATCGGGACTCTTCCTCATCTCCCAACTCTCAAAAGGGGCGGTAGATATGCAGGGTTGCAGTCTCTGGTTTACTGCGACAGGTGATTTTTGATAGGATAAAATGCATTATCAGTATGACATTTATCCAATAAAAAAATCATACGTTACGACCAACTTGTGATTGCGACTACCTACCGTTTTTATGTTCCATTTTGCATCGAAAGTACTAGACTTTACTGGTCAACGACAAAACATCAATCAAATGTCTGGCCCTGGCTTATTTTCGGTAAAACAATAAAACTGTCATATATATTATACTTATTTCTGTGAAGTCAGAATTTTAATAACATACAAACGCAAATGTATTGATTTCATGAAAAATACATTTGACAACCTAAGCCGAGTATCATTTGGAACTACAAATATGTACAATGCATAACTTATTTATTTTTTTTTAAAATATATAGGTTTCAGGAAAACTAATCGACCAGTTATTGCAAGATTTGCATAATAATTTGCAAGATTCCTCTGCAGTTGTAATTTATAGATTATTTAAATAAACATTTGGGTTTTACCAGTATCTGCTAAATATTCCGCTAAAATTAAGATGCAAATTAATACAATTTCATTCATTGAATCATAAATAGCAAATAAAGAAAGGAAGATGGGTGGGAAAGAATTTGAAATAAATTGTATATTGGTTTGTAGGAGATGAATATCATTATATTTTAAGACGTCGAAAGTTTCTATACAAAAGGAAAAATGTGCCAAATCTTTAAATTTTAACCGCCAGACTCGTAGAAGTTCCGTCCAATTTTTAATCAGTTTAACAAAACATGGTCAAAATAATTTTGTAATTTAAAATAACGATCACACTGTCAGAAATAAATGTGTAATAATCTATGTACACTAAACATATTAATTTTGATTTGTATGTTTTATTTTTATATTCTAATTTTCCCCGCACATAAAATGTAATGCTCTAAAATTCTCATCGTCAGTACTTAATCTCTATTCTGAGGCTAAATAAAGTTGAATTGTCTTACAAAATGAGTGTAATAATGAAAATATGTCATCGTACTCTACGTACAGATGATATCATTATGTTAATGTACCATGGTTGCTCGTGTATAACTCACCTCCACCTATATAAGCCGTTTAAGACTCACCTCCACCTACGAACAGTATTTCATCTACCTACCTATCTAGCTAACTATCTAAACACGTTTTTGCACATATTCTTCGGTGATATATTTTCATTTGATAGAAATGGTCCACTGACAAAATTTAATCAGGACAACAACTGCCAGCTTCGCAAAAGGTCCGTAGCAAAGTGCGGCGCCCCATTTGTACTTACGTTGCTGGTCAGATAAATAGCTTCACTTTATGACATTCTGGCAAACTAAAGTCCGTAATTTTTCACCAAATAACTTTAATAAATTAATACAAATTACCCATAATACACACTCACAGGCGTACACAGGGCTTCATTGATTGTTTGTTACTTATCCATTAATGGACTGGCACATTTTTGACGGCCTTGTTCATAGCAGAACAACTCGTTTTGACCTGCGACATCCGCCTGAATTCCTGTTTATATAAGCCGTTTAAGACTCAATTAACGATCTTTAAACGCTTCGATTAAAACAAGAGCTATATATGTTTATTATATCTATTGCATTATTTGTATGTGTGTGTGTGCACGCTCAAATAAAATCGAAATCGTAACGAGCACAAAAAGAACGTGATATTTAAGTGGGTGCCTAGCCTCGTGGTTTCATTTTATGACAGCATTCTTAGTGTAATATAATCTAATTGATAATTATATTTGATATTATTTTATTTCAAATGACGTGCGTGTTGGGCGTGGTTTGCCGATCTGGTTCTTCTGCGAAAATAACAAAATATGCAAAACTATAAGTTTACTTTCTGTCAAGATTTAACTTTGTTACGAAGTTGGCGTTATACATCCCTGCACTTTTCTATCTAATTGCAAATTAAACAGTTATCGCCAAACAACGTGTGTAGAAACGTGTTTGGACATGTTGAGTCTACTTAGGATCTATAGATTGAACGGCGTTGACCTAATCGGCTACGCATTATGAAACGGCTGTTACCTACAGGTATTCGTATTAATCTAATTTAATTTAATCTAATTCCAAAATGAGTTGTATTACAGGAGCACTTAATTACGGTCTTCGTCTGGTCTTACTCGGTCAAGTTCTTGCAAAGAACAATCATTTCGACTCTAACATTGAATCTCTCAGTGTGAAGTCTGTTTTCTACAACGATGATATTCTCCATTAGTCTAAGCATTCATATTAATCCTGGAAATTGTCGCTTGTTTCATTTTTCTCTTCAAGGTTGGAGCCTCCCTCTTCTCGAGTAACATCGGTAGCGAACACTTTGTTGGTTTAGCCGGAAGTGGAGCAGCTTCCGGTATCGCCATAGTTTTGTATGAATGGATGGTGAGTTTTCTTTCATGTAACTGAAATGGGTCATATATTATGCAAGCCTCGTTTCCTTTTAATAAAAATGTATACAACGAGTGGTATATCAAAGATACAGCGTACATAATATAAGTATATTTTATTTATATCACATACAAATATACATATATCAGCAGGTGGTGTAGATATGTGTGTCTCCCCAATCCCTTATGGTTTTAGGTTATCGTTATCTAGGAGATGATCGATCACAGTGTTATTGCCCAGATCGAGTAAACAATAAAATAAATATGAAAATAACGGATGGAATAACAAAGATCTGAGCAGAGATATAGAACAGAATCATAAAGCCCCACCCACCCACCCACCCAAAAAACAACATCAATTTAATCAATCACATTAACAAAAAATGAAATCGAACATGGCATGTAAATGATTCAGCTTCTCTCAGAAACAGGGTTACAAAATTATGCGAAATTCAATTAGCCGTTCTGTTAAACTGATCAAACTCAAATTGCCAGCACGTTAGCATCACCTGGTGCTTCCGGTCTTTCCAAATCACTGCTGGTAATAAAATCGGTCCTTAGTTCGGTATTCTCTCTCTCTCTCTCTCTCTCGCATCTTCGAGTCATCAACCACTTGGTTGCACACTGTGCAATACAGGTGTGGAGCTATTTTCTTTACTTCAAAAATTTCAAAAATTAAAAAATATCGTACCCAACATTAATACTGTCGTATGTTTCCTTCTCCTGGGATCAACACTATTCCCACTCATTACATCATACATCGTCTATCAAAATTCAACAGAACTAGCTCTGGTCATTTTGCATCTAATAATAGTCTCAACCCTTATTAACCTACTTTTTTTCTTAACCAGCGCTCTCGCATCTCAGCTGAGACCATGACGTAATCAGACCTCTTTAGATAAACCTTCACACCCCGCTCTTGCTATAAATTTAGAAGCTGAACTGGGTCATTCGGCACACATTACTCGATTCTAAGGTTGATGAGAATTCACAACTTAATTACACACGAATAACTGAACTTCATTCCTTGTCCTAACCAACTTATTTTGTTAATTAGCGAGTCACTGACATACCTTTTTAGACATAGGAAAAATCAAATCACAGCTTGAATTATGCTAGTCGTTTAATACAGATAACTTACATATACGTAAAATTTGAAACGGAAGAAATTCATTATATTTTTAAATGATTTATATTACATACAAACAACTGAATCTGAACTCAGTCATACAAATGCACGATCTTCTATGAACTCAAGGAAAAATTGAAGTATGAATTTAAATTTCAAAATAACTACAAACTTGCATGAATGTGTGTGTGTGTGTGTGTGTGAGTGCGCGCGTGTGTGTGTGTGATTTGGATTTTTAACGTAGCTTTACAAACGTTTCAGGCATATCTCTACGATGTTTGCAGTGTGGCAGTTTATAGTGATGCCTACCACTGTAGCATCATGTCGCAGACATGCATCATCATATCCCACCCAGTTACATTATCCTGACACCAGGCCAACCAGTCCTAACACTAACCTCTTAATGCTGAGCGCCAAGCAAGGCAGTTGTTAGCACCATTTTTGTAAGTATTTAGTATGAATCTGTCGTGGATCGAACCCACGACCGCCCGCATTCGAGGCGGACGCTTTAACCACTAGGCCACCGGAGCGGTGCCGCCATCAATGAATATAAAGTATTTAAGTGAGACTAACCATGTGCATTATTTGAGAGTCGTACCTCCCTATGAAATCGAAGCTCTCTCCTTCCGTGTCCTCACTCTTAGACAGTCTAACGTGAAATCTTATATTTCCCGAAGCTAAAATTCTGGCTCTGATCAGAACCTTGACTGATTAATTTCAAGACGGGAATTATTTTAAAATCTGAATTCCCGCTGGAAACACACACACCCACGTTTATCTTTGCCAGTCAAGATTACTTCTTTTCCTGTCAGAAATTTATATCACTCCCATTGAAGTCAGAATAATCGTCTCAAGTCCCCTTTTATTAATAGCTATTCTGGAAAATATCATTTTATGACATTGTTTCAGAATGAGCCACAACCTCCTAACATATTCCCTTATCATCTCCACTCTTGACGTTTTACCGCAATGACCTCGCGATAACATTGCCATCTATTCTGACTCAAACCGTTAGCCTTGCGAGCCCTATTTAAAGTTCAATTCATGTCCCAAGCACAACAGATTCCATCCCTCGCAGTCAAACATTTATGGCGAGTCCAATCCATGTGTTAAACTAAATTTCTACCTGTCATGCTGACCCTGACGGAATGCACTTTACACGCAGCGAGTGGCATATCAAAGATATATCGCACCTACTATATATATTCTTTTATTATATCACATACAAAATACACATACTTTCATTTGAACGGAGTAAAGATTAATTACAGGCAACTATGTATTGACTCGAGTGAATGATTTCTGCACATCCCTATCGAGTATGTCCGCTACAAAATGTAGTTTTATGACATATGTTGCTCTCCCTTTTGCAAGTTGTTGCATATTTTCTTTTTCTGAGCTTCTATTTTCATTCATATTGATTAGATAACTATAAGACACACTTACGATTAAGCATGAAAGATGCTTTTAATGAAGAAAGTAGGACACTACATACATAGGATTAGCTTCTTGAACACTGAACGCTCAGCTATTAACGCACCAGCGAATATATTGAAATGAATGCGGAATATAAACTAACCGAAATGAGAAAACGACAAAAGGTAATTCAAACAATTGAATGCATTTACAGTGATCTAAGTCATTATTCTGCTTTAATTAACATTACTACTGACCATAAAATTGTTTTTACCCTACATCACCATCTCTCTTTCCCCTTTATGTTGGTGTGTGTGTGTGTGTATGTGTGTGTGTGTGAGTATGTGTGTGTGTGTGTGTGTGTGTGTGTGATTTAGACTTTTAACGTAGCTTTAACAATTTTTCAGTCATATCGCTACAATGTCTGCAGTGTGACAGCTTATAGTGAAGTCTAGCACTGAGTTATCATGCCGCAGACATGTAGCATGATGTCCCAACCAGTCACATTATCTAGACACCAAGCCGACCAGCTGTTAGTACCATTTTTGTTAGTCTTTGGTATGACTCGGCCGGGGTTCGAACCCGCGACCTCCTGCATCCGAGGCGGACGTTCTAACCACTAGGCCACCGGAGCGGTCCCTTTATGTAGGTCGGATATACTGCATGTTTTACCATCATTTATAGGTCCAGAAGCATCGTTACATGACACAGGCGAAAACGTAACTTACCACAATGGTACAGAGAGAGAGAGAGAGAGAGAGAGAGAGAGAGAGAGAGAGACAGACAGACAGACAGAGAATTTGGTAAAACTTATATGCTGACAGACCAACCAGCGGGGGGGGGGGTTTGTTTGCGGGTTAAAAAGCATTTGTTGTTATTTTCAAATTTATGTCCCTCTGTTAGTCGGTTAGTCTGCTTGCCGGACCAACCAACACAGTGAGAGACAGACAGACAGACAAACAATATGGGGTAGTGGGATGGGCCGGGCGGTTTTCTGGCATTTTCATAATTAAAATAATAGTCTTTTCATAAATTTATTATAGGTTTAAGAAAAAACCGACATTAAATAGATTACAGTATGTGAGCCTCGTAACCAAGACATTTACGTTATAGGGACCTCAAGTTATTGCAACGTTGTATCACTGATATTATGACTAATCTAGATAAACTCCAGTTAAAGTAACTACATACCGTTAAGACGAACCAGGTTCGTTGGGTAGCTTGGTGTAAGTTCAGTTTCAAGGGTTTCATCAAGCCAACAAAATAAAAAGTCTCCCCCACCGCATATTTCTGCGTATTATATCTCTCATGCATGCGAGAGAGAATAAAGGGAAAGCAGAAAGTATTGTACTGAAATTGTGTACCATGTTAAATTCGTTTAGAAAAGGGATTATTCGTATAGGTATTTTATTTCGTAACAAATGATTAATCAGTTGAAATTCATCATTGATACTGTTAGTATATCGAATTGCTTAATATCAAGGGGTGGAGTGCTATGGGGACTCGTGGAAACGGCGTTCCCTTACTTTTTTGGCGCTAGTCAATGTACACACACACACACACATCCGTGTAACGTGCATTCCCATACACCTCTATTGAGCACTACACCGCTGTTTATACCACCAACACATTTAAAAAAAAGCCATGTTATATATATATATATATATATATATATATATATATATATATATATATATATATATATATATATATATATATATATATATATATATATATATATATAATTTTGAAGTTGAAGATTACAAGATGTATAATATAGAAGATAAAGAGCAAAGACTTATACAATTATTTTCCACTCAAGTTACAAAACTATCTCTCTCTCTCTCACACACACACACACACACACACACACACACACACACACACACACACAGATATATATAATTTCATAAGTCATATGACTGACAATATTAAGATTTTATGTCCAAAAAGTACTTTATTGAATAGTCAAAGTTAATTATCTTGCCTGAACATCAGCATTTGGCTAGGATATATAAAGCACGAGGTTGAACAAAGCGGGAACGACGAGGATAAAGAGAGGAAAGTATTCAAAAAGATAATTTTTTCAATGACATGTGTCAAACACACTGTGGGAAGTTCAGAAAATCGGAAGGAAAGAGAGAGGATGCACAAAAATAAATAAATAAATAAATAAATAAATAAATAAATAAATAAATAAATAAAATAAAAAGGAGCAAAAGCGGGATTAAAGTGAGTACATACGTCCGTCTAGAGCGAGTAGTTGCGGAGGCGATCGCGAATGATTTGGAAAAATGGGGGAAATTGATGTTTACAGCTGTTCATGGCCGGTGGAAGTAATATCTGCGTTAAGGAAATCTTTTTTGACTTTTCAATAAAAAAAATTATGAACGGCATCAAATATATTAAAGTTTACTTCGTACGGTAGCGTTGTATCGCCATAAAAGAAGGCGTTTAAAGTTAAATTACGATATGGTGTTTAGGATTTAACTCGATATGTATTTAAGTGTCTGGGAATATGAGTGTCACAATCATATAATGTGCGTTTTAAAGTTGTTAATGGAACCAGTTTGACGAGTCTCAATAGATTATGGAGTCCATTCCAGAGACAGACGAGTTGTAATAAAGACTAGCTTGTAGTAAATATGAATGATTTACATTACGTAAGTCATAACAAGTAATATCAGTAACAGCTAGTAGAATCAGAGAGGTGAAATAGGAAGGGCTTGAACCAATTATCGTTTTATACAAGAGAGAAAGTTTGTATTTTTGTCATCTGGATTCAAGACTTTCTCAACTATATTCCGCTGTGTAGTGCTTCAGTAAAAACTAATTTTGTGGTACCAGTCACAATGATGGCTGCCTCATTTTGTATTTTTCGAGCTCTCTATTCTCGAACAATGTGCAGTTGTCCCAAGTCACATTACTTTATTCCAGAATGGGTTGTATAAAAGATGTCACTGCCCATATTGGGTGCACAGGGTGTTCGGTACAGGTGGTCCTCCTTCTCCTCCTCCTGATGTCGAAATTATTGTTTCCATATCTGACCTAAAATCTGTGTCATAGCTGAAATGTGGGCTTGTAAAAGACATCCTCGTACCTATGTATACCTAATATGCATATCTTTCAAAACAAACATTTGCCAGGTTGCAAATTGACACAGTTGCAAATATGCACCCCGTGTGCAAAGTTTGTTCATGCGAACAAAGTATAAATAATTAAGTAACAGACATGAAGATTATAACTCAAATAATCTTAAAATGTAAGGCGGCTTAAAAACAAGCTTTTGATCCATTCATCTATCTGTCTCCTTGCCTATATAATTACCTATCTACTTATCCATGGGGTGCAGATGTCAATAAGTGCAGTGTGTCTTTTTTCAGTCCCTACCTCTAGTGCTGTTATTGGGGTGGCTGTTTCTTCCGGTCTACATTTCCTCAGGGGTAAGCATAAAACTAACACTGATATCTTGACCTAAATTTTAGATATTCATTAGCAAACTGAAAGTATAATTATACTTACAATGAAATTAAATGTGACTCTTTTGTCTTTATCAAAAAAAAAACAATCTCTAGATTAGGATGTGGAATAGTTTGCAGTGGTGCGTATGTGACTACTTACACGTACACATCAATATGGATTTAAATAACTGCATCACTTTGAAAAATGGAGAACTCTGTTGTCCATTCAGTTGTGTATATATTTCTTTATAACCGGTGTTTTCCCTTTGAAATAAGAATGACCAAGTACTAAAACACATATAAGATTGTTATGAAAAGTTTAGGCAAATTGATTGAAAAATTTCCTATTTGCAACAGGTTTAATGGGGAGAACGTTGGCGTATGTCTCTGCAACTTTCATGCACTGTGATTGAAATTTGTATACGTGTGATATTCGGGAAACAACGTGCTGTCAAAAAGAACTTAACACCATTTAATCTGACAATGGTGCATTAAAAATCGCAGATCTAGGTTTCATAGTATTGCCCCTACAATCTTGACCCGTGATGACACTGAGGCCGTTAATAGTGAAACAGACAAAGCTTGGGCAAAGATTCACGAAACGCTGAAAAAATACACCTGCGCATTTTAAGCGTATGGTAATTGTACCTGTAAATAAGAGTGCTTGGTTAGAAGTGCATGTGTCTTACACACGGCCGTGATGAGTCCGGAGAAGGTCTGCCTGTTAAGCAATTATACTCTGCAATCACATTACTAATAGAAGTGGTCTGCTGGACCCTCAAAGTTACCGGGAAAATAATCGAAGCGGAACCAACAACTGCTAGATGATATGCAACAAACAAAAATCTCTCGAAATATAAACGCGCGCGCGCATGTGTGTGTCTGTGTGTGTGTGTGTGTGTGGTCGTAGATGCTATTTGCGGAATCACCGATGGCCTTGGGTTTGCTGAAATTGTAGCAACAGAACCATCATCGGTACACCAGTCGGATTTGCCCGAGGCTATGTCAATGGTATCCGATGTTGCAAGCGGTGCTGGCAAGATAAGTTCGTTACGGATGCATTCGTAAATGCACATCAATGAGAAATTTCTTGCTACAGCGCAGAGTGGCCTTGCTATAATCAGTAAACTATACTGAAGAAAAAATATTAGCATGGCTGATTTCGAGACCGTGTTGGTTGAAATGAAAAAAAATTCTAAAATTTGAATAAATATTTGCCTGTGTATATCGTTCTGTCTACGACTTCACAGTACTACAGCTCTCAACCCATGACCTTTCTTTGCTGATGATTTTCGAACCGCGTGTGTCTGTGATTTCAGCCCACATGTGTACACCTATTCCAGTTCGCAAAGTCAAGCGATCCTGTGTTTGCATTCACGAGAGAATCATCGCACTTTCATGGGTGTGTTAAGCGAGGTCGAGGCCATGGGGAATAGAAGGCTTTGATCCTAGTCTCGAACTGCGGTCTCGAACTCTCATTCTCATACCATCCTTACGGAAATTATGCTGTATAGAATACTTCGATGCAGCATTATTTGGGTCGCAATTTTCGAACATTTTATTTTCACTCTAGTTTACATATATTTCCATTCCATAAATAGAAGTAATATGGTTGCAAACGGATTGAAAACATACTTATTTGAAATGTTTCCTTTTTTCTTAATATCTCTATAAATACATAGATAATGTATCAAATTAATATGAAATATTGTCAATGATTGTTAGTATGGCACGCATATCAAGTCCTTTTTCCTTTGACACTTAACAATATATATTATATTAATTCTCTAAAAATGGATTCATTTTGAAGGTGTACACCCTGCCGGAGTATCTACAGAAACGATTTGGAGGACAGCGACTGCGAATCTACATCAGCGTCTTGGCGGTTATTCTGTACATAGTTACAAAGCTTGCGGTAAGGCATACAGTTAAGTTTATAGACTGTTTTACTGTCAGCTACAGTTCTGCAGGGTTTCTGTCCTATTTTGGCCACACCTTGAATCTGTATATTTTAATTATTTCTTGTTATTACTTTATTTATTCATCCGCATGTACATGTCCACATCTTTTTCTCAGGTAAACTGCTCAGGAAGCATTGAAAATGTTGTAATATTATTTGGAAAGTAAATGATGTAATATCATCTGGTACGTAAATTATGTAATATCGTTATATATCACTAAATAAATATTCCCTTCTTCTCTCAATGGTGATTTATTTTAAAAACTTTATTTGAGCTCTACTGGTCATAGACCAAAAGAGCTTATGGATTGCCCCGTCGTCCGTCTGCCTTTTTTAGCCCTAAATCCATTTGTCCTTCCGTCCGTTAGCACAAGTATGTTATTGCAACTATTCCTAAGCCACATAGAGCATTGCCGTGGCACTTTACACACATACATTCATCCCATGGTCTAATTGGTCCTAACTGAAAATGGTGCTGCTCGGGCACCCAATATGGCTGCCAAGTTGGCCATATTGAAAACTTTGTTATCGCTACTCCCCCATATCAACATGCGGTTTTCACTAAAACAATTCTTTTGGATATCTAATTGTCCCTAAGTGAAAACTGGGCCGATCTGATGCCCAATACGGATATCATGAAAATTTCCTCTTGAACGAAAATTATTATTTTCTTTGGGTTTTCGCCAGTAGACTTACTATGATGTATGGCTGGTTCAAAATGAAAATGGTGCCGATCTGATGTCTAGTATGGCTATCATATCGGTCATCTTGAAAATATTGTTATTACTACTCCTCCTGAATGGATGATGGTATTAAAATGGTACTTAACGACTTCTTATATCGTGTTGGTCCAAATGGTGCAATTCAGACATTCACTATGCCTGCCACAGTGGCCATATTGAAAATCTTTTCATTACTAGTTCTCCTGAATGAATGGCCATATCAGCATGATGTTTTCACTGAAACACTTCTAATGATGTTTTGTTGATTGCAAATGAAAATATTGCGGATCCGACTTCTAATAAGACTGCCACAAGGGCCATCTGGCAACCTTCTTATCAACACTACTCCTAGATTCTTGGTCGTAGCGACATTGTACTCTCACCAAAAGACTTCTTATGATATCTAGTTTGTACCAAATAGAAATGGTGTCAATCTGATTTCGTTTTATCGTTACTCCTCCAGAAAGACATATCAACGCGGCGTTTCCACCAGAAGACTTATAAAGATGCTTTGTTGGTCCTAACTGAAAATGGCGCCAAGCTGATAACCAGTATGTCCACCACAGAAGCTAATTTGAAAATCTTGTTATCGCTGAAGTGTATAAAAGATAGTTTGAGCACTCAGCATTTAAAAGGAAAAAAACTACTAGAAATTATGTTCAGTCAGGGAAGTGTTTGTCCCTTCAATGGACTGTTGTTTCTTTTCAATTTTGACGTCTTGTGAACTTTCATTGATCCTTTAAACATATCGGTTCAATAAAGATACTACTACCATTAGCAATAAAATAATTATACAATCCTTAATTAACCATCAGGAACACTTCATACAAATTTGTTGTGATACGTGTGATTTGGATTTTTAACATAGCTTTAACAATTTTTCAGACATTTTACTACGATGTCTGCAGTGTGGCAGTTTATAGTGATGTCTAGTACTGGGGCATCATGCCGCAGACATGTAGCATGATGTCCCACCCAGTCACATTATCCTGACACCAGGCCGACCAGTCCTAACACTAACCTCTTAATGCTGAGCGCCTAGCGAGGCAACTGTTAGTACCATTTTTTGTAATTCTTTGGTATGACTTGGTCGGGGTTTGAATCCGCGATTTCCCGTATCAGCGGACGCTCTAACCACTAGGCCACCGGAGCGTTCCCTAAATTTGTTTCAGCAGAGACAATGTATATACCCTTTTCGGAAGATGTTTATGGTCATTGTATCGTGGGACAACTTATATGTTCTGCCAGAAAGGGCAGCAGACTTGCAACTTCAGTATTTAGTAAAAATGGGACTTTTTAAAGGACAATGCGAATATTTAGCATAAAATCCACAGAAGAAATAAATACAGTGATGATAAGATAGACAAGAATGAAGGAAAAGAAATATTAAAAATATCAGTGAAGAAAAAAATGTACGAAGGATCTACCACACTTCTGAACTTAACGTATATGTTGAAAATTTAAAAAATATATAACAAAATCATCAGCTAAGACATTCAATACTATGAACATAGATGACCTGATCGAGATGCAAGAAATCGTAGATAATTAGATGAATATCTACTTTTAAAAGATTTAACTCGTCAATTTGTTTTCATTCATCACTGTGCCAATTTCTTTATCTTCAGGTCAGTATTTTTGCCGGAGCATTGTTTATTCAGTTGTCTCTGGGTTGGGATATGTATCTATCCATCGTCGCTCTCCTTCTGGTCACAGGATTTTACACTGTATTAGGTGAGTTTGCTCCTTTGAAGCAGTAGTCCTCAACCGCTACTGATTATACGTTCATACAAATATTCAGAAAATGTCATTAAATGGATAAAAGTGAATGTTGGTTTCTTTTGCTTTTTTGTATTTGTATTTTTGTTCATTTTGGCATATAATTTTTATTACGGATAGGTTTTCTATGACTTAGGAAAGTGTATTTGCTATCTTTGCAACGATAAACTATAACTGACCTTTCAGTTCACGAAATAGAAATGATTTTAAATATACATTTGAATGTAAAAGCCGAGCCCAGGGCTCCCTAAACCAAGGCACCTTTATACGTTAGGGGCCATTAAAAAAAAGATATTTAATAAATATTCGTCTGACTGCAGATTATACCATCGCCTGGATTTTTCCTTTGAGTTCATTCTTTACTACAATAAGTTAAAATGAGAGAGTACTAACCCTGGGTAATTCCTTTCAAGAGAACCTACGTCAAGGCAGTTTTCAGTAATATTCTGTTGTAGTTTATGCGGTTTAAAATTTCTTGCTTGCCTCACAAAATAGTAGTTGACGGATTCCATTTAAAAAGATTTATTTATTTATTTATTTATTTATTTATTTATTTATTTATTTTTTTAGGTGGTCTTGCAGCAGTGATCTATACTGACACCTTCCAGACAGTAGTCATGACACTCGGCTCTTTCGCTCTTGTTGGAATAGGTCAGACTACTTATCCTTGCCTAATTTATCGTATGCATTTCTTGTAATGAGGTTACATGAGCTCATTTCATATTTTGTTTTCGATATTATATGTATGTGGTATTGAATTTTTACTCAAAAATAGTCATGCGGATTAATGGTTTTTGCAGTGGCCGATGAGGTTGCGAATTGATCCGCCAAAACAATGATTCAAGATAACCTATTTATTGCGTGTTTTAAACCATTAAGCAATATACAACCATTATTTTGTAAAGTCGTCACTGAAACAACAAAAAAGAAACAGAGACAGTTGGACTTAAACCTAATACATTTAAAAGACCCCTCCCCGTCGTATATCCTCAATAATGGAACCCTATTCGTACTTTTTTACGACACCACATAAAAGTGATGACATTTCTTAAAATAGTAGTACTCCTTCTCGTTGTGCAGATGAAGAATCTAAACTCCTGTAAGTAATCAGGCGTTATTAATATCGGAATATAATATATTGCCTTTAGGTAGCAGATAACAAGATTTCAGCATAAAATCAGCACTTGACTGTACTGTATGTGCGTCTCTGTCCTTTGAGACGGCAGTTCTTTGTTCATGCATAGTGTGTAATTGTTCTACAAGCTTCATGACTCCTGCAAAATGTGAAGGCCAATTCTTATCATTATAAAATTTAATAAAAGTAATGACGACTCTCCAGATGTAAATAAAAAAATATAGTATAACTCATGTTTGCAAATATTGTCTAAGCAGACAAGTAGGTCGTATGAATATATAAGTAGTTCTAGTCTGGTCTTATGAGCTAAGTATTTCTAATGTTTCCGTGTAACATTATGCGAATTTAACCAATATAAATGCTGGCTGTAGAAAGTCTTGTAAAAAAATTATATCATTTTCTGGTCATACTGTAACATTAACTAGTTTATTAACCACAATTTTTTCTTCTTCTTCATATTATTTGCAATGTCACATTAAAAGATCCCTCTAAAATCTCGAAAAATACGTTTTGTTTACTCTGTTATCGTCGTCTCCAACCGCTATAATTTTGGATAATAAATTAGAAATGGCTGACGTCGGAAGTGCAAATGTTCGGCTTCAATCGGACGTCATCTGTGTTCAGGACGGGAAAATATTGAATAGTTTTAGTAATTCAGAATGAGTGTTAATTGTGTTTATTCCATACCCATCTAATCCTGTATGATTGATCTGGTATTTTGTAAGGGTATCAGTCCATATTTCAATATCGTACACCTAGCCTGATACTAATGAAGGATTTTCATTGATGTCTGCGGCTTGATTTGGTTCAATACACCCAATCAAACACGTAAGGGTCATGTTTATTTTAATTTCTGTTCACACTTTATAGAGAAAATATTTCAACAGCATAAATAAGGGCTATTTGAGAAATAAATAACTGCATTTTCGTGTTTTGTCTCAAGTTAAGGAAAGAACTAACTTCATGTGGCGAATGAATACATCTCCGCCTGACGGGCTGGAGGTATCTCTTTGCCATATGAAACTCTTATGTAGTTATGTGGATAAAGTATATAATAATAAATGTGTAATATTACGTCACAAATGGCTTCATTATATATAAAGGCTTAATGTCCGTACCATCTAAATGTGCTTCAGGTGTATTTCACTAAACTACGACGAGATTTTTGTATATAATAAATGATTTTTGCCAAGTAATTAATTTAATCTTTCATCTTTTCAGCTTAAATTTCTATGAAGCTCGTTGAATAAGTTCAATCTTTTTGCTCGACAAGGTTAGCCAAATAGAGAAATTGGTCAACTGGTTTCCATAATTTTATCTTTAAAAACCAATGGATTCTTATAAGATCTACTAATATTTATAGACTGATCATATTTCTAAATGTTATAAATTGAATCCTAGACATGTCTGATATCGCTAATCATATCACATACTACCAGTAGGATTGCCTTGAAGCTTTACACATGCATTTGTTCCATGGTTCAATTGGTCCTCAGTAAAAATGGAGCTGCTTAAACATCTAATATGGCTGCCACAGCTCCCTCTTGAATATCCAATATGGCTGCCACAGCGTCCCTCTTGACAATCTTTTTATCACTACTCTTCCTGAATTGATGACCATATCAACATGAGGTTTTCACTAAAAGACTTCAATAATATTGGGTTGATTATAAATGAAACTAGTGCCCATCAGACGTCCAATCTGGCCACCACGACATCCATCTTGAAAATGTTGTTATCGGTTCTCCTCCTGATTGGATGGTTGTATCAACATGATATTTCTTCTAAAAGACATCTTACGATGTCTTGTTGGTCCTAAATATTAATGGTACTGACTAACACCCAATATGGAAACCAAAGGAGCCATATTAAAAATTCTTTTTTTCGCTAATATCTCCAGTAGGGATTGTCGTTTCGGCATGTGGTTTTTACTTGAAGACATCTTATGATGTCTAACTGGTCTTAAAAAGGAAATTATGCCATTCGTACATCCAATGAGGACGCCATAGCAGCCGTCCTGAAAATCTTGTTATCACACCTCTACTTTAACAGAAAGTAATAGTGGCATGGGGTTTTCACGAGAAGACTTCTTAAGATGTTGAGCTTGTCTTAAGTACAAATGGTGCCGATCTGACGTCTAGTATGACCGAGACAGCAGACGTCTTGAGGATCTTCTTATTGTTACTCCTGAATGGAAAGTCATGTCTTGAAAATATTGTTATCTCTTCTGCTCTCCAAATGGATGGTTATGTCAGTACCAAAAGACTTCTAATGACGTCCACATTGCCCTGAATGAAAATGGTGCCAAGCTGACATCCAACATGTATACCACGTTCACTAATACGAATATCTTGTTGTAGCTGAAGAATATCAGAGATTGTTTCAAGAATAGGCAGTTAAATAGAAGAAATTGTCTTACCTTGAATTCCTGGGAATTATTTTCGCCCAGTAGAGCGTCAGTCCTTTTGAGGGGCTCGTATTAAAATCTAAAATGCATATCCAAATCCTAAAGTAACCAGTAAGCACTGTAGTTATGGGGAAAAGGGTGTCTAACATAGATTGCACATTTCAAAATTATCAATACATAAAGAATTAAAGTCATCGAATTTTATACTGCAAGTTTATTGCGATTGACAAATACGGTTTTAAACAGGTATTGTCATATTGGGGCGAATATGTCTTAGGATTTCCCGCTGTATAATTGTCATTACATAAATAAAGACATCAATAACCTATTATGTAACAGGTTTTTATAAAATTGGTGGGTACAACAATCTGGAACACCTTTACATGGAGGCAATCCCGTCCATTCGAAACTCAAACAGCACGTGTGGACTGCCACGATCTGATTCCTTTCATATTCTACGTCATCCTGTGACATCAGATAACCCTTGGCCTGGTCTTATTCTTCAGAGCAGCGTGGGTTGTATCTGGTACTGGTGCTGCGACCAGGTAACCTTATATTTCATTTATTTGCATCTTAACATAGATTGCTCATGTGAGGAAGCCATGTTGTATATATATATATATATATATATATATATATATATATATATATATATATATATATATATATATATATATATATAAGTTAATGACATTTTTAATGCTAATGTCCTATGATCGTAGTCTGCACTTTAAAGATAAGTCATGTAGAGTGTACGTTGTTTCGCTCATAAGTTTCAAGGTTAAGCAGAATTAATAGCTCAGATAAACATCACGTGATACCTTGAGGACATAACTTCTTGTGAATGGAGGACGTGGATTTTCTTAAACGGCTCCTGACGTATTTCCTGATTAACCAGTGTATATCAGCTGATTTTTTACTGCTAGGGTATTTCGAAATACCAAGAATGAGTCATTCAAAGCCCTCTATTGCACTGTGACAGTGCAATTGCGTGACTATTGCGTGTTGGTTTTGCATATAATATAATTATTACGCGGAATTAGACAATCTTAGTAATACTGTTGTTCACTTACGCGTTATATGAGATGATTGATTCACCTATTTGATATAATCATTAGTTGAAATCGCAGTACTCTAACACTCAGTTAAATACTCTTTGGATATATAATAGCTGTGAATTAATTGAAAGACATTTAGATTAATATCTATATTGGAATTACCGTAAATTCATATAAAGACATTTTGAGATTATATGAGTGATTTTTTTTCTGTACTGCTGACACGTCAATACACCAGTGACAATATTCGAAATACCTTTGGAACTTATTCAGATTACTCTGAACTATGGAATTGATAGAACTTTGAGAAATTTAGGAATTCAGTCACCATATTGTGAGTTATTTTTAATTCTTTCACTTTGTGTTTTAGGGAATTAAACTTATATTTCAGTTATACAAAACTTGGTTTTGTTCTTTATTGTTAACTAGTTTGAGACCATAGAACTGTAACAGATTATCTTTCTCAATCGAACAAAAACAAAATTCTCGTTTTTCCGACGAACGAGGCCAATTCCAGCACATTCGGGCATGGAAAACAAAAGCAGGATTATAAGGATAATATTGAAAAAATCTCAGACAGTTTATCAGAATTCAGGCTTTTTTGGAGCTCAATATCTGCTATTGACAGAGGATACAAAATTTACTTTAACAAAATCTAGTCAATCAAGCGCAAGTTGAAAATATTTGATGCGTCGAATTAGTATAAAGCAGGTGGAATATTAGAACGAAATTTCGTTGCTATTGTTATGACCAGCCAAATACTGAAAGATGTGAATTATATGACTAATGAAATTAAGTACTTACAAAATAAATGGATAAAAGAATATTTTCATCGTCATTTTACCAAGGTAATAGTACAGCGAACACTGGCAGCGAAAAACCTGTCTCATGCAAAGGCAGGGTCTCTGATAGCAGGATACCTGAAGCTGTTGCCTCTCTTCATAATGATTTTCCCCGGGATGATTAGCCGAGCTTTATATCCAGGTATTGAACATTTTGTCTTAATTTGAGAATGAGGACGACGATGACGACGACGATGATGACGACGAAGAACGATAGTGATAATGAAAGGCAGTAAATAACTTCATAAAATCATGAACATGGGCGGTAGCGATACTTTTTGGCAATGCTTCTATAATTTTCTAAGTGATTTTGTACGTATTATGGACATTTAACTGCATGGTAAGCTGGAATGTCTACACTTCTTATCACTTCCAAAGCTGATTTTTTGGTGTCATCTTTTACTTAGCTGAAACATGTGAGCATTACTCAGAAAAACCTGAATATATAATGCTATTTAGATTGATCGCATGCTCACTTACAATGTGTAGAAATCCAAACTTGAACTTTTGTTACAGTTGTTTTTGCTTTTTTTTTTCGTCTTCTCTTTTTTGTGTTGCCGTTTTTGTTGTGTGCACATTAGCGAGAAACGAGACACTGCAATCACTTTTCTGGAGGCGGCAATGTTTCTTGTCTTTTTTGTTTTTGTCTTGTTTTATTTTTGGTTTTGGTTTTGCTTAACGTTTTTCATTTGCGTGTATTTCATACGCCCCTTGATGTATTTTCTTCATATTTGTTGTGAACAGATACGAAACAAAAACAATTCATTCAGCCATATTTTCGCTTGCCCATTCTACTTCATGGTCACAGTTATAAAATCCAAGTTAAGTTCAGGTGTTAGTTACAGTTTTTTAATTGCTTATATTTCCTAAACCTCTTCATGTACCTTCTTAATATTTGGAATAAATTATTATGAACCAAAGACAATCAATTCTGCATCACGCGCGCATGAAACTCTGACCTCGTGATCAAGTCATCTTCGTAGAAAATTGTGTTAAGATTTTGATTAAAGGTTTTTTTGATTTGATTTAATTTCCTAAACCCCTGAATGGATTTTCTGCATAATTGGACTCTGTCTCTCTCTCTCTCTCTGACTCTGTCTGAAGTCAAGGTCACATGTTTTACAACAATGCTTTGTTCGTGGGGTCAAAATGCAGGCCCTAAACTTCTTGTTTTCATTGTGTTTGAGTGAGATGGCCGCTTGAAAGAGCGGATTTTTAAGGTTCCAACGTGGACTAACCGGTATGATAATAAAACAGATTATATAAAATGCATTTTACTTAACAATTTATGTAGTAGAACTGTGTCAACTAAAACTTAATATTAACTTCACAATTTTCTCTCAGGAAATAATGTCATATTTATTTGTAACATTTAATTGCAGATGACGTGGCATGTATTGACGCGGACGTTTGTGAAAAGGCCTGTGGTAACCCCGTTGGCTGTTCTAACATTGCCTACATCAAGCTTGTCCTCGAGTTGATGCCAACAGGTTAGTTTGTCACCGTACTTTGAAAACTTTAAAGTACTAACTCAAACTATAAACAAACAGAGCCCAATCATACACTTGCAGGTGTGGTCTTTGATTTTAACGTTGTCCATAGAAACATTATGAAAATGCATGAGTTTAGGATTTTGAGCCGGTGTTTGCGTTTCTTTTTCAAACAGAATATGTACAAATGAAGCCAGATTGTAAATACCTCAACTTTACTTTCACAGTCCACAATGTATATCTTACTAAAACTGTGGGTTTCCTTCAGGCTTGCGAGGACTAATGATGGCAGTTATGCTTTCGGCCATAATGAGTTCCCTGACCTCCATCTTCAACAGCGCCAGTACGATTTTCACAATGGACCTCTGGCGGAAAGTGAGGAAACAGGCCACAGAGAGGGAGCTTCTCATAGTCGGCAGGTACTAGGCTAAAATTACCAATGTGATGCTTAAACGCTGCCTAGCAACGTGTAATTCCATACAGAACTCTATGTCTATGATTAGAAGAGCGCATAATCTTAAATGGCTTTCTCTTGGTTCACTCTGAACGTTACTTTCATGAGATAATTCACTAATCTCCGTCCTCTCGATGGAGAGATATTTATCGTTATTCTGTGTGAGATATACGGAGAAACAAAAACATTGACGCATCTCGTTTTCAGAAGGTCTTATCATGATTCGGTATGCAATGACTGCGTGGATTAGGTTGTTGAATGTTGTATGGTGCGAAAACACTATATTACATTTGACCTCTGTTTGAGATGATGTTTAGTATTTATCGTGGTTTCTTGTGAAAGCAGAAATAACCTCTGCCCTCTTCTTAACAGGGTGTTTATCGTGGGGCTGTGCGGAATCAGCATCCTGTGGATTCCTCTTGTGCGGTCCTCCCAAAGTGGACAGCTCTTCATTTACATCCAGGCCGTGCAGGGGTATCTAGGAACTCCAATAGGTGCGCTTTTCCTCTGGGCTATTCTCTGGAAGAGGATGAACGAATACGTAAGTTCATCATAGACAAAATGGCAATGGTTTTCGATATAACATGTTCAGTTACAAGAAATATCTTTGCCTAAGTACGTGCTTCATACATCACATTTAGTGTGGATGACGTTTAAGTATGGTTGATTATTTCCAATCACCCCCAAAATGGAGGCGCTAGATTAGAAGGAATTTGTGTCTTTTTAAAGGTATTAATGGGTTGGTTAATTTTATTCAAAGCAATTGAAACAGTTAATAAACGGTTTTTGGGCAACCTATCGTCATAATGAATTATGCGACAGTATATAATGCAATAATCGAAAATTTTTTTTTTATCTGTATGGACGATTTGATGCCCAATATTCTATCTTCGTATGAAGTTAAATTCCATTAATGTCATCAAAACGTGTGTGAAGTTGAAAGCGATTCTTAAACTTAAATGTGTCTAACGCATGTACCACTGATGTTTTTGCAAGCATTCAGTTTTTAAACCTGCACACAAATATTATAATATACTAAGTTATACTATAAACCGATACCAGAGAGATTTATTTATTTTTAATGTATCTTTCTTGCCGGATTTCTGCCTTTATTCAGGGTGCCTTCTTCGGAATTCTAGTAGGTCACCTGTGCGGCGTAATACGCATGTCCATTGACTTTGCATATCCGGCTCCAGAGTGCGGTGAGGTGGAGTCTCGGCCGGCCATCTTGTACAATGTCCATTACACATACTTCGGCCAACTGGCGTTCTTAATAACATCCCTTACCATCGTCATCGTTAGCCTAATGACCAAAGCACAGCCAGAAGAAGAGGTAAACGTTCTATCCAATCCCTGAACACGCCGTGTCTTCAATGTTTGGTACCCGCTATTTATTTTACAAGTTGTAGTAGTTATTCATGTATGTAAATAAGTGGCGGCACAATGCTTTGACGCTTGTAATAGTCTGAAGTGGTGATAATGACGATGATAAGGAATCCTCATAAACCGCAATGATAACAAAATTTACATACACGACTGAGTTTTCAAAAGTAAGGTTTTTCTGCTTTGGATGAAAGGAATTAAACGTATTTAGCACTGTTTCCACGTTCATTCCCCCGTCCTTTACACTAGAATGATTATACTTGTGAACAGGGGTGTAGTGCGAAATAAATAAGTGAGAGAACGTGAGGGAACACATATCACTCAGATGCAAGGGGACAATGGCGATCGCCAAAAAAAAAAAGTAAGGGAATGCCATTCCCACAGCACCACACTCCTGCAAGTGACCAATTACCAAGCACTCGATTAACCCCATAAACAACGAAATAATCGATGGGCCGAAGACATTGCCAATATATCGGCCTGCTAGTGGTATTCATCAGATCATCTTGGGTTATGAAATAAAAATCTTACCGTTTTGTTCATTGACAATGATATTTCATGATGCAACAATTGCAACCTGTTTTACGTCCGCCTCTTTAAAACAATCTTAGTGAGAAACGCATACAGTCACATATTTCTCTTTTTATGGTAATTTTACCATGATTACAATATGACATCATATACTAGCATTTTCCCCACAAATGGCAGAATTAGGGAAAGATGCCTTATAATGTGCCATTGTCTCGAGACCGACCAGTTTCGGATTGAAAGCGGCATTTGTCACCTTCCTATAGCAATGACAGATCACGTAGAAGCTAAGCAGTTTCTGAAACTAGCTACAATATTTAAACTTCTTTAAGATTCGCCTGTATTGCAGTGGTGATCAGTTCCTGCTCATTTCAGTCAAAATCGCACTATGTAGTACTTAATACGTTTCCATACAATGGTAGCAGAAGTCAGTATACATACATTCTGACTTTACATTTATTTTTAACATTAGTACCCATCTTAACTAATTAGTAACATTAGTACCCATCGTAACTAATTAGTAGCATTAGTACCCATCGTAACTAATTAGTAACATTAGTATCCATCGTAACTAATTAGTAACATTACTACCCATAGTAACTAATTAGTAACATTAGTATCCATCGTAACTAATTAGTAACATTAGCACCCACTGTAACTAATTAGTATCATTAGTACCCATCACTTAGTCGTGGAGATTTAGACTAACGCTCTCTCTGAAACGTGGTTAATTCCGATTTGTCAGTGTAGCCGCTGCTAAGCTCAATCCGAGACGGTAATAACTACATTTCCAATTAGTATATTATGACATTGTGCGTCTCTTACAGCTGCAGATGGTAATGTGGTGGACACGTGCTGATAAAACCTCAGGAAAGAAGGATATCGAGGAAATTCGTGACAATACACCAAAGGGTGAAATATCAAATGGTATATGCTTCTTGTTTTGTTATAATATTAAAATCACTATATTGTTACATTTAGTCGCGAAATGCATCACATAAATTTCTGTGAGATTTCTGCCATCGAAACATTTTTTCAAACGTCACGCTAAAATATATATGTGGTGAAACAAAACATTTTTGTTCAAATCCATCTTTGGATAAATTAAATCAGCAAATGGACCTTGGAATATCTGACACCAAATTGAATTTGTTGCACGTAAATATAAGCTATTTCAATAGTTCATAATTACGTTCCAGGGAATATTTGTATCAAATGATAGGTTTCCTTTATACTATTATTATTATTATTATTGTCACACCAGGACTATCGACCACGCAGATCAGCGATGGCCTGTCAGATGGTGCACCCACCAACGTTGGGGCATTTCGGCGCTGGTTAGATGTAGTCTGTGGAATTCCGGAAAGCTCATCAGAGGCGGACACGGTGATGACTCTAGCTCAGACGGATGCTTTCTTGAATGAAAAACCTTTGATTGCTAAAATGCTAAATCTTAATGCAGCCATTTCTTTAATTGTCATGGTCTTCCTTCTTGGATTTTATAGATAGACTCCAAATTGACGAACATATTGCAAATCAGTGGGGAAAAAAGCGATCGGAAGGCCATCGGTCAGTTTGTATTTTTTATAGTGAAAACCATATTCACAAACATTTCAGAGGCAAAACGTCAAAAGACAACCTTTTCAAAGACAAGGTCGCATATAACAGTTTTACAGACAGACTTTTAAATCTGTGTTTATAATAGTTTGTAGATGGGTGTGATGCATTGAGTCTTTTAGCTGTTACAGAACAAATATTCTTTTTTGGTGACTTACAATACATTAAACAAGGGATCTAACAAGTCGCATTATCCATTTACTGTGCAACATAAATAAAAATTGAACAGTTCGCTTAATGGTTTGCTTCATGGAATCTACTGTGTATTAATAGTCATTAATTCCGGAGATTCAGTAGCTTGAACGACACCATCGGCATCTAAAGAGCTTGGTGCGGCTTGGTATGGAAGTGTAGTGAGTCACTGTTGCATAATCCCCTGCTCTACACTCATATTCAACGTTCCTTCGCCTACCGTCGACAAATTTCCATTACGTATGAATGATTTAATTAGTAGCGATTAATTGACAATATACAGCGCTTTGATTACATGCCTACAATATGTATGCCACGCGAACTTAAAAACAAATGCAGATAAAAATCTACGAATATTTTAAACTTCAATTATACTAAGATGTATGGGAAAAAATATATTTTTGGATAATTTAGCTTCTTCGAGCTGCAACTGAGATTTTTACAATTTTGCTCAGATTTGGGCAGATAATGTACATTGCTTCATTCAATATGTCTAGTAAATTAATTCTTCTATGTAGATGACACGCTATTTAAGTGCAGGCAAATTATCTTTCACACACACACACACACACACACACACACACACATATATATATATATATATATATATATATATATATATATATATATATATATATATATATATATATATATATATATGGGGGGGGACAATTACTATATTTAACTTTTGCTAACCTTAGTACCCAAAGAATCTCGAGGTAGTTATATCACAACTTCACCACATACCACCAGCAGGTGGGAGGTCAAGTTTCTTTCATAGTTTGTAGATTTATTTTGTATGCACCGGGATTGGATTTTTATAGCTCGTTTATTGCTTATGTTACGTTTATCGTCCGATAACCATATGATAAATTTTGTTTTATTGTTACGTTTCTGTGTTTAGTTTTACATGTTTCCTGTACACTAGATACACTATCATGCTTCTTGTATGTTAGCCAGAACATTCATTTCGTTTTACATACACTAGAGACTGTTTTATTTTTCTTACCTTTTAGCCATACGATGAGTTTTGTCTAGATATTGTGGGCTTGGGGTGGGGATATATTTTTGTTTTATAGAAATAAAAAAGTAGTTCAGAAAGGTTACCGTATAGGGATCTGAGTTTTAAACTAAGAACAATTACTGAGACAGCACAAACGGGACTTGGAGGGATTGTTGGTTTTGAAAAATATATCCGTGACCCCAGAATTAAAGCGATTTAAACGGTTTGAGTGTTTGTGTGTGGCTGATCTAGTACACACTACACACACAGAGCACTTGTGATTGAAACTTTCATGTAGTTAAATTTTTTGTATTCCACGTAGAGGAACAAAACATGGTGACTGTCCATCCGTGTCCTTCCTATCTATATCATCGACAACACAACATCAGCAGAACAAGTCATTGAAAAACTTATATGGAACAAATAATGTAACGACTGCCTTAAGTAAATGTATCTCTACTACAAACTACTATATTAGCACTGTAACGTTGTCTCCTATGGTATTTTTGCTAATGTCTTAGGAGGACGTACAATTTAAAATTTTTAAATAGATGAGTATATAGCTTCGAGCCCCCAGTCAGCAATGCCGACGGTCAAGGTGGATAATATACAAAAAATAAAATGCGAGAAATAACGATTTAATAACAGATCTAACTATTCAAACAACACAAGTAAATTTCCACAATTTCTCCACTCGGTCGACCTATTTAATCTGCCAATTTCATCATCTGATGTGCAACGTGAGAATGTTTCCACTGCTATTTTACTCATCTGTATTATTTCTTTTTCCTTGACTGGTACTCCAGTATCCCTTCCATCCATCGATTACGTCCTTCACCCTTCCACTTCATTCACTTTCGTTCTTCGCTCTGCCTTCAAACTTCTGCCTCCGTTATTTTATATGGTCCCGTGACCTCTATAACCACTTCTCCCTAATTCGTCACCTTTGGGTGTCACTCGGTCCAACCCGAACAACTCCAAACAGTACCGAAATCTTCTCTGTACATATAAAGGGACGTATAGTCTAGTCTCCCTTTCGACGAGGACAATCTCGCATCCTCACACAACCTTTCATCAGCATCAAGGCGATTAAAATCATTAGGTCTCGCATACACTCACATCGAAATATTCCACACACGTGTGTACGATAAAATTAGGGTAATAATACAACATCGGTATTAACGAATCCTGATACATACATTCACAACTTCCGTGACGTGAGTACACGTATTTAATTCTCGATATAGTAGCTACCAACATCACACAATCAGACGCATTCTTTACCTTGCAAATCATTAGAGGTACACACAATGTTCAAATACAAATATGCAGATGCTTCCCGATATGTTAACAACTATGTATTCAAATTCAAAATTAAAACAAGTATAAGTTCGAACATAACTCATTAATTCAACACGATGCACACATCAGCAAATTACACAAATTAAATCCTAGCAGAGGCTAACAATCTACGTAATTCAATCTTGAATACTACTAATTTCTCTACAGAACGTTACGATAGGTAAACAACTCAAATACATAGGTGAGATTAACTCTATAAAGGTAGCTTCTACATACCAACATCATTCTAGTTATCAATTTCTACATAATACGTATAAACTTACAACACTCAGTTTGCAATGTTCCACAAATTCGGGCAAAGAATTCTTACCTTAAAAAGCTTTTCAAGTTTGAATTCCCGCTCTACCTTTTTACGAATGCCGGGCATTCGGAGTACGCATATAGATGCTTCCCGATGAGGTCACTATCAGACGATACTGTGCCCATTTTACCTGGACAACGGGCAACCTGGCAGTTTCTCCTATAGCCGATTGCCAAAATTTACCATTTTTAACAAGGCACATTTAAACAAGGTCAACTTATAAATCGCAAATATAGATACTAACAGAAAGCTTGATTTGCGTTCTGTTTAAGTATGTAATTTTCATAAAAGTATTAAGAGATTCAATGAAGTTATTTCAGCTTCCAAACACCATATAAAGTCAACTGTCAATCTACCAAATGACCACAAATATGGCGGCTGAAGACGACATTCGTGAACCATCTATTAGAATTTGCTTCCTAACTTGCTACACCCCTGCGTTGGTCAAAAGCCTGGCGAGTACTGAAGTGATCGTAAATTGACATGCAGAATAAGGGTCTGCTTCGGATAGGTGCCCCGCCTATATTTCCCTAACTCATCCCTGATTTGATACTAGGTTCTCTCTGAAATGTAGTCTACCTAGTTTCTCACGCAAATGTCAAATTTATTTCTCCCGCGGCTAGGCCGTTGCTCAGGTGTGAATAAACAACCTCTTCCGGTTTTACCAGTTACTTTATCTCTTTGAAGATAGTGCCGATTTCAACCGCAGTCTTGCACAAAAAAGGTCAGTCGCCATGGTCGTGGCAACATTCTCCACCCCCAGGTAAGCTGTATATATGAGAGCTGTCTTTATAACGTGACAAGCACCTATTATATATTTTATTCTCGAAACTACTCTGATGTTTTGTTTAATAAAAAGTACAATTGACCTGCACCATCTACGATGTCTGATAAAATCAGTTAGGTTGAACTGTGTCAATAGCTTTAAATCTCCAGATAGATTTACTTTTCTTTGGCTTAGGTGTCCGCGTCTTTTTCTTTTTTTAATGAAACTTCCTTAGATATGGTAAGATGGAACCAATTAAATAGAACGTATCCTGTATAGTTTACTAGTTATATAATTACTGTTTTATAATAAATTTGAGAAAAAGGATCTACTTGGAATCATGGAACGTCGGACGCAATCAATTTCTCTCTTACATTTCCAGCTGCAGGATGAATAAAAAGATGACGAACGGTTGTTTATAGGGAGATAACTCTGTAAGTACATGGCATCATATGAAAGCTGTATTTAAACACACACACGCGCGCGAGCGCGTGACCTTGCATGCGCTGGTTGCATGTTATCTCCTGAAAATATGTTCTTCAGTTGTTAAATTTTGTTAACTTTCTATATTGTCTTCACCTCGATTTTTTGTCGTGATGCATTCGTTGGTGGACACTGTCTTAAAGCTTACGAATGATCTCTGTCTTTTTCTCTCACTACTTTCCTAAGGATATAATTTACTCAACCCATCTAATAATTCGTTGTTATGAACCACTTTTTTGTCCACCCTTCCAGTCATCGTCTTAAGAACACTTCAACTCGTTTTAGCAAGAGAATGTATCATTCAATGAGAGATAAGAACACAACTGCCTTATCACCACCATTGATAGATATATAGATAACCGTAACCTCGACACGTTTAATTGTCAACAAGTGACAAGGTGTAGAGTATAGCAGCTGCATATCCTAGAAACAATGGAAGGCCTGAACCACTGGGGAGATATTTTAGTAGTTGTACTGTACTTTGTTTTCGTTCTTATTGTCTGTGTATGGGTATGTATTAGTTTTTACTTGTGACTGCATGTGAATGCACTTTATCAGAAGTTTGTGCGAAGCACTCCTCGCGCAGTACATGCGTGGCAAATATGAAATAGAAGTTCAACAATACTACATATAATTCTCCATATTAAACAATGTGTTATATTACGGTAAGCAATGTGTACCTGGCGGCTGTCATGTTTCTCCATTATGGTCATTATACAGTGCACTAATTGGTGCAGCGCAGTAAACTGTCTTTTGCAGTGTAATTCATTATCACCTGGAAATATGATTTTAAAAATTGAAGTATTAAAATTTATTTTTTAAGAGCGCAAAGGTGGACTGTTTCTATTTTTGTTTGAACGGTGCTTTAAACACGTGACTGACCACGACCTAATGTCAAGGAAGTATGAGCTAAGTACCTTCCTCAAGGTCACACCGAGGCAGCAGACCCGAGCTGGCACGGTCAGATATAACGCGTGTCAGGGTTCACTGTCCAAATGACCAGGACTTATATTAGCCAAACTGTTTACTTGAAACTTGGAACTGAAATGGATACGATAGTGTTGAGATACAAAAACCTGGTTGTAAAATTCAAAATATTTGAAACTAACTAATCGTGTTCATGCACATGTTTTGAGCAATATTGTGTCTCTATATTTTAAGACGTAAATGGGAACGGGCACAAGCCGCAAAGGGGCCCAATTGATCACTATTGTATATCAGTACATAAAACTAGGAGCAAGTGCTTTAATAATTGTACTAAAGAAATAATATAAACAGCCTATTTTTAACAAATTATTTCTGCAATGAACATTTTCATTTTTATTGCAATTTCATTAACTAAACATGACTTAATAACAAAACCGGCAACAACAAAGTTATGTCTATTTCATGACCAGAAAGTCCGACAAAAAGGACAAAATCAAAATTTACAAGAATATCACCTAATAAGTGAAGTCATAATAAGGTATTTTCTACCGAAGTATTACGAAGTCAGGAAGACTAGAGAACTAGCAAAATAGTGTATGCTTCCCTTTGAGGATCCGAAGATATTGGAAAGGTATGTACGTGATGGGGCAAATTTCTGTCGATCTACGAAAAGCACATTAGTATGGGCTAGAGAACAATTAATTAGATTTATGGGGACAGGCGCTTGTTAAATCGCTATACTTCAGTGATTCCAAATGTCTGGTCGTAGTGGTAGAGATTTTTAAATTAAGCATTCGTTTACTTAACCGCGAGAAAGACTATTAGGGACACAGCTAACTTCGATTTCATAGTAGATCTGTCGAAATTGAAAATTTTCCAGAAACCGTTGGTCGAAAACCTGGAAGGTCAAGTTGACCCAAATTTTGGCGCATAGATAAAAGGCGGTAAATATATTTCATTCTGATTGGTTACGCTAAATAAGGGTCGTGTTTCCCACACGAATTTTTATTGCTGTAAATATTTTCCTTCCCCACCCACCCCATCGAAAAATCTTATTAGTCTAAGTTTTGCTGCAAGAGTAAAGGTACAGGGGACTTCGAGAGTCAGTTTGGAAGAAATTCTCTTGTAAAACATTTGTCCAAGGGACCGGATGTCTAGAAGGTCGACGGACACAACTTTGGCGGTAGAAGCTAGAAATGCTTAGAGAAAAAGGGCGGAAAATAGCTCTTCAGACGTATTCCCATAGTATCCTCAGATGTACCTACGCATTGACGTATTCGAGCATATGTATATCTACATGCTTAAATATCCACCTACCCACACAAAGTTTGAGGGCCGAAGGGAGGCGAAACAGTAGGAAGGTTGTAGAGAAAAAGGAAAAGGAAAGGCGAAAGGACAGAGAACAGCTACAGGGAGATTGGAGTGAACCAGAGACAAGCAGGTTATGCAGTTGTGCAAGGCAACGACTTCGATTGTTCACTCGATCGTATGATGAACTAATCCTATCAGTTAAACAGATCGGCTATTTTTATAAATATATTTGTGTTTGTTTTTTTTAAAAATTCGGTGAAAGCTTTATTCCAAAAGAAGTGCATCTTCCTAATGTATTGTGTTATCACCATTGTTTATGTAATTGATTAAATTTTGTTTTTCTGTGTACGGGGGGCTCGAGTTGTTCTGTTCTATGTATCTGCTCAGATCTCTATTTATTATACCTATAAGTTTACTCGATCCGGGCAATAACACCGAGGGCGATCATCTCCTAGATAACGAGAACCGAATAAAGCGAACACCTTGAAAGAAGGTACAATCTGCCAATCAATCCTCACCCTTTACAAACAGTGGGGGCGCTTTACAAAGTACAAATATGGTTTATTGCGGTGAATCGGTCCAATAGTTTATACCTATGCATTTCTTGTTTGCGTCTTCTCATAGTTATGAACACATAAGCACCTTACATCAGGATTTGCTTTCAGGTCATTTGTTTCTGAAGTTGGTATTTTCTTCATTAAAATGAAACAACAACAACAACAATAATAATAATAATAATAATAATAATACCAATTTTTATTTCCGTGCATACAAGGTTATTACTTTTCAGATCGTTCACAGCATTGCGTAATGCATAATATTTTTGTAAAACAAATGGCGAATTTTAACGAGCTACGTTCTTACCTCCATTCGTTTTAGAAAATAGAGTTTTAACGCACCCTGTGTTTTGCTTTAGATGCAACTTATATCTAATTTCTGTTTTTGTTCAGCTAGTTGATTTCCATGGAGCAGCAGAAAGGGTGAACAAACCACTTGCTTTAAAGTCCATTTATGAAAATAAAGCTTCATACGAAAATAATGAAAAATATAAGGTCAGTAACACAGAACCGAAGCCTCTAACCAAAACCTAGAGCTTCTCTAATTTGGTTTATTTTGTTACTCTATCTTTGTCGTTCGTGTTTTAAAAAAAAATTGTATATGTTTTCTTTACCCACCGTGACACTTATTTGTGGTCGCACCCTCTCTGCTGCTGTTTATATAAAGAATTTGAATTTAAAATTATTATAATGTCTCTTAATCCCGAACATGAATCAGGAAATGAATTTAAAAAATTTAGAGATGAAGCAAGAGAAAATGAAGTAATAAGACGAGTCCAAAATGATTCTAAATGAGAGTTAGATAGAGCTAATCGACTTATAAAGATACTGATGAGAAATCTAAAAATAATGAAAAACTAATGTCTCAACCAAATATTGTTTCAAGACCTATACGATATCGCGATCGAGGATCATGTAAATTTATTGTTACAAATCCGTGTGGAGTAGATTGTGCTTTTGAAAAGAATTTTTTGAACTTAATCATGTCCATGTCCCCACTACACCAAGTCTGATGAATGTTTCGCAGAATATGTGTATGGACTCCATTAAACACAACTAAAATATTGCAGTTATCTCTGATCACTTTAGGTATTGTGTATATCGCTGAGTAACATAAATCACATCCGTGTTTTATGTCTGCCTCGAGAAAATATACGAGATGGATTTGATTGTTTGTCCATCATTATATCATCGTATACTACGACATTATTAATAAATCCATCGAGGTCATCTACAAATGGGGCTTCATCAATATCAGTGATAAAATCTATAATATCATTACCATCCTCGTCCAACAATTTTGCATTTTCATTAAAATCTTTGAGCACATCGTAGCATCTCTGATCATCTACAGATGGTGCCACTAAATATAATTTATCCCACCTGAGCCATCTCATTTTCAAATCAAGCAGTAATTGTGTTTTACCCAATCAAAGTGCACCTATTATTATCATTCGGGTGGAATTCAGTAATGCTGAAATAATGTTTTACTGGTTCTTGCTTTCGTGTCGCTGAGAAATGAATGACATCCATGTTGTACAAAAATAATAAATAATATGGATTTATATTGTGTTCGATGCAAAGCATCCACCCCAACCAATGGATTAACAACTTTAACATCATAAAATATAAAACGTGCACTTACTGGTAAGTGTGTAAAATGTGGTACAAAGAATACAAATTTATCTTACTGACACAGTCAGGATACAACGTGGCTGGTGGTGATATAGCCGCTTCATTAGGAAAATTACCAGGAGCTCCAGGAGCTAGATATCCAGGAGAAAAACATCTAACCGGTTATAATTATTGCGGCCCTGGAACTCGACTTGATATCCAACTTGACGAGCGAGATCAACCAAGACCTGGAGAGTATCCAATAAATGCGATTGATAAAGCATGTTACGTTAGTGATGTAGCGTATAAAACCAAAATCTAAAACAACGACATATTGCAGATGTGAAATTGATTCACTCGTTAAATTCCATAAATAAATAACAATCTCTCAGAGAATCATTAGCTAATTGGTTCCTAAGATCTGCGATGAAAGGTAAACTAGTATTAGGGGCCGATAATTAATCAACCATTTTTTTTTTGTTCTTGAGTTTAATTATAGTGGCGTGCGCACAGTTGTGCATGTGACACTTTTTTCTGACTGCACCGCAGTCTGCTAGTTGTTCCTGGGAAAGGGAATGGTGCCACCTCCCCCAGGCTTTTATGGATTCAAGGAACCCTGATAATTTGGCCTCAATCTGTGGGTCCATAAAGGTCCCTACAGTTGAATGGTTGGCTGTCATTAGTGGGAAGGAGAGCTCGGGAACGGTCCTGCTTGCTTTACATTGCTGGTTTCTTGTTGCATTTGCCTGGTGTTTCTTGCGATTATTTTTTTTTTTATTTTTTTTTTTATTTTTTTATATATATTTTTTTTTTCGATTTTTTTTTCTTCTTCAAAATGTTCTAAAAGGAGGGGGATGTTCTATGCTGTTTATAGAGGTTCTTATTATTATTATTATAATGGAATCAATTTATTATAGCCTAAGAGGATATTGGAGGGGTAGAGCAGCGATTAGTAAACTTGCTGATGCAGCAAATGTTACACGTTCTGTTGCTACAAAACGGTTAGCACACAAGCAATATGGCAAATTTAACTACCACCACCTAAACATTTTCAGTACGCACATTTTCATGTTAGCAGTCCTAATGAAGTTCATCGAACAGATATTTTGTTTTTACCACACGATACTATTAAAATTAGTAGACGTCAATTACGTACATACCAATACGCGTTAACTGTCGTTGACGTTGCAAGTAGATATAAAGATGCAGAACCACTATCAACTAAAACGGCAGCTGAAGTTGTATCTGCTTTGAACGAATTTATCAACGACGACTCTTGCGATGGCCAAAGTTACTACAGGTTGAAAAGGTAAAGGAATTTCTTGGTAAAGTATCATCTCTGATGAAAAAACATAATGTCAAAATTAGACGAGGACATATCGCAATTCGTCGCGATAAGGCAATGTTGAACGATTTAATCGAACACTTGCTGAGCGGTTATTTGGATATCAATATGCGAAGGAAATAATTAAGACAGATGAGAGCTCGCGAATGGGTTGCAAGATTACCAAGTGTGATATCTGCGTTGAATAATGAAATTACTCGTGCAAATTCTATGAAACCCATCATATTTTGTCGTCGCGTATCAGCTGGTCGATAACATAATGGTACGGGTAAATTTGAAACTTTTTATTTATGTAACATAAATAATTGTTGTTGAAGTGTATCGCGAACTATCTTTCTACTTGCAACTATCAAATCATCTGGTCTCCATATATTCCAAAAATTGTTAATAGTAGTTTCTAAAATTATTTCAAGCATAATTTCACACTGAATATTATTAGGTTGCAGTCGGATTAATTTCTTAAACTCTCTTAATTCTGGATCAAGTGCTTTATGATCATCATTTATTTCCTCATAATAATCTACAAAATTCCTCAGCCATTCGTGTGGAGATGATCCAAAAAAAGACAGTAGTTGACCATGATCGCCGCACATAATTACAGCAGTATTTGTGTCAACAACAAATCAAGAAATATTTTTAGTGTTTCTAGCGGCACTGTACATATTTCATCCCAAATAATTATCCTTGGAATATATCTTTAACACATTTGTTCAGAAGTCCATCTATCACCCTTCCACCGAAAGAAGCTGTGATAAGTATCAGATTTAACTCCTCGTTCGTTCATTAATCTGGCGAGTCTATGTGTAGGGGTTAACACAATTATATCAGCAGACTTTGAAATAATTCAATCCCACGTGTTATTTTACCAGAACCTCCAAACCCACTGAGGTAAACTGTTTTATGTCTAGCTATAGGATCATATTTCGATGGTGCTGATGATAATTTTGATATTTGATTATTTTTGTAATAAATATTTTTGATTTCTACGTCGGCAGATTCAGAATAACTAAGTATCTTTTCTTGTTTTATTCTCCATTCGCCCTATGATGCATAAATGCCTATATTTAATTGTTCTAACAATACTGCATGTTTTTTATTGATCTAAAATGAATCCGTTGCGACTCTAACTGCGGTATCAGGAAATCTGTTTATCATGGATAATAAATTTATCGACACATACGCGAGCATTAAAGATCTTAAATGAGTATATTGCGGTGACTCACCATCAATATAACTCACAATTGTGCTTAATTTAGTTCCATACGGCAAGAAAACTATTTCTCGACTTATAAATGTATTCCTCTTCGTTGTATCGGTAATTATAAAATCTAGTTCAGCATCAACTATAATTAATCTTGTACAATGTCATGTATCATCATATGATCCTCCTTGGGTAAATTCAACAATTATTTTTCTGCCAAGATCTTTTGCGATTTTATTCTCAAAATCGGTATATCAGGATTTTCATCATCAGAACATTTCTTTTGCTGTGGTAACCAAACCTTTTTCTGCGGACTATATGATATAATTGCTTCACTTACAACCAGCGATATTAATATTTTTACATCGAGCATATATCGTAATAATACTGTTGGTGCCCACATTTTTTCTGAAAAATGTTTGCCACACCAGACATAACAAATAAAACTGTAAATATCTTGATATATGTTGTGCCGTCCTTAGAATTAAGATTGTAATAATATGCTGTAAATATGCTAATATAGTTAAGATAATGCTGTAAATGTAATAATAATAATATAATAATGTGTATAAAAAAATATTTTAAATATATATTTATAAAATAATGAGCTGCGAAAATATTAATGTAAACAAACCATATACAAATTTAGAAAAAACACGAACGACAAAGATAGAGTAACAAAATAAACTAGCCCAATTAGAGAAACTCTCAATTTTGGTTCGAGGCTTCGATTTTGTGTTATTGAACTGATATTTTCTTTTTCCTATGAAGTTTTATTTTCATAAATGAACTTTAAAGCAAGTGGTCTGTTTACCTTACCCTCTCCGCTGCTCACGGAGATAACAAATGTCAAATAATGATCTATACATAGATTTTAAAATTGTAAAATCTGCCTGCATCGTTTCAGTCCATGTTTCGTCCCAACAGAGGGAGTTTGAAAAGTTATTTCTTGGCTGGTCGCAGCATGCCATGGTGGCCGGTTTGTTTTCTCTCTCTATCTCTTTCTTTCTCTATCTCTTTCTCTCTCTCTCTCTCTCTCTCTCTCTCTCTCTCTCTCTCTCTCTCTCTCTCTTCTGTCTCTGTCTGTCTCTCTCTATCTCTCTTTCTCTCTCACACACACATACACACACACACACACGCAGAGAGAGCTTCGAATAGTCACCAAGATCCTCCGTTACTATACGAGAGACACCGAACTGCCTTGATTTGGTGTCATGGTGAATGACTCTTAGAGTAATGTTTAATAATCATAATGGCAATGATGTCCCAGAAGCTAACTGAAAAGCAAAATATGTTTTAGATGACAGACGCATTAAGTAGTTCATACTGATCTAATATACTTTTTTATATGTCCACAGTTCTTACAAGTTTAAATGTTCCATGTTCTCTCCTTCTTAATGTGAATTCTTTCGAATAAACTAGGTCGGCGCATCGTTGTTCTCTAGCAATATTGGAAGTGAGCATTTCATTGGCTTGGCTGGAACGGGTGCCACATCGGGAATTGCTATTGTTCTTTATGAATGGTTGGTAAGTTCTGTTTTAGTTGAAAATATTACTCTTACATCTTAGTTTCCAATTGAAAGAAAACCGGTTACATTCTTTGAAACAGAAAATGTCTTCTTTAATACATATAACCAAATGTGATGACTTTTATACATGTATGTGCCGTTATTTCATATACCTTCTTCAAGAAGAAAGGTAAATACATCACATATTTCGGAGTGGTAATAGCAAAAGAAAATGGATGTTTTACAATGAAACCTTGATAATCTGATCTTTTCTTTTGCATTGTTATGTCCTACTTGCTTAAACTATTTATTTCCCTAAAATATTAAAACAAACAAAGTGAAAGAATTATAAAAAAAATTACATGATGATATGAATTCCATAATTTCCTAAATGTCAATTTGACAGTAATCTGGAAACGCGCCAAAGTATTCTGAATGAAAGTTCTAATTGGTTATGTGCTAGCACCACAGCAGAATCACTGATTTAGTATCAAAAGGCTTTTACTTCGAGGTTGTTGTTGTTGTTGTTGTGGGGTTTAACGCCATTTTTCAGCACGATAGGCTATACATGGCGGCCAGTATTAATGGTGGAGGAAGAACCCGGAAAACCCCGGAAAGAACCACCGACCCACGAGAAGCTACTGGCAAGCTTTCTCACATGCCCACATTTGGCTGAATCTTAGACTCGAACCGCCGCAGACAGAGGTGAGATGGCAGTGATCCGTAACGAAGAGCGCTTTAGACCACTCGGCCACTCGGGGCCCCTTACTTCGAGGTGAATCCAATGAAAGTTGAATGTCACAAATAGTCACCTAATGCGCATCAAATAAGCAAATCTGAATTATTTGAAAGTATTCTCGAATATTTAAATTATTTTATATTGCGAAATACTTAAACAGCCAAAACTTGCCTTTTTAATAATTTGACCAATCACAATGTAGGGCAGTCATGATATATTTGCAATACAAATGTAATCCCTACATCACGTGATGTTAGTCCTGATCTCCATTCAACTCATTGGTTGACCATTTAGTCCGAAATATAATGCAGATGTGAAATTGGCAATTCAACCTTTTTTATGAATGGAAGTAATACATACATCTATACGTCTTATAGTACAGGCCAGCCATATTATCAAAGAATTAGCATAAAAAATTATCATTAGCCATATGACTTAATGACTTAAATAAAAACTATATTATAAAATAATACGTGTGGTATAGATATCCGTAGCAACATTATGTACAAGTAGTTAGAATGTTAATTTTACCAATTTAATAATAATAATAAGAAGAAGAAGAGGAAGAACAAGAAGAGGAAGAATCGGGTATTGCCATAGAATTGTAAATGGTTTGAAAATATGACTAAAATAACCTAGTTGACAAGTTAATGCTGATGAGTCTAAGTATGATTTATGTCATGTGCACACTGCAAACGCAGAGCTTAGATTCTGCAAAACTCGTCAAAAATGTGCGACACGTAAGGCGTCCAAAAACGTGCCTACCGTAAATATAATTTATAAAATCCGTTTGGTGGCAGAACACAGCAAATTATTTCAGAGTAAATGAACAGAGAAGTAAATCACTGTTTGTATTTGTGATTTCTTTCATTTACATCTGAAGCTCTCAGTCCGTCTTCTAGTCCTTGCAACATATCCGCACATTTGTTCGCATGGAAAAGAGACATTCCACATTTCTAGAATAGGTACATCAGTAGATGAAGCGTTTAATTCCAGGTATATAGATTTGCAAACGTATTTTTTGTAATGTTTCCGCCTGCTTGCAATGGGTCAATTAACAGGGACATATTAACAACAAATTAGCCCCTGAAGCAGATTCGAAACAAAAGAGTACGTTAAACAATATCAATTCCATCATTCAAAATGGATTCTTACTCTTGGGTTATCCATCTTTTTATCCGAAACGGTATTGCACATATTTACCTGTAAAAATGTATATTGCATGGTCACCTATCTGGTATCGGTCCAAACATTATCATTGTAAGGGTACAGTGGAGCAAGATATATATCGATGTAGTATAGCAGTTGATCTTTCCCAACAAAATTCCTAAGCAACTGGAAAATTGGGCACAAACAAATGAGAGAAAGCAATGAAGGTAATAAGTTTAAAAATGAACTACAGTAAAATTTCTAAACTTCTGAACCCCAAAAAGGGGAAGGGGTGCACGAAGTTAGGAAAGTCGGCAAATAATATTTATATTCAAATGTAAATCAAGTTTACTTAACTCACTTGACCGGTAAAAGTTTCCTTTAAAAGCTAAGGCAATAAAATTAAACTTCCCTAGTAAGTATATTTTACATGAAATATAATGAAGATATAGAACTAAAAGTTCTATATGTTGAATGCATACAATAACAACAGCTAAAATATACCAGTAAAGTATAATATTAATTGCTTAGTATGATACTAATTGCTTAGAAATTATGATATATTCCTGAGGATTGAATCAGGAATTAAATGAGGAATTAGTATGTTACGCTAAAACAAATCAGGTGTAAAATGTCAATGGCGAAGCTAACATGATAGATGATGGAATATTAGATGTCAGGTTCGATGTCATCCTTTATATACCTAGTTCATAAAAACCTTTATCGATGTAGAATTATCTATTCATGCCTGTCATGAATGTTAGATGGCAACCAATATAAAAATGTTTATAAGTTTGATGATCACCAATAGGAAAATGGTTAAATGGTTGATGGCAGCCAATAGGAAAATGGTTAAATGGTTGATGGTAGCCTCTAGGAAAATGATGTTTGATGGTATTTTGTAAGTAGATTTAGAGGTACCAAGATAACTGCATGACTGTTTCAAAGAGTACGCATTAGAACCTAACGAAACTAGTCCTACAATAATGTAATTTATAACCATTACATGAGAAACTGGATGAGAATAAAATGTTTACAAAACCGGTAGTACCTAAGTTATTGTGCATGTTCGGGAACAAAATTAGCGACGTTATCCACTAATTATCTTAATTTGACATTGTATGATTAATTAGGTTTAAACTTAAGAACTTACATAGAGGCGTGTTATTTGATGAAGAACCTTGATTAAAATCTTATATTGATTTGAATCCTACTCTCAGCGTAAAAAGCAGACAGAGACTTTGAAATTCCTTCTTCAAACTCACAAATAATAATCTCTTCAGTAAAATTGGACAATCTGTGCAAGAGAACGAGAGTGAAAATATGTGCCCATGCAATCCTCCCTCACCCCCACCCCCGATCCCAATCACAGATATCGGAAAGGTTTCTAATTTGTAAGAAGAACAATCATGACTAAACAATCTAGTGCTAGACAAAACAATGATATTAACCAAATCCATTTATAGTTGCTTTACTGTGCTAGAACTAAGCTGGCGTTTATGTACGAATTTCACTACAACAAGATAAAGCCAGAACATGGTGACAAACTGAGCTAGCTAATTACAGACTCGCTATGTATTCATGTGTATTACTTGGACAGTAAATTAAAATATAACATTATATTGTATGTCATGTTATTAAACGAAGGAAAATATGTTCAGTGTTTTCCTAATGAGTTAAGAAGTTTCTGGCCTTTTCAAAGATGTATAATTTGGTGTGCTTATACAAAATGTCGTGGACTCTATAGTAAGTGTAATTACCTTGCGACAGACAAAGACGACTCTAAAGTAAGTGTAATTACCTTGCGACAGACAAAGACGACTCTAAAGTAAGTGTAATTACCTTGCGACAGACAAAGACGACTCTAAAGTAAGCTTAATTACCTTGCGACAGACAAAAACGACAAAATGTATGAATGAGATACATAAACAGGTAATAAAAAATGATCTGAAATTTAACAGGTACAATGAATGTTTTCTTTAAACAAACTGTACATCACTAAGAGATGAATTTAATTAGATTGTACGGTCATGAAATATAAACATTATGGTAAGTAAGGTCACCTTAGAATTACAAACGTTATCTAGTTCGTAAAACACATATTCCCATATGGTCAGACCTTGTAATCAGATCGGTATTTCAAACTCATTAAAGTTTACTTATATTCTTTTATTTTCAACTTTTCAACTGTATGTTAGGAAAAGAAGTGCCTGTTTTCGCTTTCAATTAAATATAGTGCCAACTTTGTCTTTCCAGAATTTGTAAGATCACGTAGTACCATAATTTATCTTTTGTTAGCCTCGAGTTAGAAATTCGATCTATATCAATTGGTTGTATTTGAATTTATACTGGTTCGTTTTCTTGCTGATATTTTACAAACTTGACATATGTGCCATAGTTATACATGGAAAATATATCGAAAATAATGAAGGGTTATTCAATGGTTTCATCACCATCTGATTTTTACAAAATTAGCACAAAAACATTTTGTAATACGTCATGGGTATGAATTAGCACTACTGGTGATAGACCAGACGAGTTTATGTGATGGTCTGTTGTCCATTGACCAGCGTCGTCTGTCGCATGACGTCCGTCTGTCCGTTAGTTCAAGTTTGTTATCGCTACTCCTCCTAAACTATTTGTTGGATTTACTCGAAAATTTATAAACACATTCTTCACATGGCCTAGTTGGACCTAAATGCAAAAATGGTGATGCTCGAACGTTCAATATTGCCACCAAAGCGGCCATCTTGATAATCTTGCTATATATTCTGTTCCTGAATGGATGATCATATCAACATGGGGTTTTTATTAAAATAAATTTTATAACGAATGCTTGTTTCTTAATTAAAATGGTGCCGATTTTAAATCAAATATGACCGCTACAGACGCCATATTGACAACCCTGTTATTGTTATGGATGGTCATACCATCACGGCGTTTTCACTGAAAGATTTATTATGATGTTTAGTTGATCGTAAATGAAAATAGTGCCAGACTAACATCCAATGTTTCTGTCAGAGCAGGCATATTGAAATTCTTGTTATTGCTACTCCACCTGAATGGATGATCATATAAGCATATGTTTTTCATTTAAAAGATTTTTTATGATGTTTGGCTTGTTGTATATAAAAAATATTGCCAATCTTACGTCCAATATATCCACCATGGCAGCCGTCCAATCATGTTTTCACAACTCTACTTGAAAAGAAATTCAAACTGACGTGGGGTTTACTATACAAAACTTCTTATGATTTCCAGTTGGTCTTAAATGTAAACGGTGCCTATCTGACGTCCAGTATGACCGCAAGAGTAAGTTTTGAAAGTTGTATTATTGTAAATCCTGAACGAAAAGTCATCTCTTGAAAATAAAGTTGTCTCTACTTCTCTTGAAATGGATCGCTTTATCATCATCGGTTTTTCATCAATAGATTTCTTATGATACCAAGCTGATTCCAAATAAATAAATATCACTACTCCTCCTGAATGGATGATCATTATGGCATTGGGTTTTAACAAAACGACTTATACTGGTGTCCACTTTGTCCTAAGTGAAAATGACGCCAAGCTGACTTCCATTATCTGTGCCACACTAGTTAATTTGAAAATCTTGTCACTGCTGAAGAATATCAAAGATGGTTTTAATACTCGGCAGATAATAGGAAGAAATGGTCTTATCTTGAATTCGTGCAAATTCTTTACTCCAATAGAATGTCAGTTCCTTTGAGAGACAGGTGTTATCTTTAAGCGTTCTAGAAATGCAATCAAAGTTTTTCACGGCATATACAACAGCTTTAATTATTTTATCCGTGCTTTATTTCGATAACTTGCACCTCATTAGCATGTTCTTGTTTTGTGATGTCTTTCATGTGTATTTTAACTTGTCTTCTTTCAGGTTTTTCAAATTATTTGAAAATATATATCACACACGTTTTTATACTCTCTCGTTGAGCTGCACCGTTCTTATTACATCTCCCACACACACCTGAAGAAATGAAATCTAAGCTTGTAATGATTTCATTTAAGTGAATGTGAATTTCAAAACCGACTGAGCTAGCTGTTTGAATGTTTGCCTGATCATCAAGCACAAAATTAATACGAATTATGTTCAGCAAACATTGATGGAGCAAATTTGAATCTATGACTGAAAGATAGTTTTTGGGGTGTAGTTAATTCTTAAATATGTTTAAGACATCCTTGTTTTTGGCTATTTGTTACTGTCATAGTAAAAAAAAAAATAATTTCGCTAGTGTGAATGTTAAATACAATTAGAGCACATTTATGATTATCCAAATTGATCAATTAAAATTATAAAGCACTATGAATCGGGGTGTATGTTTTGGCTTTATCACCCAGCTCATTTTTAAATTTATCTATTTTCTTTTGGTGTTCTAATTTTATTATAGAATGTAATAGTATATATATCACTCCCCGAGTTCAATTTGTTTTATATTCATTTCGCTAATTTGGTTTCAAATTTCTATATTTATTTTGTTAATTTGATTTTAAATGTATCAATGCAATCATCTAATGGATCAGCTTTTAATCCATATCATTTTTGCTCTTTCTCTTTATAATCTTTGTTCCAAATCGATGAATTCTTGTGTTATACGTTTTATTCTTTTGTCTCTTTGATCAACGCTAACTTGCAAGACAGCGATATTATTAATTCCCAATTAACATCTTCCTCAATATCTGTTCTAGTCTATCTCAGCATGTAATCTTTTATAAAAGTGGTGAAATATAACATTTTTAATCATTCTGTTTTATTCTTCATGTCCATACTAGATAAATACTATATCGTCCTAACAGCTCGAATCACGCTTTGATTCACGTTTTGATTCACATTTTGATTCACATTTGGTTATCTCAGTTAAAGTATTTTCTTTTCATCTTTGACAAAGTACTAGTGTTGGGAATTATATTGTTTGTTATTCAAGTTAGTAATACTGCAGCAAAAATCATTTGTTAACCTTTTAATCTCTTAATCTCTTTGTTTGAATTCATCGTTTATGTTTTTCAGTTATTGTTCTAATTGGATCGCATAGTGCCACATTCTATTATATTATTATTATATTTCGTTTCCGAATGTCATTATGAAATGCATACATCTCAGTGGGTTATCATTTATTCAGTAGCCTTTACTTGCTGTTGTGCATTGGATATTTCCCGTGCTCTTTTTCATGCAGTTTATTGTACAGGATTTGACGAATTGTTATACACTGCTTATCACTGCTGTAAATATATGTCGGTATTTATAGGTGTGTTCTGTCCTCGTTTAGATCCATCAGATAGTTTTTTAAATTGTAATTGTAACCCACAAATCTATCTGTTTCAGTCATGAAACAATATACCATCCATACCACCAAAATGTTCTAGCCAAACTGCTAAACCTAAAATATAGTGCTGAAATCTTATCGTGGCGTTTTCATCTGAATCATAGTTTAGCTTGCCTAAATTAAGTTTTCAAATAACATTTCCATTGTATCCTAAACACTAAATGTGCTTGAGCACCTGAAGTACATATAATTTGATTGCATGTAGCTGTAACCGTTTCTTCTTGTGAAAGACCAGTACTACCTTACAGCAAGAAAGAAAGCCATTTTGCGTTTTCATCACTTGTTACCAGTGAGTTACTTTTAACAGCCTACAAATCTCTCTAGCATTAAACAGTACCTGCTTCTTGCCAACTTTCGTATTCTTACACGCCGATTTTGCCCCGAATTATTTAAAAATATTGTTGTAGCTCATTTTCAAACTATTGATCTCTCTTACTTTGTCTCTTTATATGTGACAATGTTTCCTATTAATTTATGAATATGGTTAAGAAGAACCACCCAGCCTACTGCTTAATGAGGAAACGTTTAGTCTCTCTTGTATTTAAAGTGGGAACATATATTTTCTAATCATGTGATCCCTACATTCTTCTCTGACTCTTAACAGTGATGACCAGATTATCAGAAGAATAGATAGATCCAAGGATATGTGGACATATTGTTAAATAGATCTATGGACGGATGGATAGATCAAGAGATGGATATAAAGATAGATTAATCGATGGATAGGTAGATCAATGGATAGATGGTCGGATAGATAGTTCAGTGGATGGACGGACGAATAGATAGATAGATAGAGAGATGGATGGATGGATGGATAGATAGATAGATGGATGGATAGATTCGTACTCATCATTTCTTTTTTTATTGTAGGCAATGCCACTTCTGATTATGATGGCATGGTTGTTTATTCCAGTATATATTTCTGCTGGTGTAAGTATGAAAATTGCAGGATTTGCTTTTTTATTTTACAGAATCCTGACTCTTTACACGAAATTACAGTAGTCTTTACAGTTACGTAACATAAAGACACCAAAGAAGACATAATTGGTTATATAACTACCCAGTAAGCATACATGTATCCTGATCTATTAATACAAAACACAAAGCAGACTGTATTTTTTACTGCAGTTGTAAAGCATATTATCAGTTTCATAATGAACTCTTTACGAACTACTGCCTATCACAAAGTAAAAATTACAGATTTACCAGCGAGGATTCTTTATCGGATTTGTAGAGTTAAAATTCGTGTATTTTTTCCAGGTATTTACACTACCCGAGTATTTAGAAAAGAGATTCGGCGGGCAAAGAATCCGACTTTACCTCAGCGTTCTTGCAATTGTATTGTACATTGTGACGAAATTGGCGGTACACTCTCTCTCTCTCTCTCTCCCTCTCAGTGCTAAACTACTAATATCCGGAATAGTTTCAAAATAACAGATAAATGTCGAACAAAGTTTCTCCATTATTGCTTCCAATTCAGTTATTTATTTCTTATTTATTTAAGGTCAGCATATTCGCCGGTGCTCTCTTCATCCAGATGTCTGTGGGATGGAACATGTACGTATCGATTGTGGCATTGCTTGTGACAACTGGATTGTACACAGTTCTAGGTAAGAACAATGATTCTGTTTATCAATTTTGGAATACCTTAATCGATAGTGTGTGTGTGTGTGTGTGTGTGTGTGTGTGTGTGTCCAACATATGCGCATAAAAGGACGAAGTGTCTAACATGAGGTGAAGATATAAATAAGTCTCATATGGTGTTTTAGACTTGTATAAGTACTTCCACTGGAATCATAGTCCTCCATCTTTGGTTTCGTTATAAATGTTTGGGGAAAAGTCATTCCATGAAAATTAAAATTGTTTCATTTAGTCCGTGTTCTATATGTTGACAAAAAAGCACGTTTATAAAGGTATGTCCAATAGTATGTGCAAGATAAAATCCTATTTTTAAAACGTAATTTAAAATAATGTATATCAGACGCCTATCATTACAATATATGTAAGATGGTCTAACCTAAAGATGACGGACGAAACAAATTCCAAAAGCATTGACTACTAGTTTTTGCAATGGAAAGAAACTTCTTATTCAAAACTATTTATACTAATATGTCAAGAAATTGCATTTATATCGGTAAAAATACTATGCCTCCAGGAAACTAAAAAGGTGCATTGATCAAAAATAATTAGAGTCATTTGAATGACGCAACGATAATAATAATAATAATAATAATAATAATAATAATTATTATTATTATTATTATTATTATTATTATTATTATTATTTTCTTACTTGCAGGTGGTCTCGCCGCAGTGATATATACCGATACATTGCAAACGGCCTTTATGGTGGTTGGGGCATTGATTTTAGTTGGAAAGGGTAATTCCTCGGGGGTTTCTTCTCTTTATCATTCCGATTGATTTAGAATGTGATAAATGCTTAGTCGAGAGTAGTTATTACAGAAACGTATAAAAGATGTGACGAAGGTTAAGACATTGAATTTTACTAATATACTGAAGTTAAATAGTATTTAAGTTGAATAACGATTCCATCGTAGGTTTTCCCTTTTTACTGGAGCATTTCCATGGCACTGTTCGATTATTTGCGTCCAGTTTTGAAAGGTAATACTGAAAAGAAGTTAAAGTTGATAATAATAAATTTAATGGCATTACAACGCATTAGTTCTGGAAGTTTTCGCCCCTTACGTACTCAGTTATGTGGAGAGAGAGAGAGAGAGAGAGAGAGAGAGACTTTAACTTGTAAAATAGCTGGTCAAGGAGGTTGATGAAAACAAAAACGAAGTGAGGTCAAAATAATGGAAAGTGTGATAATATTTAGTCCAGAAAGTCTAAATGAGCATGATGACAGCGGATTAAACAACAATAGTGGTTTTAGATCGTGTAAGTTTATTACCGTTTCAAGCTATAGCGATTACAATGGGAAGGTTGTCACGATGTTTTATCAGTGTCTTTTAAGTTTCTGTATTCAATATAGGCTTTAGCGAGGTCGGCGGTTATGACAAATTGCAAGATCGATATTTTGACTCCGTGGCATCGGTCCGATTCAATAACAGCTCATGTGGTTACCCTAGAGACGATGCCTTTCATATTCTACGTCATCCTGTGAATTCAGACAGCCCTTGGCCAGGGATGTTACTTCAAGCCAGCATCGGGGTCATGTGGTACTTCTGCTGCGATCAGGTACTTTTCCGCGATTCTGATTAAAGAAAATGACACTCAACTTATGCCACAGCAACAATTTCCTCCGGTTTGCATGTTGCGTGTCTTAAACGTCAAAACAACACAAAAATCCAAAACAATACGAATTCACTCACTTCAGACAAAACGGTTTATTGTTTTTCATGCATGTGAGTCCTGGATATCTCAGCCCCAACACTTATGTAAGTAAAGAGAGAAAAAAACTGAGGCGTTCCCTTTGCTAATTCTATCCTTCCTCGTAGTGGAGGAAATAGGATTACGTGAGCATGCCCTTCTTTCGAATCCCTTCTGGCATTTCTGGAAACCATTTACTGCAGATGTCTATGCACCATTATTGTTTGTAGTGATTACTGATTATTTAAGTATCAAGCTTATAAAAGATTATATGTTGCTATGGTATGTAGGTGTGTGTGTTCTTTTATGTTGTATTTTAAGCCAATAGGGCATGCATGTAAATTCGTTTTCTACATCACCATTGCTTTGGAGTAATGAATAATCTTGATCAATTTAATATACTCATTTTCCTTGCCCATGCTTGGCGTACGATTGATCCTGGAATGAATAAACATACCCTACAGTAATATGATAAAATACATCCTGCATACATCAAGCCACTGCCACAATGCCCAAAGTATTCCGCATGAGTGCAATTGTGGATATCCTACAGGGCTGGTTCACCCGTCTGAAACTTTAAGAGATTTCGTGCATAAGATGTGAAGAAGAAATCTATTCATAACTATCTAACATTACTTACTATCACCCTTTCAGGTGATAGTCCAACGTTCTTTAGCGGCCAAGAACATATTGCATGCAAAGGGGGGAGCCATAATGGCCGGCTATTTGAAGATTTTGCCATTTTTCATCATGATACTTCCAGGAATGATCAGTCGAGCACTATTTCCAGGTACAGAGAACATATTATAAAGTAGATAGTCGTCCATTTCTGAATTCTAGTCTTTTTTATATTGAAACAAAGTTTTAGTACCTTTTTCGTGTTGGGACATTTACATATATCATTACAGATATTAATTGCTAGAGATCATTTTCGACTGATAATTTTATTACATGCATTAAGTTAACATATACAAATAAAGATCTTCTATATTAATTCACGGATTATTTTTTCTAAAATATGTTCATTTTAAAGGTGTTCTACCCGTGAGATAGAGACGTCGGATTGTGGCAGAAAGTTTACTTCCCACATCAGCATGATTAGTAAATAGTTAAAACTCAAGTTAATCATTATCTGAGCAATAACGCAATAAAAGTACTAAATACATTCTACCTAAAATATATACTGTCAAAAGACATCGCAGATAAGTTGCCCTTGATGAAGCAAAAAAGCCTGATGAAATCAGGAAGGAAAGGCGATCCCAATTTTAAAATATTTCCCAACATGACAAGCGGTGGTGGTATAATTTCTTGGTATTCAAACGTACTGGCTTTCATTAAGCACAAGTGAATGTGAATCACCCCCAAATACCTTCCCTTTGATATGCTTAACTTGAAGGCATTCAGGCATTCGTACGTAAAGATGATATTTACCTTCCAGCATCTGGGTACGCTCGACTTAAAGCCATTCAATCATTCGTACGTAAAGATGATATTTAGATTTAATTTGACAGATGAAATCGCATGCGTGGACAAGGAAGAGTGCCTTCGCTACTGTGGCAATCCTGTGGGATGCTCCAACATCGCCTACCCCAGGCTAGTAATGGGGCTTCTTCCAGCCGGTACGCTTCAATTTTTCTAGTACTTTTGTAAATGCCGAATTATTTTAAACAGTTTTGAAATAATTAAAGTACGAGTCATAAATGTAATCTTGAAAACTATAGTTCTTGTGGCATAACTAATGTTCATAGCTTCTTAGTGTACGTGGTGCAAGTGTCATTGAAGTCTATTGTATTGTCCGATTGACTGATTCGATAAGGGAAGTCTCTTTGCCTTTCTAAAATTATCTGTTTTTCGAACCGATTATTTTGCAAAGTTAGCTTCAAGGGATATTTAACAACTATCGATAATAGAAGATTTGTATACATAAAAAATTGATTATACATTATGTGCACCTAGAAATCCCTTGATTTTCTCCAGTTGCAAATTTTGTTACGAAAAGTTACTTTTGTATATCATGGGTAGTTTTAAAGAACATAAGTTTTTTATTTTAATATCTGAATGATGCAGTTGATATGTGTTTGAGAGAACACAGCTAAATCAGACTTCTGGTGTACGTCTTATGCAAGATTTCTACACCTACATCACTATTTCCACTTCCTGAACTTCAGAGGCTATTTTTAAAAAATCTCAATGATGTATATTGAGGGTCTTTAAGACATGGTGGCATATTTATAACCAATCTCAATTATAACACCAGTATGACACATACAGTTTGGCCTCTTCCAAAGAAAATGTGAGTTATATGTGATAGTAACGCAGATCTCTAATTCTCCTTAAATAGCCCAAGACAAATAAATCGTACTTCAGTCATTTTATAGTTCGTTCGAGATGTGTACCCAGTATCGTATGATTGGCAACCATCAACATTTCCAAATTAGAACTGATGAAAGTTAAAAGTTATCTTTGAAGAAAAAAATTAATTCTTATATTTCATATGACATCCATCAATTAAATGAGATAATACAGTAATAAAATCGAATGTTGTTATATTTCTACTTTCTCATGCGTTGAACTTGCGTAATTACGGTCGACATATCACCCCACAGCCCTCATGAACTCGTATTATTACGCTTTTGTTTAAAAACAACAGTACGTGGATCAAGACGTACAATGCCTCCAAAAAATAACAAAAATATACAAAAAGGTGAGGCAAAAATAGTACCTGATGAATACTGTATGCGTTGAAATTGTTAATTGTATTGCAAAAACGCTGGGTTATTTAAATTTGAATAGAAAAAGTACGAGATTGATTGAGAACAATAATCTATCTTAGGGTTTGTACCGAGACAAGGAAATTCCAGTCGTGGATTTACATTGTTTGTCTCCCCGCGAGGCTCTCTAATACAACCCATTGACTGGGATTTTCTTTTCTCAATGGAAAGGTGGTGGTCTACAGTTTCGTATTTTGCAATGGTTTAGATCTTTAAAGAATAATAATTTTCCAGATTTTCCTCACTGGTTATCCAGGATTTTAATAAAACAGACTTTGTATATCTGAGGTATTGTAAAATGAACTTTTAATTCCCTTTATTTTGGAATATGATTGATGGGTCCAGTTTGGGTTTAGAGTATACAGTACTTACTACAACTCCGCTTGTTCATTTTCTCTCCTTTAACTTCATTGGCAAATGGTAATAAATGGAGCCAATATTTTTCACTTTTTATTTATTTTGTAATATATTAATTGTAATTTCAGAAGCTGGTACTGTCTAGCTTAGCAAAAGTTCCGATATTAATAAATGCTAAAGATAGTGTACTTTAGACTAATCCAGGCTGATTTTTCGACCACATGGGGGCAGCCATTTTGGTTAGCTGTGTGCATAGATCAAGTACATTCTCCACAAGCACGCTATCCAAAGACATGTCAGCCACAGTACTTGAAACTATTATAGATGTATGCCAACATTTTCTCCACTGCGCATGTTGCGAATTCCAACAACTTCATCTCTAATCTATCACTCTCTCAGAAGTACGTGACATATGTAGAACGCATGCAAAACCCCGGGCATATATTCTATTATTCTAAACTTATTTGTATGGTATGACGCCACGCCATTGTTCTCGGTACTGCAAGAAATTCAAGTGATACTGAAAGGAAAAGACCAGAAAAAGTCACATAGGTGCAATGTAGGTGTAAATCTTTACATTGCACCTACAGCTCGATTATTAGTGATTACAACTGCATAGGTAGTTTCCCGCCGCGGCTCATTTTTATGAAAAAATTCATGAAATTAATCGAGTGGGGGACGAATGGGGTTCCAATCGACGTTGCATTCCCTGTATTTGAATAGGGTTTTAGGAATTTATCGGGACAATTTTGGCTTCTATACAGACTTTAAAAGTAAAAAACCAGATTCCAGTGTTTTATATTATAGGAATCGTGAACAGCTTGTCTTTCTTGAAGGTCTGAGGGGCTTGCTTATGGCCGTGATGCTGTCCGCCATCATGAGTTCTCTTACTTCCATCTTCAACAGTGCTAGTACAATCTTTACTATGGACCTCTGGCAGAAAATTAGGAAGCAGGCAACAGAAAGGGAACTTCTCATAGTGGGACGGGTTTTTATTTTGATACTCTGTGCGATCAGTGTGTTATGGATTCCACTTGTGAAAACATCTCAGAGTGGCCAGTTGTTTATCTATATTCAGGCTGTCCAGGGTTATCTGGGAACCCCGATTGGCCCCGTCTTTCTCTTAGCTATCTTATGGAAAAGGACAACAGAGCAGGTAACAAAATGAGTTTATATTTGTTAAAATTTTCTTTGTTCACCATTTGTTCATTTATTCTAATTGCCTAGTCACGAAATAATTTGCTGTTGCTGTGCAGCAAAACGTGAAACGAAACCTTCTGCTCAGTTGCATGATTGCATACTGGTGAGACATATGAACTTGCCTTGAGTTACTCCCCTTTATTTCTGAATACGGTGCCGCTCCAGCTTTCACAAAATTATACTTTCTGGCACGTATATCGTCTGCTTAAAGTTAAACCTTTGCAGTGAAAACTGGCGAAATTGAGACTTTTTCATCACTGAACATCCAAAATAAAATAATTCTCTATCCTTGTATCTGTGATTTTGTCAGTCTGACTTATTCTGCACCAGTTTAATTCAATCTTTTGAACTAGCAAAACTGCTTTTTATTTTATTTTTAAAGCGAAAATTCATACCTTTCCCTGGCCCTGCGCTTAGAAAGGAATTTTCCTACACCTATGTATATAGAGTGAAGTACCTTACGTGGCTTTTCTCTACATGAAGGAGCATATGACTTATTCCACCTTTTAATAGTTTTATATCAAGCATTTGGTACACATTTTTGCTTTCTAAACCTACGTGTTTAAACGTTGAACGCATAGTTTCAAAATTCTAACGCTGCGGTAATCACCCTGAGTAAGATTCCCGCTGCATCCAGTACCTATTGAATGCTTAAATGAAATCGACTTACACAAACATAAGCAGTCTTGGGGGGGGGGGGAGTCGTTAGCTAATACATCATCCTATTGGTCTAATGTCAGGAATATGGACATTCTTGTTTGGGTCTTGGCAACGTGGCCAGAAACAGGTTTCATTGTGTTATCGTTCGACCAGTTTTACGACCCTGGTTGTAGATGTGCACCACCGTTTCTCTTCATCAACAATGAAATCTTTAAATAACAAATCGTGGCAGTTATAAAGTTATATAAAATGAATTGCATACCATGTGTGAAATTAATCATTCACATATCATTCCTTGACCATGGGGAATCGTGGGTTTCTCTCCTGCAACAGGTATTTCCTAAGACAAATACTTTTTGATATTGTATAATACATGTACAGTTGGCTGACGCCAAACTTTAAAGTTTTAAAGTCACTTTTCAACCACAACACATAATCTGAATCAATAGAAAATTGAAACACTATGGTCATGGATGCTATTAAATTGGATCTGAAATGGTACGGGCTGATCTAGGAGGTGCGCAAATCCAAAGGTGGCACACACACAACTGCCTCCAAAACATCAGCGCAAAACAGCCTAATGTTTTTCTTGAGTAAGTTTTCTTTACAAATATATGGTTTCATTTATGCTCTGGAAACGCTATAAATGCAGGAGCTTCTGGGTCTTCGACTCCTGTGCCCCCGCCAGAGATTCCATCTAGCAAACTCCTTACATGCTTGCTTACGCCTCCCACCTTCCCCAACAATATTCATGGACCTGCCCCTGATATGTGTCATCCACCTCTTTTTTACACAAACTTATAGAGTACAAGTCAACCATTTTCGACTCGGACTGAAGCACCTTTTAGCCGCAGTTTCGTGTGTACATCAAGTTGAAATGCTTTCTTGTAGAGGATACACCCACCCTACTGCACTGCATAACCTGCCTGTCTCAGTTTCAACAGCCAGCACATTTATGAGCATTTGTTCCACATATATATCTCAATATTATTTCCCTATTTATTTTTCATTAAGTTCAAAAATGTTACGGGAACCTTTTACGAACCTGTGTTCTTTTGAGACCATATATAGTATCATAAGTAATATTTGAGAAATGATTGCATTAAATAAATGTGATGGGAACAGATTGGTATTGAAAATAATGGCAATTACGGTGGATGTGTACAGTTTTATTTGTACGCTGCAGCAATGTTGTTGTTGTTGTTGTTGTTGTATGTTTTAACGCCATTTTTCAGCACAAGATAGGCTATACATGGCGGCCAGTATTAATGGTGGAGGAAGAAGCCAGGAAATCCCCGGAAAGAACCACCGACCCTCGAGAAGCTACTGGCAAGCTTTCTCACATACCCACATTGGCCGAATCCGAGACTCGAACCTACGCAGACAGAGGTGAGATGGCAGTGATCCGTAACGGAGAGCGCTTTAGACCACTCGGCCACTCGGGGCCCCCGCTGCAGCAATGCATTGACATGTGTCTTAATACATCTCTAAAGAATGCAGATACGTATACCTGGGCAGCGAAAACACCCTTATCGTGAGTGTGAGAATTTACATTACAGGGGACCTATGCAACATTTTTTCATTTATCTATTACTACTTTACTTTTTCAATGCTTGGAGTGATTGCAACGATTTTGATAGGTCTAAATAAAACTCGATTTAATTGATGCCAAGTCTCGTAAAACGCACCCAAACCATATAAAAAGCCTTTGTGCATTCAGTTCGTATTTGGCAGAAAAAAATCCCAAAAATGTTTCTTTATAAACATGTCACCTTTGGAAATCCGATATTTTCGGTTTCGTCTCTTTTCCTAGGGTGCATTCTGGGGCATGCTGGTTGGTCATGTCTGTGGAATCATACGAATGTCCATGGATTTTGCATACCACGCCCCAGACTGTGGTGAGCCGGAAACGCGACCGCCAGTCTTATATAAAGTCCATTACACCTACTTTGGTCAGATGTCGCTTGTTATAACATCTTTAGCAGTCGTGATTATTAGTTTATTGACCGTACCAAAAGAAGAATCCGAAGTAAGTTTAGAATTAAACTTTTAATGACATATATCTTCATATTTCACTAGCGTATTGGTATTGTGTTGATCTCATGATTTCAAAAAAAAAGTAAAGATTGCATAAACATCACCCAACAAATACGATTTTTTTTTATTTCAAAAGTATCGCAAAAGGTCTGATTCTTGAAGCAAAGGAAGAAAAAGAATAAGACAATATCATTTGCATAATTCATGATTAAAAAGGTAATCATTAGCAGAACAAAAAATATTAATGTTATAATGACGTAAGGAAATTCACTTGAAACAACTTTTATTTGGTTTTAACAATAATTCAAATAGCGTGTAAATAAAATGTATTCTATACTTGTGATTCCTTTTCTTAAAATGAGCCATTATTTTTAGTTCAGATTTCGAGATATGAATTAAGATATAAAAACAATGTTTACACCGTGTTTTCACATAAGGGGCAAAACACATTACGCCAGAGATTGATCAATAGATGGATTAGTTTTCTTGCCGTCTTGTATTGTTTAATACTTTATTAATTCATTCACATAGCTTTGTAATTTAACATGGTGGACAAGGAAGAAGTATAAGGAGGAAGAAAACGATAACGATGTAGAGGAACATGAATTATCGGACTTATCCAGTCAGAATGAAGAAAAAGACATGGGCGAGTATTTATTTCTTCCTTTCCATTTTTTCATACTTGTATATTCTCATACATACATACATACATACTGTAAAGGTGGTTCGAGAGTGATAATTCGGTCTAAGTAGGTTTCGAACCCGTGCCGCGAGTAACGGCGGCCATTGCTTAGTGCTAACATAAATTACAATCATAATAAACGATATAAAGAGAAGACACGGGTGATTCATAGAAATCTGCAGTAAAGCATGCACTGGATTCTCGCGCGAATAAAGAGACATTTTAGCATCGTTCACTTTTCTTCTTGGAGAGGAAAATCAAATTAACGCGATCTGTTATTCTAAGTACATTCTAAAATAAATGTATACTAAAAGAAATGGTAAAAAGTAAAAACATTAAAGCTTATTTTGATAATATGTTTTTACAGGTTGTCATAGCGAGCAAACGCCAAATATATCCAAGGAAATTGGAAAAATTCGGTTGTGGTGTGACAAAATATGCGGAATTCCGGAGGATAAAAAGATGTCCCCAGGATTATCTCATTCTGATATTTGCCAGAGGCAATTTCTATATGAAAATCCGTTTTGGAAGAAGATACTTAATATTAATGCGATTCTTGGAGTAACTGTGATAGCGTTTCTCATTGGGTACTATAGATAATTTAGTTCAGGGAAATATTTATCAGTTCTCCCACATTATCTGTAATTGTACAATTGTCGTTATACCAACTGGAATCATATATATTTGCGATAATAATAATAATAATAATAATAATAATAATAATAATAATAAGTCAATAAAATGAAGTAATTAATTCTTAAAGTCTGAAGTAGAAAAATTGTTCTACAATTATAACTTAACATTATATTTTAAATATGACGCTGGGAATTCTGAAAACGCATTTTCTCTTTTATCTACGAAATTTAAAGAGTTTTTAAAAATGATTTACATTTAAAAATTGATATAAATTAGTTACTTATGTACTATTATGTAATAAGTTTGATTCAGCTGTTAGAAACATCGAATTAAGGTAAAATTGTTTGAATTCTAGCGGTGCAAACTTCTTAATGAGATTCAAATGCTGAAGGGAGGTAATTATTTTAAAATTGAGGTAAATAACGTTGTTGCGAGAAGTTGTTTCATATGCACTCGAAATTCCGATGAACCGGAAACGCCATTTGAAATCGTCTCGTTAAAACCTTTGCTATTTTAAATGCTGTATATTTGTTCAATTTACTTTTAAAATCTAGGTAAATAATCTCGACAAAATAAATTTTATCAAATGACTTTCGGCTTAATTCTTTTGTGTGTGAGTGTGTTGGATTTGGCTGTATATTTTTCAATGCTACCTTCACCCCATCACTGTTTCATCTGCTGATTGGACGCATGGTATGCAAGGATAACCATTTGTTGAAAGGTTGGCTAGCTTGCTTCTTCTTCCTTTTTTAGGCCCACACTTTGGAAGTATTCAGGTAATAAAACTTGCCTCCTAAGTGAGATAGTTAGTGGAATCGTTCAACGAATTCCAGACATATTCAAAAACAAGAATAAACTTCGTACTTTCGAAAGGTAACAATAAAGTAGGCAAGCTACACAAATAAATAAATGAATAACTATCGACACCGCCTCTGTTGGAGGCTATAGTTTTACTTTCACGATGAAAGGCACACAGGTTCAGATTCCAGTTATTTTTTCTATACAGTCTCTACATTTGTTTCTTAGTACCGAGCTTTCCACTGTATCCAAATCCTTATCAATGACACGTGAATCTAAGAAACGTTCAAAGATGAACTCACGATGAAGTGTTTGAAAGTTATCTGACATTGATTTGAGAGAGGCTAAACTGTAAACGAAGCACAGTGCAAAGGGTTACAGATTTCACTTCCGGATCAGCATCAATGCCTCATTACTCACTATGCAATGTTGCTGACACACAGACGTCCACGCCATAATGCTGAACTTGTAAAGAATAAACAAAAATCTTTAGATCAAAACAATGAATATCTAAATCTATCTCTTGCATCACCACTAAAATGAGAGAGGAAAAAATGCTCTGCAATGCCGATGTTAATGAAGGAGGACTCATGCTTTTGGAGTTTGCTGCCTACAACGCCAACACTTCTTGCCCTCACAAAGCATGTAGAAGATGAACCAACCAACCATCCATTAGTTTATGCACTCCATCTGGTGACGGTGTGATTGGGTCAATTATACAATATGGTTTCTGTCCTTTGTCTTTGAAGGATGGTACATATACTTTGTTGTACACAGACTAGAGCTGTTCCTTCCGCATGTCTGCCTGCATCAAACTGTCTAATGGTCTTCAAATGGGAAACCCTGTGCTGTCACTTTTATGCTATATATAAAACTCCAGACACGCTTGGGATTGATGATTGATTTTGGATTGAGTATGTATTTCATGTATATTGTAAGCCATTTTGCATGCTGATCTCGTGACCTTCTTTATATGCGGATACCTATTAAAACTTTTTGGTCTTTTTGTGTGATTTGGTTCTGATAAAGTTTGCTTTTGCTTTCACGCAGTCTCTTTACTTGCACTGTAGTCCATGTCTGGATGGAACAAGTGGGTGACATTTTGGATGGTAAGCCCCTCTATAGAACTTCATGTAAGCTAGTCTTAACATGATTTAAAATATGGTTTATTTACTAATAAAGCACATGCATTTCACTTACTGTTCCTGGCATCAATGTTAGCACACTAAAAGTGGAAAAGTATATGCTTCACTGGTTTGCTAAATCTGGGTATGAAACCAGATTCGAATCAACTATATCATGGTCTCCAATGATTGTCAAAGGAATATCCCTGCTGATCACTTTTGGCGATTGTTCATAAACATGTGGAACCTGTTTTCTTTCAATGCTGAGATGATGATCATTTGTTCAAGACCACGGTGTTGCAGGGTGTCCAAGAAACAATCATTTATGAAGACTGGATACAGTTTCCCCACACCCGAGGTGGCGTTACAGTTGCTATTAGGAAGGCTGTCGATATAGCCATAATACAACATCTTTGGGATTGTGCAAGACTTCCAAATGGGTTCACATTTACTGAAAGTCGCTTTCAGGTGGAGGATAAACCTTTGCAGTAATAAACATGGTCAGGAAATATTTCGCTGCTATAATGTAATCAAGTTTCAATGCCCATTATGAGATATGGTTATTTTAATCAGTTAAGTTGCTAATTTCTTCTTTCCAATTTTTCACGCTCTGAAAGTTGATCACTAGCTTTTTCCTATAAAGATATGTGGTTTCTTTTGTTCTCAGGCAAAGGTGGCGAGCTAGAATTAATTGGACCAAGATAGTCTATTATAGTGTCACTGATACCCAAAATCAAAACTAAAAAATGAGAACACTATACACCATGAAGCTTTGTATATTGAACACTATACACCATGAAGCTTTGTTTATTGAACACTATACACCATGAAGCTTTGTATATTGAACACTATACACCATGAAGCTTTGTATATTGAACACTATACACCATGAAGCTTTGTATATTGAACACTATACACCATGAAGCTCTGTATATTATCACTATACACCATGAAGCTCTGTATGTTAACACTATACACCATGAAGCTTTGTATATTGAACACTATACACCATGAAGCGTTGTATATTGAACACTTTACACAATGAAGCTCTGTATATTATCACTATACACCATGAAGCTCTGTATATTAACACTATACACCATGAAGCTCTGTATATTGAACACTATACACCATGAAGCTGTGTATATCGAACACTATACACCATGAAGCTTTGTATATTAAACACTATACACCATAAAGCTGTGTATATTGAACACTTTACACCATGACGCTCTGTATACTGAACACTATACACCATGAAGCTCTGTATATTAACACTATACACCATGAAGCTTTGTATATTGAACACTATACACCATGAAGCTTTGTATATTGAACACTTTACACAATGAAGCTCTGTATATTATCACTATACACCATGAAGCTCTGTATATTGAACACTATACACCATGAAGCTCTGTAAATTATCACTATACACCATGAAGCTCTGTGTATTAACACTATACACCATGAAGCTTTGTATATCAACACTATACACCATGAAGCTGTGTATATTGAACACTTTACACAATGAAGCTCTGTATATTATCACTATACACCATGAAGCTCTGTATATTAACACTATACACCATGAAGCTCTGTATATTGAACACTATACACCATGAAGCGTTGTATACTGAACACTTTACACAATGAAGCTCTGTATATTATCACTATACACCATGAAGCTCTGTATATTGAACACTTTACACCATGAAGCTTTGTATATTGAACACTATACACCATGAAGCTTTGTATATTGAACACTATACACCATGAAGCTCTGTATATTAACACTATACACCATGAAGCGTAGTATATTGAACACTATACACCATGAAGCTTTGCATATTGAACACTATACACCATGAAGCTTTCTATATTGAACACTATACACAATGAAGCTCTGTATATTATCACTATACACCATGAAGCTCTGTATATTGAACACTTTACACCATGAAGCTTTGTATATTGAACACTACACACCATGAAGCTTTGTATATTGAACACTATACACAATGAAGCTCCGTATATTAACACTATACACAATGAAGCTCCGTATATTAACACTATACACCATGAAGCTCTGTATATCGAACACTATACACCATGAAGATTTGTATATTGAACACTATACACCATGAAGCTCTGTATATTGAACACTATACACCATGAAGCTGTGTATATTGAACACTTTACACCATGACGCTCTGTATATTGAACACTATACACCATGAAGCTTTGTATACTGAACACTTTACACCATGGAGCTCCGTATATTAACACTATACACCATGAAGCTCTGTATATTGAACACTTTGCACCATGAAGCTTTGTATATTGAACACTATACACCATGAAGCTTTGTATATTGAACACTATACACCATGAAGCTTTGTATATTGAACACTTTACACATTGAAGCTCTGTATATTAACACTATACACCATGAAACTCTGTATATTGAACACTTTACACCATGACGCTCTGTATATTGAACACTTTACACCATGAAGCTTTGTATATTGAACACTATACACCATGAAGTTTTGTATATTGAACACTATACACCATGAAGCTTTGTATATTGAACACTTTACACATTGAAGCTCTGTATATTAACACTATACACCATGAAACTCTGTATATTGAACACTTTACACCATGAAGCTCTGTATATGGAACACTATACACCATGAAGCTCTGTATATTATCACTATACACCATGAAGCTCTGTATATTGAACACTATACACCATGAAGCTTTGTATATTGAACACTATACACCATGAAGCTTTATATATTGAACACTATACACCATGAAGCTGTGCATATTGAACACTATACACCATGAAGCTTTGTATATTGAACACTTAAAACCATGTCCGGTAACATTTGATGATATTAAAAAATTAAAAAGAATTTTAAATCTCCTTAAGTGTCAATGAAATATTGAAGTAAGAAAAGAAATATCCATGTCAGAGTAACAAAGAAACTACGTCATATTGGTTAAAATAACTAAAACAGAAAGAGAAAAACAATTCTGAATAGTTCTGAATATTTTTTATATAACTACCTTTCTAGCTTCATTGAAACTGTCAGTAAAGTTAATGCTGATCGATAGATAAAATAACGTTCGATAAAATTATTAGCAGCTGCACGTGCAGCGCGCCTGACAAATGCATATATATGCCTGTGATATAACATAGGTAACTGACAATCACATGTGTGTGATTTTGGATTTTTAACGTAGCTTTAAAACTTTTTCAGTCATGTCGCTACGATGTCTGCAGTGTGACTGTTTAAAGTGATGTCTAGCACTGTGGCATCATGCCGTAGACATGTAGCATCATATCCCATCCAGTCACATTATCCTGACACCAGGCCAACCAGTCCTAACACTAACCTCTTAATGCTGAGCGCCAAGCGAGGCAGCTACGAATACCATTTTTATAATTCTTTGGTATGACTCAGCCGGGGTTCGAACCCGCAACCTCTCGCATACGAGGCGGACGCTTTAACCACTAGGCCACCGGAGCGATCTTACAATCACGTACAGATGTCAGAGAAAGAGAAACAATTATGCTACTATTGAAAGAATAGTCGTCCAGGTAATTATGAATGACTCGGCTAACGTCAATGAATATTGTGATGTATCCAAATTGTTGCTAAAACTTGTGGGGAAACTACCGAAGCAACGATCCGCGCACCGGTATCCAATGTATCCATCTCCGGCTTGACATTGGCGCATAAATCTGCCGTCGTGACAGACTTCCTGAAGGAGCATAGTATGCAGACAATGACATATCCTCCACACAGCCCTAACTAAGTAATTTTTTGTTTATTTCCGTAATGCGCAGAGGGGAAGACGATTCGAATGTCGCTATGCAGTTATATTTAATTTGTAAACAGCTAACACAATATCATACTTATACTAATAAAAACTTTGGAATACAGTTTTATGTTTCTCATATGCATTATCGATCGAGTATTTGCTTTCAAAGTGTTGCAATAAAATTAAATTGTTTAATAAATGTAACTTTGCTACTGTTGCATGGTTTTATTGCATCTTTATCATTTATGTGAAGACAGTGATTTTGCATCCAGATATAAATATCAATTTGTATCAGGATTCGACAAATCTGATATATTTATGACTATTAAAGGCCAGTAAAAAAAAATCCAACCACCAGGTGTTGGCATACACACTACTTACTTTGATTAATTCTGCCAAAATTTCTTGCCACACTGTTTTCCATACATGTTTAATGCGTAATTATTGACCATTTCTCAAGTGTGGTTCTCAAAAAATGTTTATAATATATATATAGAATATAATTTGTCGCTAAATGCATTTACTGTGTTATCAAAGTTAAGGTTAGTTAATCAATTTATATTTTTCTCCATATAGTCAGATTACTCGCCAAGGTTCCACTATTTCTGTAACGTCCACAGACAGAATTTACGACGTCTATGAAAGCATTACTTTGCGTTTCTGAATAATACGCGTTTACTTAGATTGTAAAAATAAAAAGTTACATGAAGTTGGGTTTCTTGTTCAGATACATTGAGCCTCCATTTACCACCTGTCCATATTCACGTGTAATTTTTATTTTGATTTATTCCTAATTTATTTCACATACCTGCTGTAATACCAATTTATACTCTTTTGATCTGTTTGCATTTCGTTTTTCCATTTCCTCTCTCATTATTTCTCTGACGTACTTGAATAGTCTACATCTGAGTATCTCAAATATTGATTGTGCCATTTATTTATTTATTTAGTTTAATTTTAATTACAACTAAATTTCATATGAAAGTTCTAAACAGATTGCAGTTTCAACCTCTGTATATGTTCACACTGCTAGAGTAGCGTTAGATTTTATTTTACTTCATTCACGTGGAATAAAACTCCTCAAATTTGTGGAAATTATTTGTCAGTGAAGGTTTTATATATGCGTTGAAATTTAGAATGGTAAACATTTTGTCTGCGAAAAATGCATAAATGATGGTGTAAATACAATACCTTTTCTACATGAAATTTGAAAGAAACTTAAATGTACTCGTACTTACATCAACATATAATTAATTTTCAGGAACCCTTATTCTGTTCAAATACTCATAGATGATCATCTAGTCTTTAATAATAAGCATGTTTGTTAGCATTTTTAAAAATATAGTGGGAATCAACTTCATAGTTTTTATCGTTAGCCCTTCCCATTTCTTCCACGATATCCATTATATCATGCTTGGGCATCCTTCACATTTTGGTCGCCTTATCATGCTTTCATATGTACCAATTTCGCAGTTATCTGTGACGTTTTGGTATGTGTTGTATTGACTCTGGTATTTTGCATATTTATAATGTTTTTTATTGTTCTGTCTCATTCTCGACACTTGGTATCTTTAAAAAATTTAAAGTTTTCATACTCCTTGATACTGCTATTTACGCATTGTGCTTCGTCACTATCCGATTGAGGAAAGATGTACTTTTTGGCACACTGTTTCCGGAGGAGTGAATGTTTGTAACACATAATTTATTTAATGGCATAATATTTTAATGTGGTTACAAACTATTAAAGGATTGATCATATTCTTTCCATTTCGCGAGCGCATAAATTTTACTGTTTCCTTTTTTCATTTTTGGTCATCAAGCTCTATTCAACGCTATGTGGTATCCTGTCTGTCCAATTATGGACAAATATGTACGTGAAGCTCGAGAGTAATGTAATTATTTAATTATTTCATTCAATGTACATATTTCTTTTTAATATTTTCTTTACATCATTTTTTCTTTTTTAAATATTTTGCTCACTTTTATTCTTCGTGTCTAAATAATAAAAAAACATATACAATGCATACACAACGCAGTTCACAAATGTGTACAATTCCAAGCTTATTTTTACTTTTTTTACGGGGCAGTGGGAGAGGGAGCTGACCTTGTGTCCTTGCAATGGGTCTTCTGGTTATGCTTTCTTGCAATTATATCCAAAACATATAATCCAGAAATTGATGAATAACATCAGCACGACATAATACAACGACCGACAAATATCACATTGAAAGTAGGTAGGATGAGACTATGAAGGGTCACTTTATACAGAGCACAACTTAATGATGTCTATCCACTTTTATCAACGAATTTCGAAGTTTGTATGCGATTAGCGATTTTATTTGATCATCTCCTTTGCCGACGTAATTAGCAAAGGATTATCTAAATTTTAATGTTATTGACATGTGATCAATTGCTTTGTCGACGTAACTTGATGGATATACTAGTTCGTTCGTTTGATATTAAACTATGACTATACTGAGGAGTGTGTATCAGTATACAATCAATGGTGTAATTATTTCTTTCACGTAATCGTTCAATACGAGAGATATTAAACTAAATCAATTGTGCCTCTCAACATATATAAAAATACATTAATCAATTCAATGGAAAAGAGAAAAACAAAAACAAGAGCACAGATGAATATATATATATATATATATATATATATATATATATATATATATATATATATATATATATATATATATATATATATATATATATATATATATATATATATATGTATATATACTAACAGTTTGAACTGCCACTAAAGGTCATTGAGTTCTCGGAAGCACATTTCCACTACTTGTGATTGTAATTACGCGTTTACACGTGTTAACTGGTTTACTGTAAAGCTTCCATAGCATAAAAACAGCGTACGCAAGAACAGGAATACGACTATAATGTCTTAAAATAAGTAATAGGAAAAGCAAAAGGGGCAAGTTTAGTAAAATTCAACAAATAATTTATTTCCATAGGATACAAAGTGAAAATTTCAAAGTAACTTACAGAATTGTGAATTATTCTCCTAATGATCCTAAAAGTTAAATCACAAGTCCCAAAATATAGAGTGTTCCGAATGAATTGCAGTATTGGAAGTGCTGGTGTGCAAATAGTCTTTGATAAGCAGATGTGCGAACAGTCTTGATGTATCACAATGATACAACCCAGAATGTTCTTGAATGAATTCACAATAATCCCAAAATAGTGATTTAGTCCAAAATGTCAATGGATACATCCTAATTCCAGTGAATAATTTTTTTAAAAATGTTTCGTCTCAAATTATATCTGAGCACATATGAACTTAAGGTAAGAATGCAATAGTTTCGTTTACTTCAAACTTATATAAAATCCTGCGACACAATAAGATGACTAGGATGTATGTCATTTTCCGATCATTTGTAAACAAGTTTTCTACTGGAACATTCAAAGGTTAGACCTTGTACTCATATATCAGTAAACAACTTATTTATAACTTACGAACCAGGCAAAAGAGTAGATACGCTTTGTAAATTTAAAAGGTTATGTCAGATTGTCTACATTATCTTAAACCCAAGCTACACTCATTGAAAAAAGATAGCACACACTATAGATGTGGACAAACGTTATGCCCACAATATTGAAGAGGATAGCAAATTTTATACACCTGTAGCAATAGATTTCTTTGAGTACATGTCTTGACATTAACAGATATATATTATATTACAATATATTTTTATTCTTCATGCTTAGTATAGATTTCGATTAACTTTACTGATCATTAAGAATTATTCAGAATACATATTACCAACATCCCAATAATTTACAAATATTTGGAAGCTATATACCTTCTTTGCACTATATGTACCTCTCTTTGCGCTGTTTTTTTAAAATTATTATTGTGAGTGACTTTATGCAGTCTGAATTTTATCTATGCGTGTCTCTGTGCTGTCTTTGCGTATCTTATTCCTTCTCTCGAAACTTAGCATATTATTAAATATTTTAGATATATACACCGGGACTTTTCATTGTCAATTAAAACCAATGAGAGAGAGGATGGGTAGGTAACAATTAACCACAAATGAAATTATTTTTTTTTAAAAATGTATTCTAAAAGTCAACTATCTACTTGTCCTTTATGTACATCGCAAGACAATTTCTCTTGATTACAAATCATACTTTAAAAATATCCATTTCCGGTGAAATTATTTCTTTATTGATATTATTAGCCTGTGATTGTTGCCAATGTAGCAAGTGGCGTACAAAGAGTAAATGGCGCTCGGGGCGACCATGTAGGCCCATATTTGTTTTAGCGCTCCAAGACATCTGGCGCCCGAGGCAACCGCTCCCCCCCCCCCATCCGTTAGTACGCTACTTGATGTAGTTACTTTTGTTTCTTTTTCTACCGTTCTGATAGACTATTTGCATATTTGCAAATCCCCAATTTTACAATTCCGGTAGAATAAATCGGCTGAAAACTCATTTATTTGTTAAAATTTTTTACTGAATATCCAGCTTATCACAAGTATAGCTAATGCAATGAAGTGGCTAATAGCTAATTTACCCTGTAGATGTTTTGAAAATTGCTTAGAAAGTGGTATTTATTTAGATGCTTATCTGTAAATCTCACTCAAGTGTATATAAAATTTCAGTTATTTGAATAGATTCAAAGATGTTTCTTTTTTCGTCGATGTATTTAAAACAGACAAATAAAATAGTGGGTCTTTCCAAAATCTCTTCCTTTAATCAGGATTTTAATATTTTATTTCAACTCAAGACCGCTTCTCGGGTATGTGAGTATAAATAAGTATAAGAATGTTAAAATAAGAAGGTAAACCCCCAAGAAGAAGAAAAAAAGGAAATTTACAAACTTGTAATAAATCGACAAGGAATGGGAGGCAATCAAAGTGAAAAGGAGAAAATCATAAAGTTGTCACCCTTGGATGTCACTTGGAAAGTCACTAGGAGCACGAAGTAACGGCCTAAATCGCTTTTTGGAGTATTTATCCATTATCAAAATTAGCAATCCAGTTGAAGAATAATGTAAAAAAAAAGATAATGAAAAACAAAATCATGATTGACTTAGACTGTTTGCGACTAAATACGGTAAAATGGGTCTTATTCGGACCACAGGGATAATTCCGTCCACTTTCATGATCATAATATTAAATGTACAGGAAGTAAATATCCGATGCATATTAACAAATACCAAAAAATAAAAGTATCTCTGTAACCTGGAGTGGTTAACATAATGGCACCAAATATCGCGAGATCCTGCTAATGCAAAGTTATGTCACGTGCTATTCCGGTAAAGTGTTACAAGCGGGAAATTTCAAGCTTCATCAAGGAAGATTTGGGTCTGCATAATTCGCATGCCATGGTTGTATTATCATATTGTAAATGTATATCATTGATTTTTATTCACAGAGAGAGTTTTATCTTTGCAATCTAAACTTAACTATATATCCAATTAATTATATTTTCCAATATTTCCAAAGAAATAAAATGGTCGGAATTACCCATGATATTTTCCTGTGCCAGGGGTATTTCCGACCAGTCATGCATGTGATAAAACCTTTAAGGCTCCTTATTCGGTTGTATCTAGTTTTATGTATACATCAATAAGATGACACTCAGAGCAATGAATGAACTTTGATCAATGAATGAAAAGCTTGATCATTTGATATTTAATAGATTTATTGATACACAAAAGTATCAAGATGTAACTGCTGTTTTTTTTATATTTATCAAACTGTATACATATTATTTAAACTTTCTCCCCAAATATTCAACATCAGTCAAGGTTATGTTCCAATAGTTATTATTCCATCCATCCATACAGCTATCCATCTATTTGTTCTATACGCATGCATGTGTGTGCGTATATATATATATATATATATATATATATATATATATATATATATATATATATATATATATATATATATATATATATATATATATATATATATGTGTGTGTGTGTGTTTGTGTGTGTGTGTGTGTCATTTTTTGTCTATCTATTTATAAGCTTAAACTCTTGCAGGATGCCAAAGACAAGAGCTATAAGAAAGTAAGCTTGAAATATGGAATCCTCAAAATGACCTTAGTGGACCATGTAACTGGTCATTACCTGTCAGGGTCCAAACCAGGACGACCTCAGGTTATACCGGTAAAGGTTGAAGACGGCATTATTGCGAGGTCACTGAAAGCATCGTCAAAAGGGTTTGGGATTACCAAGAAGCAGATGTTGATACAGACCGTCACATTATGCAAAAGGATGACAATTAGTACACCATTTTAAAATGGGATACCTGGAGAAGATTGATGGAAAGATTTAAAGGCTCGATATCCTGAACTGGCACTCAGGAAACCTGAGAAGCTGTCAACATCACGTGTCAGAACGAAGAACCCCACACAAGAAATATTTACAAATTTAAATCTACATGGCAGTCCTCATTTAATATGGAATTGCGATGAGACAGGCAAACAGTTTAAACACACTCCAACAACTGTGTGTGCAAGAAGAGGGGCAGAAGTGTAATTGTTAGAACATCTAACTCTGAAGAAAATGTTACAATCCTCGTTTGTGTCAGTGCAGCAGGAACAGCAATGGCTCCCATGTGCATTGCCAGGGGAAAGACAAAGAAGTGTTTGCAGTCATTTAACTGCATGGATTCCCCATCTGGTACATTATGGACCTACCAGAAGAAGGCTTGGATGTGTGATATTTTAGGTGAAGAGTAGTTATGGGGAGTTATTTTGTTTTTAACGAATTGTGGCCCTGAGCGACCACAGCATTTGATCGTCGATTCTCGTGGGTCGCATGAAGTCTTTGGATTACTAGAAGAAGCACAAAAAAGAAAATATCCATATTTTCGCATTACCGCCACACACCACCCACTACTTACAGCCCTTAGATAGAAGTGTCTTCGGGCCTTTACGTGAAGCCTACAACAGGGTATGCACGGAGTTCCTGACAGAAAATCATGGATTACTTATCAATAAGGCCACATGGCCAAGATTATTCCGTCTGGCATGGCAAGATGCATTCACATCCAGCAACATAATAAGCGGCTTCAATGGAACTGGTCTCTTCCCAATCAATGCAGCAGCTATACCAGAGTCTGCTTTCTTGACATGAGTACCATATGATAGGCCTCATCCGGAGCCGGTCCTTTCAATAGCATCATCAATCAGTACTCTCGGCCACATACCACCTAATTCAAAAAATTCAGATCCTGTAGCTTCTCCATTTAATGCATGTAAAACAATCTCCGACACAAAAGTCCTGTCAGTCTCAATGACATTTCAGGATTCCAATGATACCAAATCAACAACGCATGAAGGATTTATTTTAGTAGAGGTACCCAGCGAGGCAGTTGAAAACCTTCAGCATTCTCCATACATCATTGGCCCAGACGTGCTTTTGGCTAGTACAACCAATGACAAGCTTTATACCAGCACACTGTTCATTGATTTGGCAAATGGAACATCACTGCTTTAAGGCGATATGAGAAAGAGATAGAAATGTCACATACTTCATTGTCATCAATGAGTAATGACGACGAGAGTGCAACTTTTGATGTCGGGGTATTATGGAATCCTGAATTATATAATATTTTTGGTACTACCATTGCAGACGGGACACAAAGGCCAAAGTCGAAACATGCCATTACATCGCATCATCTTTTGACGAGTGATGACATAATTTATGAGAAAAAAATGGCTCTCGTTCTCAAGCAACAAAAGCAGCGAAGAAAGAAAATAGAAAAAGAAAACCAAAAGAGAGAAAGGCTAAACAAAAGGCTGAAGCTAAAAATACTTCAAAGTAAGATTCTAAAGGAAGGAGAAATACTAGGAGTAGAGGAATGAAAATATATTCAGAATTAGCTCAATTGCAATGAAATTTATAGCTTGTTTAATAAATTTTCTTTTGACATGTTATTTTGTGCTGCCTATTGAACTGAAGTACTGCCAGTTTGTTTGTTGGATTTCCTTTCCTATACGTAGATACTTAGAAATATGCTAAATAATGCCACATCAGAGCCATAAATAGCTAATTAGTTTCTGGATCATTGAAACAACTGTCTCTTGATTGCGTGCAAATATTTATAAGGCATTTTTGCCTATATATTGACGAAAAAGAAAAACTTGGAAGGGGCAGGGTAAAAGCGAAAGAAAGGTATTTAATAATTGAATGCTATAATACTTCCACTAAGAAGATGCCTGTCTTTGCAAGGAAAACATTGACCGTTGTTATCCTTTAAATTGTGGCCCATTTGCTAACATTTCATGCCGGAATAATTATTAACCAAAATGTACTGAAATTAAGATCTCTTTCGAAAGTTTTAATACTAACAATAATAATTTTTGTATTGCCTTTAACACCATACAAGACATATAGCAATACAACATAAATACACACAAAATTAAAATGAAGTAGAGTTAAAACATATAGGTATGACAAAACGAAACCATTAGACAGACATAATTACATACACACTGTATACTAAATCCCCCAAAACTGCCACTGATGATAGGCGCCTATTTTTCTGTTGAAAAGGCGATCTTTAATTCTTTTTACGGTTTATTTCTTTAATTTAAAAAAACAGTTACCTTACATAATCTACTGAATATGCCCAAGTCTAGCTTGGATGTGGGGTAGCTGATATACATTCTTTGCTACTATGGAGTGTGTATAAGAATAGAAAATATACATTTATAACTAACCATAGAAAATATACATTTATAACTATCTAGCATAATTGCAGGAATTATTGTGATAATAATACATTACTCGGAATCTAATTAAATAATGGAATAAAAAGGTATGTGGATTATGTTTTACATGGATGCTCGGGATTGCCCATTGGTAGTAACTGCCCATATGCCGGTCGGAATTACCCGCACGCTGGTCGGAATTATCATTCTGTGATCGGAATTAGCCGGGTGCTGTGGACGGAATTATCCACGACGTGGTCGGAATTACTCCCATTGATTAGATTGAATAAAATCTTATTTTCTGTAGCTGTTTTTTTTTTATTTATCCGCGACTGATATTTGTGGCCTAATCTCAAAGCTTGTGTTATACAAAGCTGACCTTCGTCCCATTGACCTTATATTCTCACATATTTATAGGTAGGTAAAAAAAAATAACAACAACAAAAATTGTTATGATGTATCCCATCCCATCAAGACAAAAAGAAGAAACGATATCATGTCTAACTAGTATAAGCAGCAAAAGACAAACAGACGCTAATGTCCTTTCAGATTTATAAATTTGTTAATAATAACAAGAATGTTTGCTAATACATGAATATTAAAATCTAATATAAAATATTCCAACAATATTGCTCATAATGGCTGTCAAATAAATTTAACAGCAAAATATAGTAAACAATTCTACAATAACATCAACAAATAATAACCGAACTATAAAAACATGCATACATAGATATTCACTTTTCAACAAAAAAACTTACAACACCCCACAATTACACACAGTAGCTGTCAATGTTAATTCATGATATTTAAGCCTTTGTTTTCTTAGTGTAGACCACAAAAACGTAAAAAAGCTGGGTAGAAAATAATGTTGAAACACGGTGCTACAACTCGAGATCAAATATGTGGCAATCAGAAAGTCTCAATGGAACATATGATTTTATTGGACATTCAAGAAAAGACAACAATCCCATACAAAATCGTAACTACATGCTTAAAGAAAAGTTAAATTATGGAACTGTACGTGTGACGCAAAGTTCAAATATTTTGATTTAATACTAAGTATAGGGCCAAATTTATATTTCAATTTACTGCAATATTGTATTGACAACTGTTACAGAAATGTATGGCGCAATTGAACATTTGTAAGAAAATGACATGAAAGCAATCGAACATGTCTCTCTGGGTCCAAAAACTATAATGTGAGATCTATGAACATTGCACATTCATACATTTTCTCTTTTTTTAAACAAAATGGCAATGATTTCTTTATATAAGTACGTAATCCAAGGTCAGTAGCTTCAAAATCTTAATAGTAGTTAAGTGGGGCACATTAGGGACAATGGGACTTAGCATTAAAAAGACCCCTGGGTCAGATTAGGGACAATGGAAATTTAACATGGAGAGAAATCGTGGGTCACTTTAGGGACAATGGGAATTTAACATAGAGTTTGGGTCTGTCTAGGGACAAGGGAAATTAACATGGGGAATAGAGTTTGGGCTTTTGGGATTTTTTTTTTTTTTTTTTTTTTTTATTTTTTTTTTTAAATTTTTTAAAATTTAAATTTAAATTTAAATTTTAAAAAAGGGGTAGGCAATGGAAAGGCTATCTCTTTTCGAGAAATATGGCTGGCCCTGAAAAGGGCCTTTGGGTTTATGTTAATGTATTCATTAACATAAATGGCACCGCATTGGTCTTCTTCTTGTCCTTAGGCTACGTCTCACTGTTGGTCCGTAAATCAGCACTCTTTTCAGGCATCCTTGTCTTTCTACGTAGATCCTACGTATCCACAGGCTGGTGTTTGTCCTGTGGACAACGGTCCACTTGGATCGGACATACATGGGTATGTCCGTCCGGAACATCATGGAAGACACAAGCGTAGAAGATTGCACATCGGTCCACATCTTGAAGCAACGAGAACAAGTGAATCAATGCACTGAACTGCGCTTATTTATAGGTAGAGGCAGGATTGAAACGGATTGAGTTCATTCACCAATCCAAACACGCGTTACAAAATTCAGTCAGCCCGCATCCAATCCGAAGAGAGTAGTCTGTGACGTCAGTTGGTCTATATAGATTCGCTAGCGCTTGTGTGCAGTCAATCTATGAGACAGTGATTCAACATGACGGAAACTCAGAAAACGATCCATTGGGGTGCACCAGCAGGGGAGACTGCCCAAGGGAACCCGGACTTACTTTCAGAAGAGGTACATTGGGATTTTGTGGATTTTCTTACCTCGCAAGAATTTGTTCCGGAACCTTCGTTACCTTCTTCATTACCGCAAGTGGAGAATTTTAGACAGAGACAGAAAGAAGAATTGGAGAAATTTATGCAACGACAAAAGGAAGCGGAACAAGCTTTTCTCCTACAGCAACAGCAACAGCAACAAGAAGAGGTAAGAAAAAAACAACAGCAACAACAGCAAGAAGAAGTAGCAGCAAAGAAACAAGAGGGTGAAAATCAAACGGCTACGGTACTGTTGGACATTTTAGCGGAGTTAAGAAGTCTGAAACAAATGTATCAGACTTCTTTATCACGACCGAAGAGAATACGACCTTCCCGAGCTAAACACGCCAACCCTGTGACTAAGCCTGTCGTACCACCCTTAGTGATTTCAACCCAATCATCAGAAGTAGGCCTTGGCCGTGGCAAAGGCTTAAGGCAGTTAAAGTTGATTGGTTAAACTCACCCCTACACCAAAATAAAAAGGCCCTTTTCAGGGCCACCCACATTTCTCGAAAAGAAATACAATTTCAATTTGCCAATAACTCAAAAATAAACCCCACCCATTTTACCCTTATAGTACGTGTCTGTGTATGAGTGCGTGAGTGTAGCTTCTTATTTTAAAATCAAAACTCAAAGACACTTACCTTATATCATTCATGTATTCTTTTATCCATTTTTTACAATCCAATTCACAATTCACCACAGAACACTTTAATTAAAAGTTCATTGACTTCTTCTTTCTCCTTGTTTAGTCTCTCTGTTTTTTGAATTTCTTCACCGTTTTTTCCTCATTTTCTTCCCTTCTTCTTTTCTTCTCCTGTTTCTTTGCTTCTTTTAAATAGAATTGTCTTCTTTCTTCCTCTTCTTCCTCTGAAGAATCCCTCTCTTCTTTCGAAGAATCCCTCTCTTCTTCCGAAGAATCCCTCTCTTCTTCTGAAGAATCCTTCTTTTCTTCTGACTCCTCTTGTTTCTTTTTTGGGCAATCTGGAGACCAATGTCCTTTTTCTTTACAATAATAACAGGTATCTTGACTTTTGTCTTTTTTAGCCCCTGTTTTTTTTCTTTTTTGACGGTCTGGACACTCTGAAGACCAATGCCCTTTCTTCTGACAGATATAGCAAGTATCCTGACTCTTATCTCGAAAGGAAGGAGAGTAGTCCGTCCGCTGGTCTGAAGAGAATTTTCTAATGACCCCTCGCAAAGCTCTGACGAAACGTTCCATCTGGGTAGTCTCTTCCATCGTTCTCCTCGGTTTGAGAGTGAAATGAATAGTGAAAGGACAAGACACAAACTTTTTATATACGCTGGTTTGCCATGACTATAAATTAGTCTATGGTGTTTGAACTTGAGTCATTTGACGTTTTGCACTCAAGATGAAACGATCCCATTCATTCGAGAAGAAAGAAGAAGAAGAAAGTAAGAGGCAGAAACGTGATCTATCGCCTCGTACCAGGGCCGAAATCTTGGCACAAATTCATGCCAGTGATTTTGAAGAGGACATGAGTGAACCAGAATCCGAACCCTCTAAACCAAGTTCACCACCCTTAGTCAACCCTGAAAAGTACTATTCCATTCGAGAGACGGAAAAGCGCTCCTCTAGAAAATTTAGAACCACGGCTTACACCTACACGGTGAAGTTTAAAGATTTCAAGGCCGACGTACCCTTGGAGAAAGCAGAAGTGTTTATCACCGAGATGTGGGATTCTTTGCTCACCGCACTCAAGCGACAATGTCAACCCAAAGAAGACGATCGCTTGACACTATCCATAGATCACGACGGTTTGAAATCCCCTGTTTGGATCGAGTTTAGCAGACCCGCAGAACTAACCCCTTCCAAAGTCATGGACAAGATTCAACACGTACAACAATCTAATGACCAGTTTGACATCACCGATGGTAAAGCCACACTGAAAATGGCTCACGTCTCTCTTCCTCAAGGGACAGGACGCAAAAAGGTCCTACTGGTGAACGACCTTCGCAACACCAAAAAGAGTCTCGTCCGAATTAACAACCCTCAAGACCAGATGAGCTTAGCCCGTGCCATCGTGGTGGGACGAACCTATGCCAACAAGAACGACACGGTAGAATGGAAAAGAACCTGGGAGAACATTCGAAAATCGAACCGAACCAAACAACGAAACGAAGCAGAACTCCTGCTGCAACAAGCTGGCCTGTCCAAAGACACACCCTGTGGCATTCCTGAGATGCAAAAATTGCAAGATGCCCTAGCTCCACGCTACACCTTGAAAGTGCACCCTCAAGAAATGCGCGGGTCACTGTTGTTTCGAGGCCAGTATTTTAAGGACGGAAAATACATTCACCTTTATTATCACGATGACCATTTCGATACCATTACCAGTATCACCGGATTCCTGGGATACAGTTATTATTGTGAGAAATGTGATTATGGTTATAACAATCGAGAGCAACACAAGAATTGTGGATTGAAATGCCCAGGATGTTTGGCCTCTCCACCCTGTCTGAGCGAAGAACCAGTGCCTTGTTCGACTTGTCTGCGCACGTTTGTCAGCCCTGCCTGTTACCAGCAACATTTGAAAACACAAGGTTCACAGAAGAAATGTGCTTGTCAACTCCTGAGATTGTGCCCTACGTGTGGACAAGGCATACTTACCAACAATGCCAAGGCACACGTATGTCGAGGAAAGAAAAAATGTCACATTTGTCACCACATCGTGGACTTGGAACACGAATGTTACGTGCAAAAATACCAACCCCCACCAGAGAAAGAGGACGGTCACAAGAAGAAAGGCAATTTCATCTTTTTCGATTTCGAATGCATGCAAGAGACTGGCATTCACATTCCTAATTTCTGCGTGGCTCATCGAGCATGCGAGAAGTGCATTCAAGAACCTATCTTCAGTCATTGCCCTCACTGCAGCAAGATTCCTGGAGGGCGTGAAAAAATCTTTCGGGGACCGAACACGTTAGCCGATTTTGCCCAATGGGTCTTAAACCCCATCGACAAGACGTGGAGCCAAGAGGACATCGAACGTTACGGAGATTGTCATCGTCATGCCACGGTGATGGCTCACAATTTCTCCGGATACGATGGACAGTTTCTTTTGAGGTACTATACGGAACATGGCACCGAACGTCCTAAAGTGATTTTGAACGGAGCCAAAATCATTTTCATGCAAGTGGGACAAGTGCAGTTTAAAGATTCAATGAGTTACTTGGCCATGCCTTTGAGTCGAATGCCTAAAACGTTTGGAATGACAGAAATGGCTAAAGGGTACTTTCCACACTTTTCAATACGGAAGCCAATCAACACGCCGTTCTACCCCATTTGCCCGAGGCTCACTATTACGACCCCGACAACATGCGTACCGAACAACGAGAAGCTTTCTACGCTTGGTACCAGGCTCATGCCTCTGACCCCTTCGACTTTCAGGAAGAAATGTTAAAGCATTGTCGTTCCGACGTGGACATTTTACGACGTTGCTGTGGAAAATGTCGAGAACTGTTCATGGAACACGGAGGGGTCGATCCTTTGAAAGAAGCTTGCACCATTGCCAAAGCGTGTTCCTTAGTGTATCGACAACGATTCATGCCTGAAAACACCGTGGCTGTCATCAGTCCTCAAACGACCCACTATGTCAAACTTCAATACTCGGTCAAAGCCCTACGTTGGTTACATTACTTGTGCGACAAGGAAGACAAATGGATTCAGCATGCCCGAAACGGAGGAGGCGAAAAGACCATCGGAACGTATTCGGTAGATGGCTGGGACTTAGAAAACCCCAAGATCGTGTACGAGTTTAACGGTTGCTTATTTCACGGATGTCCCGTCTGTTACCCTGACCGTGACACTAAAAATCAGTTTTTGCAACGAACCATGGAAGACTTGTACCAGGACACTTGTCAGCGACGCCTAAAGTTAGAACAGCAAGGATACCAAGTGGTGGAAATGTGGGAACACGAGTACGATCACCGTTTGAAAACCGATCCCGAGTTTAAACGCCTCGTGGAAAGTTACCAGTTCATGGACCCGCTGAACCCGAGGGATAGTTTGTACGGAGGAAGGACCAATGCCACCTGTTTGCTGTACCAAGCCGACGAAGAGAAAGGAGAAGAAATCAAATACTTGGACGTGTGTTCGCTGTATCCCTACGTGTGCAAATATTGTCGCTTTCCTGTAGGGCACCCGCAATTGTTCACGGAACACATCGACCTGAAAAACATTCGACAATACGAAGGCTTGATCAAGTGTAAAGTTTTGCCTCCCACGAACCTATACCATCCCGTCTTACCTCACCATTGTCAAGGCAAACTGATGTTTCCCTTGTGCCGTACTTGTGCCGAAACGTGCAACCAGGACCAACCTTGCCATCACAGCCAGGAAGAACGTGCCTTGACGGGAACCTGGGTCAGCGTGGAATTGTTCAAAGCTCTGGACATGGGATACCAACTGTTAGAAGTGTACGAAATTTGCCACTTTCCCAAGACACAACAGTACCACAAGGGTGACCCTACTCAGAAAGGCATTTTCGCCGACTACGTGGATGCCTTTTTGAAACTGAAACAAGAAGCCAGCGGCTATCCTTCCTGGTGTCACACTCCCGAAGACCAAATACAATTCAAGGAGAAATACTACGCACAAGAAGGCATCTCTTTAGACCACATCGAAAAAAACGAAGGCAGGCGATCGTTTGCCAAAGTGATGTTAAATTGCTTGTGGGGTAAAATGGCACAACGACCGTGTTTACCCAAGACGGAATATTTGACAGAACCTTCCCGCTACTTCCAGATGATTCACGACAAAACCAAATACATGAAACACGTGGACGTCGTTCGAGAGGATTTGATCTTGGTCAATTACGAAGAAGATCTGGACTTTGTACAAGACGACCCTTTTGGAAATGTCATCATTGCGGCTTACGTGACAGCTCATGCTCGCTTAAAATTGTACGAAGCTTTAGAACTGTTAGAAGAACGCGTCCTGTACTTTGACACGGACAGTTGCATTTACATCCATCACCCGATTCAACAGCACCCTGACATCGAAGGAGACCGTTTAGGAGCCTGGACAGACGAGCATCCCGACGACAAGATTCTAAGTTTCGTCAGTGGTGGTCCCAAAAATTACGGCTACGAATACCGGGACAAACAAGGAGAAGTGCACACGATGTGCAAAGTGAAAGGACTGACTCTGAATCATCGTACCAGTCGAGTGGTCAACTTTGGAGTATTGAAAGAAGCCTTGCAATCGGGAGAGGATGGAAACTTTAAAGTGACCACCTATCAACCGAACAAGATTGTACGTTTACCCACTCACCACATCGTCAGTCGACCCTTGGAAAAAGTCTATCAAATTGTATACCAGAAGCGAGTGCGACTTCCCAATCACTTCACCTTACCGTACGGTCACGTCGGTATTGGTCTGTATATGAAAAGGAACCCTAGGCAAGATCGATAGTTCATTGTTCATTGAAGTAACTTACCATGTCGTTGACGAAGAAGAAACCAGATTGGTTAGGAGTCAAATGTTGGACATCACCGAGACCAGGGTTTTGAGGCTTGGACACAAGAGGTGGCCCAGTATGCACGAGAGTTATTCAAGGAAAAAAGTTACTTTTCAACCTGTGTTAGTGACGGTGCCAGAAGAACCCGTCACCCAGGACAGGACTGTCGTGGACGGGCCTGAAAGACCCTTTCGGGAGGACACTTGTGTGACCTTACCCCTACTATAGAACTGGTTAGAACTTTACCCAAAACATGTTGTACAGACACTTGTGTTTATTCCACGTTCATGGTTATCATGTGCCTTTTATTCTTGTACTTAAGCCTTTGGCTTTTATGCATTTTTGTCTTTCGTATTCATGTTTGAAACATTCAATAAACGTGTTCTGAAAAAGTATATAAACTCTTGTCTTGTTTGTTTTTCGTGTCACAAGTGACATTTCTCACACCATGGCTACCTCTGCTGTCTCTGCTCCCTCTTCCTCTACTGTCAAAGTCATCGACGAACACTTAGATCGTGCCAGTTGGGAGGCTTTGTATCTTCGCCATCCCTTTAACATGCTCATTGCTGGACCTAGCGGTTCAGGCAAAACCGAATTCGTCAAACGTTTGATCGAACATAAACATCATTTGATCGATCGACCCCCTCAACGAATCGTGTGGTGTTACAAAGAGTGGCAATCGGCGTACAGCCTCTTGCGAGAAAGTCAAGGCGATTCCATCGTGTTTGTGGAAGGCATTCCTAAAGAAGACGACGGCATCGTCTCTGACTCCCGTCTAACCCATTTGGTCATTTTCGACGACATGTTAGGAGAAGACGACGAAGAAATTAAACTGTGGTTCACGCGCAAAGGGCATCACCGTAATGCCAGTGTCGTTTACATCACCCAAAATTTGTTTCAACAAAGTAAAGCCCATCGCACCATCAGTCTCAATGCGCATTACGTGGTCTTGTTTAAAAGCCCTCGAGATAAATCGCAAGTGCAAGTCTTAGCCAAACAGTTAGGAACGCCTTGGCTGACTCAGGCGTACGACGATGCCACTCAAACTCCACACGCCTATTTACTCGTCGATTTGAAACCTACGACTCCCGAGGATTTGCGATTTCGCACCCACTTGTTTCACCACTGGTGCCAAGACGGAGGGCATGTCTTGTACACGTCTCCGTCCTCGACTTCATTTCACTCCCCATAAAAAAATCTATAAAATCTCAGACCCTTTTTCGTCTGTTTCACTGTCAGTGCGAACATGACGTCCCTTCAGTCGCATCTTCCCGTCAAATTGATTCGTGCCTTGTATGGCATCAGTCGAGAAAAAGATCCACAAACACGAGGTCGTGTCTTAGAAGCTAGTCTCAAAGAAGTCTTACGATGGTTCACGGTGACGGCACGTCAATTACTCCAAGGAATCATTCAGATTCCTCATCAAACCAAACGCTTTTTCGATCGAAACAAAGTCGCTTTGGTCCAACTGGCCGATCCCCGCTTCGACACTCAAACCAAAAAACAAATCATTTTGAAACCTGGAGGGAGCGGTACTCTAGGAGGGGTCATCATTCGCGCACTCTTAAGATGGGATCCTAATGCCCCCAAAGTTATACCCAAGACAAAAGTCCAACGAATCCCCAAGAAGAAAAAGACCAGGTCCCCAAGGAGAACTTCTCCAGTGGCAGGACCCTCCTCTGACCAGACACCACCACCACCCCGGAAAAAGAAAAGAAGCCCCCAGAAAAAGAAAAGTCCACAGAAAACTAGCCGCAAGAGAGGCACTTCGGCCAGGACGCAACCTTACACTCGCAAACCACGACCTGCCACGGCAGTGACTGCGTCTCCGGCAGCTTCACGTTTGTCCACTTCTCCGTTAATGACACCCAGAACTGAAGAGTACTTGGAGACGTTGATCACACCAAGAACTTATCCGTTGATGACCCCCAAAAGAACTTCCCCAGTGGCAGGACCTTCCAATTTAGTGGCAGTGGCTGATGCTCACAAAGTACCTTCTCCCAAAATCAAAGTTCAAGAAAGATCGGGCATGTTACAAAGTTTACTGGATTTGTCCAAGCAAGAACTGGCTCGATTTAGTCCGTTACGTACCCCTGCACGACGTGTCATGCCTGTCCTCAAACTAATACGACGTCAAGACAATCAGTGGCGCCGCGTTCCAGTATAAAAAAGGCCTGTGACCAAGTCGGGTATCAGTGTTTTTTGGTGCTCCTGAAGACTCAAAGATGTCACCCTCCAGAAAACCCCAAGGAAAGGAAAGGAAAGGACTGCCACCACGTTTAGCCAAACATGGGGACATGTTATCTGTCCTGTCCAAAGCTTCTCCACCCCTACGAAAAAAACTCATTCAAACAGCCTCCAAAGAGGTCATCGATACCGTGTGCGAATGTTGTTTGAACGTTTTGAAAGGCACGATCCCTTTGTCCAAACACCAGAAACAATGCTTAGGCAAACGTCGTCACGTTCTTCGCCAAATGGTTCAAAAGAAAATTCCCATTCGTCAAAAAAAGAAGATGTTAGTGCAACGTGGAGGTATTTTACCTCTCTTGTTAGGCCCCATACTGAAAGGAGTCTTGGGAACCATGTTGGGAGGACTGGTGGGAGCAAGATAAAAAGGCCTCGGAAGTTCCAAGATCTCAGAATCGACCCCTGACAACCCCATGGAAGGACGAAAACTAGCTTTAGTGCCTTACAAACGATGGATGGAATACCATCGGTGGCAAGAACAACACACCCCGCATTTACCTCCCAATCCCCATTTGAGCGAGATGTCCCAGTTACAACACGAATTGCAGTCCTTGATGGATCGCCAAGATTTGTCCGAAACAGAAAAATCACAAAAGTACGGTCAACTCTTGCAACGACTGCAACTCTTTCACCAGAAAGCTTTAGACGAAACAGCTCTACCCACTCTGAAAGATTTTAAGACCTTGATGAAAAGTCCAGCACCAGTACCAGTACCAGTACCAGTACCAGTACCACCAGTACCCGTGACCAAGACAGAAAAAGGAGAAGAAGAGGAAGGGTTTCAAACTCCACCAGAAAAAGTACGCAAGTTAACAACACCACCTACCTCCAGAATTGGATGGATTAAAAAGATGATGGCCACCCCTTCTTCCTCACAAGAGAAAAAGAAAGTGAAGACAGAAGTGAAGACAGAAGTGAAACAAGAACCGATATCCCCCGCTCAGACATCCTTCTCCTCTTCGACACCTATTGCTGGCCGCACACGCAAAGCATTGCAATCCAAGAAAGTACCCCAAGAGAAAAAGAGTAGCATCCTCCAAGAGTGGGTGTCTTATTAACACACCAACCAACACAAAAAAATGGAAAAAGTCTTAGCCAGCATTTACTACGATCCCTCCCATCCTGCAGGTTACGCAGGAGTTCAAAAATTGTATCGTGCTGCCAAAACGCGACTGAAAAGTCTCCGTTTACCTCAAGTGCAACGATGGTTACAAGAACAAGCTACCTACACTTTACACAAACCCATTCGACGCAAGTTTGCCAGAAGTCGCACCCGAGTGGAAGGCATCGATCATCAATGGCAAGCCGATTTAGCCGATGTCTCTCATTTGGTCAGCTACAATCGTGGCTACAAATATTTGTTTTGTGTCATCGACGTCTTTTCCAAATTTGCTTGGGTCGTACCCTTCACTTCCAAATCGAGCAGCGAGTTAGTGCGAGCCCTGCAACGGGTGTTGAAACAAAGCGGTCGTCACCCTCTTCGATGGCAAACGGACAAAGGCACCGAATTTCTGAACCAAGCTTTCCAAAAAGAATTAAAGAAACGTGACATTCATTTTTTTACCACCGAGAATCCCGAAACCAAAGCCAGCATCGTGGAACGTTTTCAACGCACTTTGAAAGAACGCATGTGGAAATATTTTACGCATCACCACACTCTGAAGTACATCGACATCTTACCGCACCTGGTGCAAGCGTACAACCAATCTTACCATCGAAGCATCGGACGTGCCCCGCAAGACGTGACTCCCGACAACGAAGTGCTGGTGTTTGAGCGCCTGTTTGGTACGTCCCCGACGAGGGCTGTCCCCAAGAAAAGTGGAGTGTTGGCCATAGGAGATTGGGTGCGCATTGGCAAAACCAAACGCACTTTCGACAAAGGTTACTTACCTAACTGGACGACCGAATTGTTTCGCGTCACTGGACGAGTGCATGGCCGTCATCCTGCCGTCTATAAATTGGAAGACATGAACGGAGAAGTGCTCAAAGGAACGTTTTATTTGCCCGAGTTACAACGTGTCACCAAAAAAGAAGACGACGTGTACGACATCGAAAGCATTCTCGAACGCAGAACCCGTAAAGTGGGCAAACGACGTATCAAAGAAGTCAAAGTACGTTGGAAAGGATATCCACCCAGTTTTGATTCTTGGATCGACCCTTCGCAAGTCATCGACTATAAAAAGAAGTGACCATCATGCCCTTTCACACAGCAGACGCAGCTACGTCGACCACTCCTCCTTCACCTAGTTCTTCTGTGCAAGATTTACAAAAACAACCCTTGTGGGTGTGGTGTGGAGAACGTGTGCCTAAAACGCAAATCGTCTTTTTCTGCCAAATCTTCGTGGTGTATTGTGTCATCGGGGCAGCCATCGCCAATTTGAGTTTGCAACAAGGAGACAAACAATTGTGGACCATTTTATTGAGCAGTTGCATCGGTTACCTGCTTCCTAATCCCTCCCTGAAATTCAACTCGAACGGGAACCCCGGGAACCTTGTGTCCAGTGCCAGTGCCAGTCACCGCTTCAATCACAACCAGAACCCCATTTTAGACGGAGACACGCCTCTGACGTCCAGTAACCCCTCGGACAGCCACAGAACTCTGGAATTATGAGTCACCAAAACCAATTTTACTTAACCTTACCCAGTGACAGTTCCATGGAGGTGTTTCCCAAGAACACGTTGTGCTGTTACACGGCCAAATTACCTCAAGCCATCCAGTTAGATCACGAAGCCCATTGGGAAGTGGCTTTAGTAGAAATGATTCACCCGACCCAAGTCCTCAATGTCCTTCCCAATCAAAATTTTTTTGATGTGGAAGTTCATGACGAGCAAATGCAACAGTGGATGGATAGCAATGTCAAATATGACAAGAAAACCCGTACACAAAAGTACACCACCTATCACTTGTTCATTCCCCCAGGCTATTATTTTAGTGGTCAACATTTGGTCAGCACCATAACCTCCAGGTTTAATGTCGTGTTTCTGAAAGCTTTGGAGCATGTCAACAAAAATGTCACCATGGAGTACCACAAAGCAGCTCGTCGCTTCTTGATGAAATTTGAACGGAGTAAAATCCTGTCCATTTTATTTTGTCCTGAATTGTTTGACATGTTGGGCGGAGACATGGACATGAGAAAGACCATGATCAAGAAAAACGAATTACCCATCGTTTACGACAACGAGTCTTTTAGCAAGTTATTTCGTGCCCCGGTAGAACTGAACCAAGGACTGAATTTGATGTTCGTGTATTCCGATGTGGTGGAGTACAACGTGGTGGGACACACCTCCGTACCGTTACTGCGTGTCATTCCTTTCAAAGTAGATTCTGCCACGAACACTGACGAGGAAGGTGGAAACACTTACCACGTCCACCGCGAATTTGTCCATCCTCACTATTTGCCTGTCAGTAAGTCGTATTTGGACACGGTCAACATTGCTATAAAAGGAGATCTGGGACAAAATATTCCATTCACCAAAGGAAAAGTCACGGTGAAACTCCATTTTCGAAAACGGTTCTCTCACGACTCTTAAGTCATGTATCCAGTGTACCGAGGGGTTGCTCGACAGCGAGGACACGGCTTAGGAGATATGTTAAAATCGGCCTTTCGTTCGGTGGCCCCGGTGTTGAAACCGATGGTGACACGCGGATTGCACGCCTTGAAAGATGCGGCACTGACGCAAGGCAAAGAATTTCTCCAAAATGTCATCATCGACAAACAAAACCCTAAAGAAGCCTTCATGAGGGCAGGCAAAAATGTCTTGCTGCAAACGGGCAAAGACATTTTAGGCCAACGAGAAACACCTATAAATGCCCTGCACGCTACCGAGTCAGGCATTCAGCAAGGACAAGGCAGAAAGAGACGACGAAGAAAACACCCTTTCACCAGACTTCAAGCTAGAAAGGCCAAGAAAAGAAGAACCGTTCGAGACTTAGACGTTTTCGATTATTGAGAAAAGAGACAAAAAAATGATGCACCGAGAATCTTGCGCTTGTTCCAAGTCGGAACTGGATCTGTTTGCCATGCCCCCCACGATGATGACGATGCAAGAATCCCAGTGGGTGGAATTTCACCCCGTCTCCTCACTGACCGATTCCGCTCCCATCGAGTTTGAAATCAAAGGACAGCCCGAAGATTACATCGATCTGAATAGCAGTTACTTGTACCTGAAAGTCAAAATTCTAGATAAGACTGGAGGTGCTATAGACGATGAAGCAGTAGCTCCCGTCAACAATTTCATGCATTCCTTGTTCAGTGGAGTGGACTTGTATTTGAATAACAAACTGGTCAGTAGCAGCATGGATACTTACCCTTATCGTGCCTACCTGGAAAATCTCTTGACGTACGGAATAGATGCCAAGAACACTCATCTCAATGCCTGTGTGGTATGGGAAGCTGACGAACCTACCAAGTTTGAAATATTGGAAACTGATGAAAAGAAAGACAACAATGATGGATTTGTAGAACGAAGAAAGAGAATCACGGGAGCCGACACAAGTTTAGAACTGATGGATCGTTTGCATTTGGACATGTGGTTGCAAGAAAAGTATTTGCTGAACGGGGTGGATGTCCGCCTGAGACTGAATCGTAGCAGTGCCGCTTTCCATTTGATGGCTGATAGTGACAATTACAAAACCAAAATCCTAGAAGCCAGACTCTACGTACGCCGTGTGGAAGTGTTACCTAAAGTGGGAAACGACACCAGTCAGACGTTGAGCAGAACGACCGCCAAGTATCCCATACGACGCGTGGAAGTGAAAACCTTCACCATTCCCAAGGGACAGCGATCCATGATCGAAGATCATCTGTTCCAAGGACAGTTACCCAAACGTTTGATCGTTGGTATCGTCGAGAATACAGCCTTCAACGGAGCTGCCGAAAAAAATCCTTTCTACTTTCAACACTTTGGCGTGTCCAAAATCGAAGTCAGTCGCGATGGCAAGACCTTGTGTACCCGACCTTTCGAACCTGACTTTAAAAAGAAGAATTACTTGAGATCGTACTTGTCCTTGTACGAAGCCACCGGACAGTTAGGAACCAATACCAGTCACGGTATTACGTACGAGGATTATGCAGGAGGCTACGCTTTGTGGGCTTTCGATTTCACTCCAGACCAAGGCAGCGACGAGGGACATTTCCACCCTATAAAATCCGGCCAGATTCGTGTGGAAATTCAGTTTAAAGACCGAGACCCTGATGAAACGGTGAACGTCATCCTGTATGCAGAATTCGATAATACCATAGAAATCAACAGTTTGAGAGAAGTCATCCTAGATTACTAGAAACCATGGAAGACTGTTATCCCTCTTTACCTAGTGGAGAAACTTTTAGTGTTACATTGTTGTTAAAAAATGTTAGAGTTCGTTGTTGTTTAGTGTTAAGTGATTTTTGAATAAAAAATGTTGTGTTTTGAAAAAATTGTTTGATGATATATTGTTGGATTATTGTTAAAAATGTTAGAGTTGTTGTTTAGTGTTAAGTGATTTTTGAATAAAAAATGTTGTGTTTTGAAAAAAATTGTTTGATGTTATATTGTTGGATTATTGTTAAAAATGTTAGAGTTGTTGTTTAGTGTTAAGTGATTTTTGAATAAAAAATGTTGTGTTTTGAAAAAAATGCCTTTGTCTTTTGTTTAGCTATAAGAATGTTGGATTGATGCTCTTTCATTTCTTACTATCCCTCTCATGACACTCACTAAACGTTGCGACTCAAAAACCGTGTGGGGGATGTTTTCCTTCACGTCCGCGCTTTAACTTTAAGAACCGGGTTGTTTCCAGTCTAACCATCCATTGTCGACTCATCCTCCTAAGAAGATGTGCTCCAAACTAGCTAAACTCAACGAAGCCTACGTGAATTTGCATAGGGTCAGACACAGTCTGATACCGAAGCTAGAAGAAATAGAGAATGTGAGAATGTTAAAAATCACTGAAGACCTGATAGAAGAGCTCTTCAGAGAAGAAATGAACAGGGAAAAAGAAGAATGGACAGAGAAGTACAGACTTCAGAGACAGCAGCAACAACAACAACAAGAGCAGCAGCAGCAGCAACCTGAACCTGACAGAGGCTTTGTCGATTGCCGTATCGACACCAAAGAGTTCTTCTTTTCTTTCCGAAGAAGCAGACCTATCGCCAGAAAGTCTATCCTCAGAGGACATCGCATTCTTAGAAACTAAAAAAGAATGCCATAGCAAACAAAAAAAACCAGCCCTTTTCAGGGCTACCCCAATACTCTAGAAAAGAAATAACGATCGATTTGCCAATGTGTGTAGGTAGAGTAGTGTGAAAATAAACACTAACTCTTTTTTAAAAAATGTGAGGGTATGTGTTTGTGTGTTAGTAAGTGCTTAAGTAAGTTGGTATGAATAGTAGATTAAAATTATGTTTTTTTGGTGTTTGAGGTGTATATTTGGAGTTAGATTGGATTGCTTTGCGTATGTGGATAGTCTAATGAAGTGATTTATAAAAAAATTTAAAATAGTGATGGGTAGCATAAAAAAGTGAGTGAGTGTTTCTTTTAGGTCCGCGCGTTGTTGTTTTTGGTCATGATGTAGGTAACATCAATTTTATGTTTTTTTAGGGGGATGTTTTCCTTCACGTCCGCGCTTTCACTATAAATTGAAACTCGCTGGGCAGTCTAGCTACCCTTGTTGATTGATCAACACCAAAAATGAACACGAGACTGTCTAAACTGTTGGAACTTCATGTGCATCTGGAATATGCCAGGCGCCTGTTGAATGAACTGGCCGCGGAAGCCATTGTGGAGGCGGGAAGGATAAGAGAGGAGGAGGAAAGAAGAAAAAAAGAAGAGGAGGAGAGAAGATATAAAGAAGAAGAGGAAAGAAGATACAAAGAGGAGGAGAGAAGAAACAAAGAAGAGGAGGAGGAGAAGGAAAAGAAGAGAAGAAGAATAAATTTCAGAATCCCAGAGAGCGAAAATTGGGATTCTGAAGCGACATATCCTGCCTCTGCTCTCTCCCCCAAAAAAGTAAAAAGTAACTGGGGGATAAGATGTGTATGTGGCGCCAGGCCTGGAAGGTGCCACCATTAACCAGGTGTCCATGAAGTTCCAAAAAAACAGCCCTTTTCAGGGCTACCCAATACTCTAGAAAAGAAATAACCATCAATTTGCCAATGTGTAGGTAGAGTAGTGTGAATATAAACACTAACTCTTTTTTAAGATAGTGTGAGGGTATGTGTTTGTGTGTTTGTGTTTGTACCCGCTCACGTACGAGTGTGTGAATAGTAGATTATGGATTTGTTTATTGTTTCTTAGCGTATGTGTTTGTGTTTGTGTGTTTGTGTTTGTACCCGCTCACGTACGATTGTGTGAATAGTAGATTATGGATTTGTTTATTGTTTCTTAGCGTATGTGTTTGTGTTTGTGTGTTTGTGTTTGTACCCGCTCACGTACGATTGTGTGGATAGTAGATTATGGATTTGTTTATTGTTTCTTAGCGTATGTGTTTGTGTGTTTGTGTTTGTGTGTTTGTGTTTGTACCCGCTCACGTACGATTGTGTGAATAGTAGATTATGGATTTGTTTATTGTTCTTTGCGTATGTGAAGAGTATAGTTTGGGTTTTGTAAGCGCTCACGTAAGATTGTGTGGATAGTAGATTATGGATTTTGTTTATTGTTTCTTAGCGTATGTGGAGAGTATAGTTTGGGTTTTTATTATATGAAATGAGAAAGTATAGTTTGGGTTTTATTATATGAAATGAAAAAGTAGGGGGATGTTTTCCTTCACGTTCGCGCGTTGTTTGGTCATGATCTAGGTAAGATCAATTTTACGTTTTAGGGGGATGTTTTCCTTCACGTACGCGCTTTAAGTATAAGAACCCACAGTATTCGTCGTTCAAACCATTCTGCAAAGAATAAAAAAAGAAGATGGCTTCTAACCAAATGGACAAAATACAAACATTACAAGACGTTTTAGACAACTTAGGAATGATGGAGCAGATGTTGATAAGACTGGTTGAAGACCATTATTCCTATAGTCCCCATCGTGTAAAGATGGAAATTAATAACTTAAAAAAGGTAAAGGACAAGATTAGTGGTGTCATGAAAGAGATAAAGGAGGAGAAGGAGGATGAAGAGGAAAGAATAAGAATAAGCAAATGGAACGAAAAGATTGAAAAAGAAGAAGAAAATGAGAAGAGGAAGAAAGAAGAGGAGGAAGAGAAGAAGAAGAAAGAAGAGCAGGAGAAAAAGAAAGAGAAGAAGAGAAAGAGTGTTGGAGATAAAATAAGAACTTGGTGGAGAAAAAGAAGAAATTAGAAGCAGAAGAAGAAGAAAACCCAAAGGCCCTTTTCAGGGCCAGCCATATTTCTCGAAAAGAGATAGCCTTTCCATTGCCTACCCTTTTTTAAAATTTAAATTTAAATTTAAATTTAAAAAAATTTAAAAAAAAAAAAAAAAAAATCCCAAAAGCCCAAACTCTATTCCCCATGTTAATTTCCCTTGTCCCTAGACAGACCCAAACTCTATGTTAAATTCCCATTGTCCCTAAAGTGACCCACGATTTCTCTCCATGTTAAATTTCCATTGTCCCTAATCTGACCCAGGGGTCTTTTTAATGCTAAGTCCCATTGTCCCTAATGTGCCCCACTTAACTACTCTTAATCCTTAGATAAAGTCACAATAATTTTGAAAAATAAATTAATTATTCACATTGATGATATTGAAAATATCAGAAAATGTAAAATAAGGAAAGTTCACTAATAGATAAATTAATGGAAAAAAGTATAAATGATGATGAATAAAATGTTATGAGTGAAGAGAAGAAAGAGGCACGAGTACCGTACACCTGAAGTTTACAGATCAGTCAGGAGTGTCTCAGTAATCGCTACAAAAACTGTTAAAATCGTATCAAACATCAAGCTTTGTTGAGACTGGAGGCATGGGAAAGAGTTGTGATTGTAGAGACTTGTATTCGCGTCTTATTGTGATTATCAAAGTTTCCTAACATATTAAATAAATCTGCGAGAGAAAACAAGTAAAGGGAGTGTGAAAAGTACAATGCGATCGCGATTCTTTCCAGATATCGGTACTACAATCCGTGTAATCTGTAAAGGTCTGCTGTTTGCTATCAGTGCTTTATTTTAGTTTTGGTGTTCATCCTCACTGGCCAGTGCTTCAGTTTTTGCAGCTCAGTGTTTTAGCAATATATGTAAAAATGGCATTGACTTAGAAGTGAATAGATATGTGTATTGTAGAAAAGCTGTCTTCTTCTTTTTCTTCTTCTTCTTATTATTAATCAGTCTTTTAAACATTGCTTTTTAGCCCGGGCCTTTTACGTCCAGGTCCTTTCTGACCCGTTACTGGCCTCTATGGACCAGGCCTTTTTAACCCGGTCCTTTTCGGTACCGGCCCTTTTTGACCCGTTACGGGAAAATTTGCATCGAAAATAGGTTAGGCCAACTGAAATTCTGAATACACATCCGACGTTATGGTAATAAATTGAATCTCTTACATATAAATGACAAACAAAATGATATAGTTGTCATTTATTAATTAATAATTTAAACAATGACAATGTCATTTGCGTGAGTTTTGCTTGCTTTTTTTTTTTTTGCCTCAGTGGGTTTCGCAATTGTGACTATTGTATATACTATGTTACATACATAAAGTTACTTCCATTTATATTATTACGTGACTTGAGTAGTAGTAGTAGTAGTAGTAGTATCAAACAATGTTTTTAGTATAACCAACATGTTTTACAAATATTGAGACAAGACAAAACAATAACCAACATAAAAGCAATATAAACGGCACATGATATTTATAGCACTAAAACAAAAACAGCATGTGCTATGTCTTACATAGTAGGACTAATGTAATATTTAATATTTAAGATAATACATTTATGATAGCACCTGCAAACACAGTGTATGAAAAAGATACTCATTACACCATCAAAACAGCACCTGTTGATTAAACCTATCCTAACCCAGTCAGCCTTTATGGACATTACTTCCTTTTCCGGTCTTAGCTGTGGCAAAAACTAAAAGGACATACACGGTTATAAAAAAAAAAGGCAAACTAAACAGGTTAAACTGATAATATAGAGAGAGATTACAAACCATGCAGCCAAGATACACAATTCAATGACAGTCATATAGAGCATGTAATTTAAACAGCATCATACCTCCAACAGATAGTAGAAGACATTTATGCAGATTTATCATCCCCTTCACCGGAGTCAATGCATACCAAGACTCCTTCTTCCCATCAGGAATCCACCTGTGGAACTTCTTACTAGCCACTCTAGTCAATGCCAGTTCCATCAATGCTTTCAGAGCAGGGGTTTGTATGGGGATTGCTTAGCTCCAGACTAAGGACATTTTTAACCTGTTTTAAGCTGCATTTGGACCTCCCACCACATACATGTACATAATTCATACCATGTGTGAGTATGTTCCAGAGGAACCCAGCACATTATTGGAAGAAGAAGAAGAGACAGAATGAACTATCAGGTGTATTTTTATGATCAGCCTGCAGCCAATACATACCAATTAATTTAAAAATGTTTCAGTATACATTTAATTTACACTATGGCAACATGTTTGCAAACCACACAATCTTAGGAAGCACAAAAATGTAGTAGATTTAATTTGGCAAGAAAACTATATCTGCTTAAATATTTCTTGCCAAACATAATTTGATAAAGCAGTGAATATTTAATGCTATGATTAGCATGAAGAATCAACTGTATTCATGAAAAATTAATGATGCTAAAATATTTTAATTTACAGCATAATTTATATTCAATGTCCTGCACATGTTTTTTTTATTATCAGATACGTCTTTTTGACATTCAGTCATGAACTTCAACAATTCCACAAATACAGTAAGGAAGAGGACGTTCATAGGGCCAAAGGGTGGAGAAATTACGGTGAATGATGTGGAAGGATATTACTTCATGGAAAATGTCTCAGGTCCTGAACAGAGGATTATAGACATTGAATTATTTAAGGCACTGTCAGATGATGTCCTTATTTGTTCCTATCCAAAATCAGGTGAGGTATGAGAATAAATCTACTTACACATTTTTATTACTTACTGAGTTACATATACATTTTATATCTACCCATATATATGTACTGGCAGCCAAAATTTCAACTTAGAAATTCTGTGTGGATTTTATAACCAATAGATAGATCTTTATAAAACTAAAAGAACAAAACAAAGATTACATGTCTACCTCGTCTGGTTCAAAAGTTATGGGTAAAAATATTCTCCATAAAATGCAGAGATTTTCTTCAAATTTGTCAAATTGCATAAATGGCCAAATTAAGTAGTTGATATTATCGAAACTAATTGCAGTTTAAGTCTGGAACTTTCCAGATCTCTTACATTCTATACAGAGACATTGCTCAATTTTTTTGGGAACTCAGTTATCAGAAATAACAATGTAGCAGACCCCCCAAATTAACGATCTTCACTAAACTGGTCAGCGGCAAATACAGCCGCAAATATTAAAAATTCAATATCTTGGCCATTTATTTATCAATTTTTAAAATTTAAGGTGTATTGTGTTCAGATTGCTGTAATCTATCTAATGATTCTATATTCCGTGGATTTAAAAGAATTTAAAAAAAAACATCTCCCTACCCCCTGGGCAGAACTTACATGACGTCAACATACAACCACACAAAAAAGTAAAATCTGCACAACCAATAACAAAATTTTATTGAAATATAAAAATTCATGTTATATAACAAATTCAATATCAAAATGTCGTGTCTGTTTGGAAAATCCCCAGTCAGCTTTGCATAATATCAAAATCTCAATAAAACAAATACTGCAGGAAATCTTTAAGAAACAACAAAACATCTGATTCAGAAATTGATTCTAAATTTGCTTCTGCAGCAGCTGTCAGCGCATGATGCATCTCCTTCTGCAAATTTGTATGCCTAAAATCATCTTGACATGAGGCTGAGCAAATCTTTTCAAAAAGTTCTTTAATTTGATTAGAAGTGACCGGAAATTTACTTTTAAGCTGATGGAGCTGGATCAAAAAACTTGAAGGTGATGACGTCTTGCTCTTGATGCTCAAGGGCTATTTTTCTCCTTTGCCCTTTTTAATCAACCATGTAGACATACGGTGGAATTCTTCATTCTCTGTAAAAGTGCAAAACAGCACAGTTATTAATTTATAAGACCTTTATCAGTGCAAGATTTGGGAAACTGATTTTTTTTCTTCCACAGTTTGAAACTTAAACATTGCAAACAAAAATTATCAAACTTTTAATATTTTTTTTGTGTATATTCTAGATTGAGATATTCAGGTGGTAGAATTTTAAATGTTTAACTTTGTGAGCATATTTTGTTTTATTTTACTTTACCAAAAAACGTTTTGATATATTTATACATAATACCAAATCATGACATTGAATGATTGATTGCTAGATTGGGAGGATGGAAATGTGTTTTTTATTTATTTTTATAGCAAAGAAACAGACAGACATACAGAGATTAATTACTATTTGTGTATGATAACAGTATAAAAGTGTTGATTTCCCAGAGAGACCAACTAAAAATAACAACGAAACTTCGACCAAGAAAAATATTGGGATGAAAACAACAGAACGAAGAAATACATCGTAACAGAAACCTACTTCCGGTTTATAAACGTCCAATAACTGTGAGAAAATGAGCAAAAAAACAAAATATTTATGAACAGAATGATTAATTATTCACTCATTTTACTAATTCATCGAATCAATATAGGTAGTTACTATTTATTAAAATTAAATCACTCTCGCAGTCTCGGAATGCAAGATAGGTTAAAATACGGTAATTGTGAACTTCCTGTCGCAGTATACACGCATTTTATCGAAGAGTATCTTATTTAATCCATTAAAATTAAAATAAAAGAAATGCATAAAAATATTCATGAATGTTTGGAAAAGCAAGAAAAACAATACTTACCAATGTGCTTTGCAATTTCTCACAAACGAGACCAAAATCTGGACCACCTGTCGATGAGAGGTCAGCCATTTCATTCGGAATCACCTCACAGGGCGTGACTCGAGATATTTGAATATGACCTTGCGGTTTACACGCTTGCGATTGGCTGCCTTTAATAAGATCTGGAAGCCATGCATATCATTAAATTCAGAGAAAATTGGGCTTTCCAGCGCATATAGGTATCATATATCAATTTTTAAAAATGGCCGAGATATTTAGCCGGGAAAATGAACCTATTTTTTGAATGCTTACCAAGAAAAGTTAATTTAAACATGCATATTTCAAACTTATATGAAAGCAAAGACCGTTCGCTGCTCTACCATGTGGTGCTATTTTTAGGTGTTGACCCGGTGACTTCGGAGTTTAAATGGAATTTCCCTAGCGAAGGCAATATTTCTTGCTTTCACTGTGAGGCGCTCAGCTGACCGAATCGTGCCCAACAATGAAACTGTGTTTTTTTTTAAATGAAAATTACTGTTCATTCTCTTACTTTTATCAACAAACCAAACAAACAGTTAAAAAGAGCAAGAAATGAACTTTATTTCAGCATAAATTGTAATATTGGTGGTTCATCTAACAATGACGATATAGCTGGTAGAAGATGATCGTTTTTACGTTGCTCTGTCGAAAGTGCTACACGTCTTAAGGAAGGCTGCCAGTACATACCATATATAACACTGAAAATAGTGTAGCCATAGGTTTGTTGCTGCATATTGCTTTGTAATAGCCAGATATTTAAGCTATTTGCTTTTGATTTTAAAGAAGAACAAGTACAGGGCCAGACAATTTCCATTGCCCAATGCCCTGGACGTGCTCAAATTTGGCTTGTGAAAGCTCAGGTTTGGAAGGTGTCTTGCCTGAAGGCACGTTGAAAAGAATCAGTGGGAGAGACATGTTCAGTACATAATGCTGTATGTTCTGTAAGTTTATGCTCAGAACACTTGCATAAATGCTCATGATTTCATTCATCTGTCAGTCTACTATTTCATGATAAACTGTTAAAGTCTGTTGCTTCCATCTTTTAGTGAATGTCAGGGTCACTCATTCCCTTTTGTAGGCATGATAATGTGAATGCTTACTATTTTGAGCAAGTTTTGAGAAATAGATAATAAGTATTTATTTTAAGTTTTTGTTAGTTACATTTTAGTAAGTATATAGGAGTTGCTGACTTTCAAGTCCTCACCCATCCACAGGCATTGAATTGCTAATCGTTATGCTGGCCAATGAAACTGCTTGGCAGACTTTTGATCCAGCGAATGTGCTGAGCTTCCCAACTCATAAAAGTCATCTAGTTTGTTTTGATGCATATTGTCATTTTCAAGATGACTAAATGATAATTGCTAATTAAATAACTTGTGAGTTTTCTGCTACATATGTGTTAGGAAATAAAAGGCAATTGTTTCTAATGATTAGGTTAATGGATTTTTATAAAGCAAAATTGATGCCCTAAAACAAACACCATCCATGAGTAGTGTTTCTCATTTATTGTTTGCGTAGTAATTACAGGAAATTGATACATAGAAAATGAATTTTTAATCATTCTTTTATTCAGCATGTAAAATTGTATTCACTTTCTTGTGTTATGTTTTTATAGGCTTACATTGGGTGTGGGAAATTGTGACAATGCTTCGAAGAGAAGATGTAACACCTAGCTCTCATTTAATGGAGGGTAGTTTGATAGATTTTGTTCCCGCATTGCAAATAGAAGCTCAGAGATCTCCAAGGACACTTACAACCCACATACCTGCACAGATGTTGCCAGATAGTGTAAAGAAATATGGATGTAAACTGATTTTGATCCTTCGAGATCCACGAGCAGTTGCTGTGGCCTATTACGAGCATTACCAGAAAATTAAAATGGGACAATTTTCTGGAACATGGGAGGATTTCTTACATCTTTTTCTCAGGGGACAAGGTGTGTAGCAGAGAGCAATAAGTAGATATCACTTTTGTGTTAGCAGAAAAATACATATACCAGAGTAATTGTTCAGTTGTGGTCATTGTCATTAACAGTTTGAAGAATTTGTTTAATTTTGTTAAATTCATATACCTAGCAGTAAAATACTTATTTTTATCCCAATGCTTCATGGTTTGATGCTACCTATAAATGTACTTAAGTCACGAGAAGATTGTTAGTAAGATTGCACAAGAAAATACTCAAAGTATACAGATTTCAATAGCACATTGTGTTCATAAGTTGATAACATCATTAGATTTTCAGGCCATTACAGCAATTTTTCAAGTTTGTACACATTTTTAAATTTTTTTTTTTACTTGGATATTTTTAATCATAAAATCCTTGCTAGCACAATTAAGCCCAAACCACTTGAAGTAGGCAAATGAAATTTGATCAAAATGAAATTTGATCGCTTTATTTTATATCCAGATGTCAGTGACCTGATTGGATTTTATATCAGTGATTTTTTTATAATTTCAATTTATATATTTTTTTTAACTGTTTTGGAAAATCACTGAGAAATAAGTTTATTTCTTTTTTATCCTATATTTTGTTTTGATTATTTGATAAAGAGTTGAGACACTCTCATTTCTTGTGAAATCGTGAAATATTATAAAGGCATGCATGTAAATGGGGCTTTTGTCAGAATTCAAAATGTGAGGATCTTAATTAGTACTTAGTTTTGCTTTGATTTTAAGTGAAAATTTTATCATAGCTACCAATAAAGTTGTTGCTGGTGTATAATGTTTTCCTGCCTTCGAAAAGTGTTGACCTGGGCCTCACATTCTGAAAATATTTTGACCATGAAACTCAATATCAAACTCAAAACCACAGAATTAGATACCATATGTACTCACTTATACATTGAGACCAACTGTAGACAACATAGAACCTGAAATGCCATTGGATAATGTGAAAGCAGATTAGGGTCTGTGTTGTTTGCTCTACTGATTACTCCAGCAAACTGCATAAACCCAGATCTGCCAACGTATTATGCAGTGGCAGATCTGGGTCTGTACAGTTTGCAGTTGGACTCTACTTATAAGCGTGTAAATCTGTTTAACAAGTCATCTCGTTTTTATGTTTATGCTATTCTGATCTTCTTCTTTCTTGTATCATGTCTTTATTCAGGTTGACTGAGACGTAATTTGTTTCATAGTGTTAACTTTCACCAGATATTTACATTTTTATTTTTTTCAGTTGCCCATAATTCATGGTTTGATCATACCAAAAGTTGGGAGAAGTTCATCAAGACAGGGTATTCCAACACAATACATGTAGTACATTACGAAGACTTGAAAAGGGTAAAGTTTAAATTGATAGCCAAACCATGCATATCAACTGTATAAGTTGATATTTGAATCTGAAATACTTATAAAGTTTTAGATTTTAGAGTGCCTACATGATTGTTTACTTTCATGCCCTACCATATAATTTTGTTATCCTTTTCTATGTCTGGTTAAGTTTTGTATATAAACCAATATTCTGGCACTTTCTTAATCAAAGCTATAAAGATTTAATTCACTCTTCTGCCCCCCCCCCCCACCCATGTGTGTTCACTTGAGTTTCAGTTGCATTTATTGGTGAATTATAAAAAAAAAGTCAGTGATTCACGAGAATTGTTGATTTGGGATAAACTTACCTTTTGCAGTAAATCACATTTTATCTTATCGGACCACAAAATCAAGTCTGATTGAGGAATGCAACAGACCGGGTTTTTCACACTATTGTTAAGCAAGTAAAAGGGACAACTTTGTACAAAAGCAAACGTTGATGAAGATATCTTCTGTCAAAACTTATTTCATTGCCTCAGGGGTACTGCAGTTTCCATTTATTGCTCACGATCACAAAGTCCTTGTTTCTCTTGCTGCAAATATTGCTTCTACTAGCACACAGAATCAACCATTTCATGTAATGATGGGAAATTTTGTATTTTTACATGTGCAAAAATTATATTTTTCACATGTGATCATATAGAATAAAAAAAATAGGAAAAAAAATTCACTGATAAATTTTAGTATTTTACACCTGTGTATAACAATAGAACTAGAAGCCTTTGCCCAAGCAATATATGCATGGATACACTTTGCTTGCTTGTTATATATGTGTATAACAATAGAACTAGAAACCTTTGCCCAAGCGATATATGCATGGATACACTTTGCTTGCTTGTTATATATGTGTATAACAATAGAACTAGAAACCTTTGCCCAAGCGATATATGCTAGGATACACTTTGCTTGCTTGTTATATATGTGTATAACAATAGAACTAGAAACCTTTGCCCAAGCGATATATGCATGGATACACTTTGCTTGCTTGTTATATATGTGTATAACAATAGAACTTGAAACCTTTGTTGTTGTTGTTGTTGAGTTTAATTATAGTGGCATGTGCACAATTGTGCATGTGCCACTTTTTTTCTGACTGTACCGCAGCCTGCTAGTTGTTCCTGGGGAAGGGAATGGTGCCACCTCCCCCAGGCTTTTATGGATTCAAGGAACCCTAATAGTTTGGCCTCAATCTGTGGGTCCATAAAGGTCCCTTACAGTTGAATGGTTGGCTGTCATTAGTGGGAAGGAGAGCTCGGGAACGGTCCTGCTTGCTTTACATCGCTGGTTTCTTGTTGCATTTGCCTGGTGTCTCTTGCGATTTTATTTTTTTTCAATTTTTTTTCTTCTTCAAAATGTTCTAAAAGGGGGGGAATGTTCTATGCTGTTTATAGAGGTTCTTCGTAGAAATCATGTATGAAGAGAGATTTTCAAGGTTATTATGGTATTACTAGTCGAGGTGTTTAGGGTGTGCTTTCTACGTTATGTTATTTATAAGTTTTTAGATATTGCCTCTTTAAGTTATTTATTAATTAATGTTTTTAGAGATTGAGTGTTATTTATACTTTATTTAGCAAGAGACCGGAGTCCTAGCCGATTACACGGTTCGTTAAGGACATCTAGGACATCCTATTTTGCGGTTTCCTTAGTTTTTATAGGTGCTTCATAAGTGAATTATTTATTAATACTTTTATAAAATTGAATGATATGTTATGGGTTTTTATGTGGTGGCTTCTAAATTTATTTAGCTAGTTACTGGATCTTTTGGTTTTGTGGGGATAGTAATTATATTTTGTTTCTAAGTCCTGCTGAGTCTATGAATTGATTTATATTTTTATATGCTGATTGTTTATTTTTATTAGAGTCCATAAGTAACTCTGGGTATGTGTGTGGTGATCCAATCTCTTTTTTGGTTTTTGATAAATATTTTCCGAGCGGGTTGATATTTTGGGCATATATTGAATACGTGGTGTAGATCTTCGGTGGTGTGGCAGTTAAAGCAGTTAATGGTTGCTGGTTTGGGGCCTATAAACCTTCCAAAACTGCTTACTAGTTTAGTTTTTCCAGTTATTATCCTGTTGATGGTTTTCTATTCTAAATATGTACCCTTAGGTAGCTGTATGTTCCTATCTACAGTTTTTTGGGTTTCATGGTGCTTTTTACCTTTTGTGGAGGAGTTCCAAAAATCTTGCCATGTTTGGTCTATATATGTTTGCGCGAAGCTTAGTGCTTCTGTAGAGCTATAGTTAAGCTTGATAGAGTTTTGATCTCCTAGTTTGGTTTTTGCAACTTTGTCTGCTGTTTCGTTGCCAGAGATTCCAGTGTGCGATGGTATCCACATGAGCTCGACTAATTGATGTGCTGTGGTGATATCGTCTATTAATTGGCATGCTCTGTCGAGGAATTGTTCCCTAGAGTGTGTATTGCGATTTTGGATCGATGTGATAATGCTTAGGGAATCGCTTATAATGACTGCTTTAGGTATTTGGTTGTCTTTGATCCATTGTAGTGATTCAGGTATAGCCCAGAATTCAGTGGTGTAAATGGAGCCATAGTCAGGTAATCTGGATCCCGTTTGTATATTGAATTCAGGGATGACTATTGTTGCTGCTGTTCTTGGTGGGTTGTTTGTTTTTGATCAATCGGTATATATCTTAACATAGTCTGGGTATTTTTGGTTGATTTCATTTACCAGTACAGGTTTTAGTAAGTTTTCTTGTCCTTCTTTATTGCCTAATTTGGTAGCTTCAGTGTTAATCCTTGGTGGTTTTTGTAACCATGGTGATTTGTTCTGGTCTGTATTGTTTGTACCTGTTTTTTTAGTAGAGATATCTTTTCTCTTAGTTCAAGGATTACTTTGCCACTTGGTGTGGTGGGTATGATTTTGGGTTTGAAGACAACTTTACACTTATTTATAGCTATTTTGGTGGGATGGTTGTCTGGGTGGGTATCTAATCGAATGGAGTATCGGAGGAGCAGTTCTTGCCTACGTAATTTTAAGGGTAGTTCTCCTCTTAGTGTTTGTAGTTCTTCTGATGATGTTGAGGGGAGTGTTCCTGTTTATAATAGTAAGGCTTTTCTCTGGATAGTGTCAAGTTTTTGTAGTACAGGTTGCTTAGCCGAGTTATATGCTTGGCAACCGTAATCCAGTTTTGATCTAATTAGGGTTTTATATATCGTGAGGAGGGTTTCCTGGTTGGATCCCCAATCAGTCCCTGTGATGTTCCTGAGTAAATTGAGATCTTTGTTACAATTCTGGGTGAGTTGTTCAATGTGCTGTTTCCATGTGAGGTGGTGGTCAAAGAACATTTCTAGAAATTTTACTGCTGTTACGTATTTGATTAATTGTTTTTGTATATAGAAATTTGGATAGACTAGGTTGTTATTTCGTTTGGGGGTGAATATGATTGCCACAGTTTTTTCATGAGATATTTTGAAACCCCATTTGTCCGCCCCTCTCCCTATGTTGTCTAGGCTCTGCTGGATTTCTTTAACTACTGTGTTATTGGCAGGATTTCCATTCCTCCATATGCCACTATCATCTGCAAATTGTGACAAGTTTATTTTTGCGGAGGCTGCATTGAGGTCAAGGTTGTTTACCATTAGGTTAAATAGTAAGGGACTTATTACACTGCCTTGCGGTGTTCCATTTTCAAGTGAAAATTCTTCCGAATGGGTGTTGCCTATTCTTGTGGTAATTTTCCTGCCTGTGAGGAAATTGCCAATCCAGTTGAACAAGCGTCCAGTTATTCCAAATTGGTTTAATTTGGCCATTAGTCCATTGGTCCATACTAGGTTGAACACTTTTTCTAGGCCTAAAAAAATATGAGGTTGCGATAAGTTTTCCTATGTGCGTTAAAAGCGAGTTTGATGTCTGTTTCCAATCTGAGAAGTTGGTCAGTGGTGGACCGTTTGTTCCGAAAGCCACATTGATTTATGGAGAGCAGGTTATTGGTTTTTAGGTGGTGTTTTAACCTATTTGCGATTATTGTCTCCATTATTTTGCAAATATTGTTTGTAAGGGAGATGGGTCGGTACGAATTTATGTTGTTGGGATCTTTACCTAGCTTGGGGATTGGTATTATTATGGCCTGTTTCCATTTGGTGGGTAGTTGGCCTTTATCCCATATCCTGTTAAAGAGTTTGATCATGGCTATTGTTATATTGATAGGTAGTTTTTTGTAGATAATGTAACCTAACTGATCCTTACCAGGGGATGTTTCGTTTTTGGATCGTAGGGCTATCTCCCATTCATGTACTGTGATGTCGCTATTTAGGTGAGATTCTTTTGTTCCTTGGTCTTGAAACATTTGAGGTTGGGTTCCCTCCATTAGTTTTTTGTGTTCTTGGAAGTTTCTGGTGTGATTATTGTTGCTACTCATGTTTGAAAAATGCTTTGCTAGGAGGTCTGCCTTATCTTTATTTGTTATGGCATTTTTAATTTTTGGGGCTGAGGTAGTTGCTTTTCCTTTTATGGCTTTTATCTTGTCCCATATTTGTTTTGAGTTTGATTTTAGACTCAGTTTAGAGCAAAAGGTTTGCCATAGATTAATTTTAGCAGTTTTTATAGTTTGTTTTAGTGCTTTTTCTTTATCTTTATATTGCTGGAAGTAGATAGAATTTTTGGTGTGTTTATATTTATTTAAGGCCCTTTTTTTGTCTTTATGTGCTATAGTGCACTGTGCTCAAGCCATATATGCATGGATACACTTTGCTTGCTTGGTATATATATATATATATATATATATATATATATATATATATATATATATATATATATATATATAATGTGTGTGTGTTTGTGTGTGTGTGTATAGCAATAGAGTTATAAACCTTTGCTTATGTCATGTATGTATGGCTCTTTCTATGAGCAAAGGTTAAAAATACACCACATAGGACCAGTTAAATATTTTCATTTGATAATGATTCCTTAGAGTGACAAGGATTTCTTTTAAATTGTAAAGTTTAATTCTCTAACATATTAGGAACATTTATATAATGTACACATCAGACCTTTTATTATCCCCATATTGTGTTTTGCATATTACAAAAAAAGATCAAGAATGAGTGATAGAAACATAAAAGGCCCATGTTCATACACAGTGTAATAAAGGGGCATAACTGTGTACAAACTGAAATGAAGAGATAGTTGGCATAATAAACAACAATAAAATGTGATGGGGATCAAAAAGTCAACCTCCAGTGCAAAATTTAAATTAGATCAACAAGGCCCATGTAATGACAGCGATGAATTCCCCAAAAGGCACATCGGCTTGTAGAAAGAGTGTATTCTTGTCAAATTGCATCAGGATATGCCTAGTGGTTCCTGAGCTATCCTGGGTACAAGCCACTTCCATGTGAAGATAGGAAAGGATATGACAAGACCTTTAAGTCTGTAGCCAGGTTCCTGGCTCCTATATAGCTGCTGCCCTTATAAATCAACTATGCATGTAAGTATTACAGGGTTCCAGTCATTCAGTGACACATCTGTGCATAAAGTAGTTAACCCGCAAACTGACACTGAAGTTTGGTAAAAGGTTGCTAAGCATCGTTGTTTACAAAAGGTATTGAGAGACAGATCTATTAAAAAGGTCGTTCTTATAGGGCTCCCACATCTTAGTGTAAGACCCTAATTAAAAGTAAGACAAAGGTTTTAATATCATCTAATATTTAATATTGCATACTCATTTCATTTTGAATTCAAGATGGGTGTTAAATAAATCGATATTTCTCTATATCATGCCCGATTGGAACCATTTATGTTTTATTCAGTGTGTGTTATCAGTTGACTTAGACACACTGAGTCTAACATTTATAAATCCCATTTTGTTTTGTTTTGAATTTCATTCGCATTGTAAAGCGGTGTAAAGTTACAAATATTTATAGTCTGACTATACCTCCCTGTATGTTTGTACCCTCCTACCAATTTCAGTAATGGAAAACTTGAATGTGATAAAAAGTGCACAGAATATAGTCAATTTGTTCACTGATTTATAATTTCTAACCTGACTGTGACCAGAGTGGCCCTAACAATTGGATCCTCTTTGCCTTTCCTGCTTAACGGACTTTCCATACTAACACGTCGCCATATTGCATACGTTATGTGTAAGTCTCTTTTCCTCAGACAACATTATAACATAGTTATCCTATTCAGTAACTGGCAGATAATTCTGTAAATTACCATAATGTTGAGAGTTTAGTTATATCTCTTTGCACACATGAATAGAGAAATTACACTGCTTATTAAATCCACATGAAAGGGAAATTGTATTGTTGTCATTCTTTTCCTTTTGCTTGATTTGACTTTGTAAATATTGGAAGCAGAGAACATAGTAGTTTCCTTCTATGTACATACAGCATTGTGTAGTTGTGTATACACCCTTCACTGAAAATGGACTTGTCAAGGAACTGGAAAGGACTGGTGAGCATGGTTGTCTTTTACACTGAAAACTTCCATTTGGAGTGAAACACGCAGATGAAAACAGTGTTATGGTCCCCATGGGCATAATCAGGTTTGAAATTATAAATCAATAAATGAACTGACTTAAGTTCTGTGCATCTTTTATCTCATTTGTGCTTTTCATTTTTTAAATAGGTAGGAGGGATACAACAAACGGGGAGGTATATTCAGACTTCAGAAAAATATAAGAGATGGGGTTGCAATAAATGCAAAACTGCTTTTGCAGAATGAAAATTTTAATACTACTTGCTCATGGATGAAAAATTGATTAAATTCTCACAAATGCAGTTATGGAAACAATGTAATTTTTTATTAGATAGATGCTTTATTGCATGAGTTATGAAAATGATAAAGCTAAAAGCATTTTTGAGTCCTTTCCACTATCTCAGCTTTTGACAAAAAAAAATTGTTTGATACTGTCTGAATTCATAAGTAAAATGATGCAAAATCTCAATTTGCAAAGAAATTTTGAGAATATTTACTCTCTGCAAGATCAGTGTCACCAGAATATGAGAATCAGGTAAGGTACACTGACATAAACAACTGGTAAGCCATGACTGAGTGATTTTTCACTATAGCTAGGTAACTAATTTATTTATTACATGTATTTTTGTTAATTTAGGATCCTGTGAATGAGATTGCTAAGATGGGGACATTTTTAGGGCTATCCAAAGATAATGAATATTATGCCTCTGTTGCCAAGGCAACAAATATCCTGAATTTAAAAAGCTCCAAGGGGAAACTTGGAGAAAAGAAGATAGGAGCTTTCTTTGAAGGACAGTCATACCCTTTCTTCAGAAAAGGTAAGCAGGGTTTGCACAGATCATTAAGAGTCCTGAAATTGTAGACTTATCGATGAAAAGTACCTGATTCTGTCCAAAAGGGTTTTATTCTGAATTTAGTTTTGTTTTTGTCAGAAAAAAAAGTTTTTTATGCATGTAAAAATTGCAATAATGGTAATCACATCAGGGGACAATAATGTGACAGGACACTTGTTGCTGACACTGATAAGTAAGGATATTTGGAACTCTTGGATTTTATTGTTTTATCAATGCAAAACTTTCAAAGGAATTTACTTTATTGTTAAAGTAAATAATCTTAACCACTAGGTTAACGTAAACAAATGGTGGTGTGTTTATAACAGCAGATGGGAACTCTATCCATCAGTAAGACTGTTCAAGGCAATCTGAATTAGTTTCTTTTTGCAGAACTGCTGTTGGGAATAAAATAAAGAAATGGGAAGTGGCTGCAGTTATATTTCTGTACTCATAACAGTTCTGTAATTCTGCTTATATCTGATTTGGAGTTACTGAGCATGTATTCTACTATATCCATTACACCTACCCATGTTCAACAGTTGTTGTGTTGTTTTTGTTATTGCTTTTGTAATAAAAAAAGGTCTTTAAACAGATGTGTGTAAAACAGTTTGATTTGTATATTGACTAACATAAAAATAAAAAAGAACCTTTTTCCCCATAAAAATGGGGCAGAAAAAGGCCTCGATCTCATTTGGTCCTTTGGTCCAATTCTGTTAATAAGTGGTTTTTAAGATGTAAAAGCTCTGTCCATTTTTCATAATAGTGGCCATATTTGATGGTGAATCAGCATCATTTTACAAAATTTAAAAGCCTATTATGTTGGTATACTGTCAAACTTTTGGTCAAATTCAGTCTTGCTGGTTATTCAGAGGATGTGGAAATGATTTTCTATATTTACAGAATGGAAGCAACATTGATGGCAGATTAGTTGATTTTGTACAAAATGAAAAGCTTTTCGGACAGGGTGCTTTCTTTCCAATTCTTTCCAAACAGTTAAAAGGTTTTCATGCCAGGAGGCTTCTGTTAAATTAGTTAAATTCGGGAGTGGGGGGCAAGAAGAAATTATTTAAAGGTTTTTCTACATGTAATAAAAGTAGCCCTATTTCATGGTGAATTGACATCAATGGTACAGACTTGAAAGCTCATCATGCCAGGATACCCTTTGCCAAGTTTGGTTGAAATTGGCATAGTGGTTGTTCAGAAATTCAAAATGAGAGCTGTTTATGGACATTGCACAACACATGCCAGACACATGAACATACATTAAGCTTTTTGACCTTATGGTTATGTGAGCTTAACGTTTTGACCTGCAGCATTTCAAGTTTTCGATGCACTACTTTATTTTAAAGTGCAAGCTATCAAATCTCCATTGTCTGAAAGTTGACATTTGAGACATACACTAGTATTGTTCCATGTAAACTTCAACAGACAAACAGATTTTAACTGTATACTTTGATCATTCCACCTTGTCTGACAGAAGAAAAAAAGAGAGGAACAAATTACTTTTTAATTTTCCAATTAACAGTTAAAATTGCAGGTTTACCCTACACAACCCAACAAATCAACAGGCAGGCAGGCAGGCCAATATTATTTTCTATATGAAGACATTTGTACATCAATTTATTTAAATTTTTAATTTAATTTCATTTTTTCAATCCTAATCAACATATTTGGCTTGCATTCACAATTAATATTGATACTTTGATTATTACTTATTTCATATTTTCAGGGGAAAGTGATGACTGGATGAACTACTTTACAGTTTCCCAGAATTATCGGTTTGAAGATACTTTTAAGAAGGAAATGAAAGAGTCCAGTGTTAGACTCAGAAGCTCCTTGTAACAGACATATCATGTAGTATTCTAAAACTTTATGTACTATGGTACTGCAGTGAATTCACTGTTTTTGTGGGGAAACAGTATTCATGGATTTTAAGGTCGCTATCAACCATATATTAAACACATAACAATTATTCTGTGGTAACCACAGAAGTTGTTTCCAAACAGTGAATTAAAGTACAGATGGAGATGTAATTTTACCCAAAACCATGAACATTGATATCCTATGAAAATAAAGGAAGTCATTGTAATTAACATCTTTGGCAAGAGATCCTTATTTCTTAAATTGGATGAATGCAATGTACATTCAGTCCTGACTTTTGGAGGCAATTTATCCTGTCACAAGTTTTAAGGCTAAATGCTGCACTGTTCCTGATGTTTGGAGACTAATGTTTGGAGACTAAATGCCACATTATTCATGACTTTGGGAGTCACAAGTTTCAAGGCTAAATGCTTAACTGTTCCTGACTTTTAGATACTGTAGACTTCTGTGGATGGCTGTATCATGTCACAAGTTTTGAGACTAAATGCCACATATATAGTTTTTCTAATTAAATAGGCTGTGTTTCAGAGGGTTTACATGGAAAATCACAATTCCAATAACAAGCTTTCCTATAAGGAATCTTAAGTGCAATAACACCGCAACTGTATTACAGCTGCTGTATGTGGGAATAGAAAAATGTGTCCATGTTGGAGGCTGGAAATAGAGGGTATCATTTGTTGGAAAAATTTCAGGAATTAAAATGACAAATCTTATTTCCTTTTTTATCCTTCAACTGTTGACTTGAGAAGTACACATTACCAGATAGCAGTATAAGAGACCATTCTCATATGGTAATTTTGTTAATTAAATACTGTTTAGACAAAGTTCAGTATATGGTTCATGAAAATGACATGTACCTAGCAGGATGGCACAAATATATACAAAGAGGGAGAAAAAGATTGTTGCCATTATATTCTGTCCTAAATAAAAAGGGAAGTAATAAACATACTCAGTATAAAATTATCATTATCAAGCCACTTTTAAGACAAAAAAAAGGGAAGGGAGTTGAATGTGTACTATCAATAAAAAATAATTTCTTTCAAGAAGAAGAAAAAAGCAAATTTAAAAATATCAAACCGGAGTTACCTGATGAAATGACAAATCAAATGACTGCATAAAGCTCAAACTGATTAATTAATTGTACTTCTGATATGTGAAACGAGAGGGGGTGGGAGAGGCTGTAAACTTCATTTAAAAAACTCCTGCTAAACTTTCTTTTTGAAAGAATTATCTGGGTTAGTTAGACTTTTTATATTTCAATTCATCCAGTTAAGGTTTTACTTCCCAATTTTATCAGTGTTTATTGACCTTGACATCTTTAAAAGGCACATTCAGCATTTCTCTAAGAATTATCACACAAGCTGGTGTTTTTGGCCAACCTTTTGACAGCTGTATGGATAGCTTCCACTCTTTAAGAAAGGGGGAGTCAGCCAAAGTGATTACTCATGAATTCTACACATATTCTATTTAGACTGCACTTGCAGCTTGACAGATTATGTCCTTTAGGTCACAATTTCATACAAAACATCAAAATGTGACTTCAGAAGGACCTGACCAATTGGACAGCTTGATATCATATTGAAACAAGAGTACCAAGAATGAGTTATTATATGCCCACTCAGTGTTTAATAGTCACTAATAAGGTATGGTTGAATTTGGAGATTAATGACCATTTGGTAACAGTGACTTCAATCTCTGGTTAGGGTACAAAGTCTTAAACTACACCTAATGTGCAATAACCATGTTTGTAATCGACTTGCTATGACCATGACCTCTAACTTTTCGACCCCATAATCTGCATATTTTTTTCTCTCTTAAGCACATGTCATCCATGAACATTGGTCAAGGAATTTGCTCTTGAACAAAATTTATTCTGCAAAGCCCATTTTTCTTTGCTCTACTGACCTTGACCTTTGAACCTTTTTACCCCACCTCCCCTTCAATAGGCCTCTTCCACACCTTAAGTGCGAGTATTCAAATGTTGGTCAAGATACGAAATACATGGTCTAGAAATAGTTATAATGTAAAAGCCATTTTTCTTCTTTCAGTCAGTGACCTTGATCTTTAGACCCCAAAACCAATAGATTTCTTTATTTTATCAAATGCAACCTATCCACAATGTTTGGTCTAAGTCTGTGGTGTAGAAATAATGATACTGTGTTGAAATCATTTTTCTTCTTTTGGTCCTAGTGACCTTGACCCTTTTACTCCATGGTGGATAGGCTTTTTCCTTGCCACAAGTGAGATTCATCAACAATGTTTGGTCCAGGTATGGGATGCACAACTAATTTTATTGTGCAGAAACATTTATCATCTTTCAGTCCCAGTGATAATGGCTTTTCACACCAAAATTTATAGGGGTTTTTTCCTTACCCAAGTGGAGGCTATCCACAAAGTCTGGTAACTGTACATGGTGGACAAATCGAGTAAGTGACTTATAGAAACCAACTTTCTTATTTTAGTCACTGTGACCTTGAGCTATCACCCTGAAATTGATGGTTTTTCTGTACTCAATCACCCATAAAGTTTGGTAACTGTAGATGGTGGACAATTGCAGTTATTTTCAAGAACCAAATTGGTAAATAGCTAATGGCTGACTGGACATCATAACACAATATGTTCTGCCATAATGTAGGGGTTAAAAGAGCAAATTATAACTGTCCAGTTATATTTCCTCTCAGCATAATTTAACTGGCATCAGTCTACCGTACATATTTAGATAGGATCAAACTAAATTTGTCAGTGAAGTTATTGAAACGTTATTGCAGGGAAACTAAATCTGTGACAAACCAGGCAATAAGATGGGAGTTATATGCCATTTCCATGGGTTATATTAGGCATATCCAAAATGAAGTTTCACTGCAAGCAGTATTATCCGAGAATCGAACATCAGTGAAGCCTGAATGATATGGTACTTTGCACATGATGGTATTGTCGTGATTAATCGGACATCAGTGAAGCATGAATGATATGGTACTTTGCACATGATGGTATTGTCATGATTAATTGGACATCAGTGAAGCATGAATGGTATGGTACTTTGCACATAATGGTATTGTCGTGATTAATCGGACATCAGTGAAGCATGAATGATATGGTACTTTGCACTTGATGTTATTGTCATGATTAATTGGACATCAGTGAAGCATGAATGGTATGGTACTTTGCACATAATGGTATTGTCGTGATTAATAGACATCAGTGAAGCATGAATGGTATGGTACTTTGCACATGATGGTATTGTCATGATTAATCGGACATCAGTGAAGCCTGAATGATATGGTACTTTGCACATAATGGTATTGTTGCGATTAATCGGACATCAGTGAAGCCTGAATGATATGGTACTTTGCACATAATGGTATTGTTGCGATTAATCGGACATCAGTGAAGCATGAATGATATGGTACTTAGCACATGATGTTATTGTCGTGATTAATCGGACATCAGTGAAGCCTGAATGATATGGTACTTTGCACATGATGGTATTGTCATGATTAATTGGACATCAGTGAAACATGAATGATATGGTACTTTGCACTTGATGTTATTGTCATGATTAAGATGTATAAAGTCACAATTCGAAATATGTTTTCCCTGCAACAGGTAGAGGTGGGGAATTTTGTAAAAAAAATGACCAAAATATTAAAAAGAACGGGTTGTATACAATGTGTAAGATGAATCGGTATGTGCTTAATAGTTTATTAAATAAACAATGTTCTTAAATTCTATAATTTTATATACATTTATTATAATTAAAAAATATTTGGGTTTAAAGAAAATGTGTTAGACACTTCCTGTCCACGTTTTTAAAAATATGCACATTTAACCATTTTACCCACACACACCCCATATTTCATGTATTTTTTCGTACCCTTTAATTTTTCGTACACATTCCATTTATCAAAATAATAATTATTTAAATGTATCATAATTTTTTGTAATATCACTTTGTATTTTTTGAGAAAAAAACCATTAAATTATCAGACATAAAAATTCTGCTAAGAAGATTTACGTTTACAAAAACAATAATTGTTGGTGAGAAAATACAATGATTGATGCATAAGCATGAGCACCTGCAGCATAAGTCAAGGGGGAGCCCCCCCCCAAATCATACTGCAGATATTGATTCAGTTCGAAATGCTTAGTAAATATCAGCTTTAGTTTCAGACTGCTTAATGTACTAACTCTCCTGGCCATGACTGACTGCCCCCCCACCCCCACAAACAATCCTGCGGGTGCCCATGTGCATAAGCTGCTCTCTTATTGTCATTACAATATCTACTGGTGTTTATTAACAAATGGACAAAGGACTTCACAGACCATACCTTCAAATATTATCATTAATTAGTTCTCCTTATTAAGTCCGTAACCATAACAAAACGCCACGTGCATTTTAAAACGAGTTCAGAAGCCTTTGGACATTTTCTTATCCAACAAAAATTACATCTCAGTACATGCAAACGTGAAGACCACAGACCATTGGTCAACTAATCTTATTGTTTCATTATATTCGTACAAACATAAAATATAAAAGCCTTGTAATTTTCCATTGTAAATTTGAAAGTCATGGACTTTGTTAAATCGATTCATATATAAACATATACTATCTTTTAAGTGCTTGTTATTTTTTGACTTGGATATAATTATCATTTTATTGCAGATCTATTCTACGATATACCCCATTATCTTTATTGGAAAGTTTGAATAACAAGTAATGCCCCTATAACATCTGCTGTATGGACAATGGCTTCAATAGCACATTGACAGATTTTCATTTCCCTAAAGAGAGCCTCATTTCCTTACTGGCAGCCTCGCTGATTTGACCTCTTCTGTCCATTCTTGCCCTCAATCTGGTTTCAACTGGATAACCAATGCACTAAGCATATTTAATTACTGTGTAAATAACACTGCATAGCCATGTGGTTGTTGTGACAATGTACATTGTAATTAAAACAAGAATGGTTGATTTAGCAGTGTTTATTGATAATGGAACATAGTAGGGTCATAATACATGAGGATTATCATAATCATCAGGTAATTGAAAATAGTCTCTTTTTTTTCTCTTTGCAAAAACTACAAATAAAAACCAGCCTGAATAAATGTGGTCTTGTAGACTGACAAAATTTTGTTTCATCTCTCACACACACACGTGCACGCGCAATAACTAAAACGTGATTTCAAGTTCTGTATTTTGTAATGAAATTTGATAATGAGATTATTGTTGCTGTAAAAATGCAAGTTGCACTTAAATTTTTGACAATGTGGTCTCATATCGTTGCGTACAATTTACCAATAAATAATACCCATAACTAATACATGTTCAAACCATCTTAATCATTTTGCCAACATTACACAACATAACAGCTACATATGCTCTAAATGCAGACGAGCTTGCACACTAAGACATTATCCCCTCTCTCTCTCACTAATAACAACAAAAATCTTTTTGAGTACTTTTTTTATTGTAATTAGAGTTCTGATTTGAGAGCAGAATGAGACAGAAAATATATGTTTAGTTTCTACCATTAGGTTGTCGAGTAGTGTATGTTCCATAGAACTTGTTCAGGTACGATCCCTTTTTTTTTTTACAAATAATTTTTCGTAAACTGAAATTAATAATTATGTTTTTGTGTATGAAAATTACATGAAATACAGTACTGAAAATGTTTCCAATGATCACTCAAACATCTGTTTGATTAAATAGTGTTTATCATCATTTCTAATTTAATGACATAATTAATGACATAATTAATGACACAGTACTTGTTGATAATCACTTTCTTAGGTATCTAAGGTTTAGCAAAATATTAGCATGAAAAATAGTTTTCTGTACCAAAACTTACCTAACAAACAATTTTCATATTTATTATCATGGATTGATTGTGTATACCAAAATCATAAGGTACAAAAATTACATACAATACAGTATGCTTGTTTAACTGTCATGATGGTAACTGTCCTGTACCTATTTCTTAGCATCAAAACTAAAATGCAGCTTTCAGCTCAATTACATATATATACTTTTTACTTTCACGTTAATTATAGTTTTGTTTGATTGAGAGTTGTATTTACAGAAAAATATATTCATATAATTTGATACAATTCATGGAATATACTAGACTATATCAGTGTTTCCCTTAAGAGTGAATCATTTAGAGTCAAAAATCACCTTGATATCAGAAGAGGAGGTCAGAATGAGTAAAGAAAAGCCAACCCAAATCCTTAGTATCAGAATTGGGGGTCAAATTAAAAATTTTGTGCTCTGATGCACAGATGTGGGCAAAGGAAAACGATGATTAAAATGTGATCCAACAGTCAAATATATTTACATTAACTGATTGTATATTATCATCAGTCAAACAAATGGGAATAAAAAGATCGCCGCTGCATAAGAATAGCGTTAAGAATACTTTCCTTATTTGCTATTTATATTATGACCCATTTCCAAGAAAACAGATGCGGTTTCTTCTAACAGATTCATTTTATTGATAAGCTAGCTAGTTAGTGAACCAGTCTACATTTTTTTAAAGAAAATAGTGCCAGATGTAAATGAAATGCTTTATGGTGTGAGTCGTGGATGTTATATGATGGCAAATGTAAGTCAGTAGACGGGTCTTTTCAAACTTCAAAACATGACAAATCAACACCGCTTTACAAACTTTAAGAGAAGAATATGAGAGTAATGTAATACAGCATTCTGAGCACATGATCAAGATCATTGCAGAATTCCAGCTCATGATCATTCAGCGAAAGTTACACATGTTGGCTAGTTGAAGTGAGTGCTGAATATAAATAATTTTTCAGTATATCTTGTGTTTGTATTCTGGCTCTAATCCATATAGATTTTGCCCTTTGTGACAAGAATTTGGACCACATGCAGAATCGGATTAATAGTAAAAATGTATATTTTTCATGCATGCTTTAATTCTGGCATGTAATATACAGATTACACTTTTTTATGCCCAAATTATGCTTTTTGCCACTTACAATAGCAATAAACAAACAAACTTGTAAGGCTTGATGACAAGATGCTTTCATTTCGATTTCTGATCGATGATTTTCTTATTAGAAAAAGTTGTTTCAGGGTTTCTCCTATATTTAGTAATGATGTCTACATTTGAAGTATACCATAATTAACAGTTGTTGTTGCTAGAATGTTCTTTTGAAACATTTGTTTAATTTTGTCAAGTGACTTTTGAGTAGTCATTGACTGATTTTCTATTGTTAGTTGCATATGACCATATACAGTGTGGATTGTTGACATTTCTAGAAAATGGGTACTGATACAAGAACATTTTCTCTCAAATCTGGTTGCATGTTTATTTATAAGTTGTGTTACTATTTTGACTTAGAGCAACCAAATTCTTGACAGATCAGCATTTTTTGTAAAGTTAAAGAGGTAATTATTACTTAGGGGCACATGGCATGTAGAACCATACCATAACTCGTTTGATATAAAGGTTGGTGAACTGTTAAAGAATCCCTGAACTGTACTTTGTCATATTACTATATATTCGACATGATATTCTGAAGATGTAAGTAATGCAATCTCCAAAGTTGGTCATGAGCAAAAAATATAAAGTACTGGAGAACCTGTCTTGCAAGACCACCATTCTGCTAAAAACATAGTGTATGAAGACATGTGGTCTCTCATAAGAGTGGTCTTTCAAAACAGAATTTACTGTGTCCTTGTGTCATGAAACAATGAACAGCTAAAATTTTAGTTTTTGTGTACAATTTTGATTGTTTTCAGCATAAACATTCCTTTGTGCACAAGACTTAAAGATCTTAAATGTAAGTAAATAAAATAATGGCCATACATCTATATCCAGCCTGATATTTTGAATGATCTCTAATTATCAAAACTTTGATACAAGTATTCTGACTAGCAATGAATTTACTTACTATTTATTTTTCACTTACTAATTATGTTTTACTTACTTACACTAATTATTTTTTACTTACTAACACCACCATGTCCCTCAACTTGCAATCAGGATACCATAATATAAAATGTTGATATGTACATAAATTTTTCAAGCTTTAAACAGTCATACCCTGCTGGCTGATTGTCATATTTAACACTGTTGAAACCACCACAGCAATTTCAAAGACAATGAAAACAGCCTTGAAACTTACTGATTAGTCTGCATGTTTCCCAGTCGAGTTGTCTCCAATTAATGTGGTGCAGGTGTAATCAATAAGCTTTTTATATAGCAAATGCACACGTTACATTTCCTTAATGAATTGTGGTACAACAGTAGTAATCCCCCCAAATTTCTAGCATAATAAACAAAAACAGTTTTGACCTTAAAATTAACATATACATGAAAGAGAGGAAATCACAATTAAAATTTTGAGCCCACATTCAGGTGTAGGCTTTGGTAGTAGTTGAATTTCACATGCATTTTATTTGCAAATGATAATGCAAGTTTATGTCAGTTTTATGATTCAAACGATGTATGCTATTGACGTAAGTGATTACAATGAATTCACTATTTTTCATGGAATACCAATTTTTTTTAAATTTCATGACTGCTACAAACCATTTATATAAAGATCCAAGGAACAATAATCCTTTGGTGAAAACAATATGACCATTTCCTTAATCCACAAATTTAAGTACCCACAAAAAATGTGATTTTTCCCAAACCATGAAAATATATAAATATATACCCACATAAATAAATTCTCAGTGGTAAATCATATAGCCTATATTAAAGTGAATTTGAAGCCAAATTTAAAAAAAAAATGCACCTGTAAAAAATATTACATTTTTTAAAAGTAGTATTATTTCTTAAAATATTGGAAAATTTGGTTCTTTCTAAAAACATTTATTTTGTCACTGCTTTAACTGCCTGTATTATGTCTTTTTTAGAATGGATAGATGCCAAGCTTTCTGCCTGGTTTCCATGCTTCTGAAGTTTTGTTCAGCACATAGTCTAAATAATCTGACTTGGAAATACCCTAATTCATCAACATAATTTGTAATTTTTATAAATGATAAAGAGTTACTGACAACAACTGAACTTTTAGAAACAAATAACTGATACAGCAAAATATGTCACTGTACAATATGCAATTATCTATAAAATATATGTACAATTTCCTCTTTCCAAAATGAATAGCTTCAAAATAAACATATGTACCTTTTCAAATATTTTTCATGACAGATACAAGCCTGAAAATTTAAAAATCTCTTGAAAATATTCAGTATATTCTTAACAGTGCTTTCACTCTCTCTCTCTCTTTCATCTTACAATATTTTAAGCTTATGCAAATTTTTACTACTATTCTTTAAAATTAGTTTTGTAAATATATGGTATATGCACCTAGCATAGTAGTGATACAATGTCTTTTTCATTACTAAGAACTTAGCAAAGTCGATCATATTACATGTTTACATGATCTAAAAAAATTAACAAGTCCACTGACTGAAATATAAAAAGCAGATTATGTTAACTATCCTAGGGGGCTGAACATGTATTAAAAATCAGCATAATTTTGGTCATAAGACGTATGGAAGAAGAAAAATCCCTGAATAGTAGTATATAAAATTGTCTACTCATCAAGCCACCTATCTATGTATCTGATTACAATTTGATTTCCAGCTCTTGTTACAAATACAAGCTTTCTTATGTGAATGGAAAAATAAAGACTAGCAGCAAGATTTACAATGATCTTTAAAAACTGCATAGTGGCAATTCAACACACTATTGTAACATTCAACACACTGTTGTAAAATTCAACACCTGAAATCTAACTTAAAGTATTCAATATTCGTTGTCACAAGCAAGCATGGGTTAAAATCAGCTGCTTGTTATAACATTTCATGATTTCTAATAAACCTGCTCAACTAATTCTTGTAGTCCAATCAAAGTTTCTCTTCCAAACAGTCACTTTCTGATCAATAAAAAGGCATTTTCATTGGTGTGTAGGAGCTTGTATCACTGTGTTGTTGACATATTTTTGTTGATGTATATTCATGAGAAATGAGTAAATCTTGTTGCAGGCAGCCAAGGGTGAAACATAGCAGATTTTCATCTATGGATTGCAAAGATCCTGTTAAGATGCTAATTGGCTTAAGCACAAAATAAACAAAATGTTATTTGAACACATGGCTTCCATTTCCCCTCACAACATAACTGAAACAGAGCTACATAGCATAAAGTATTAATAGAGAAAAAAATTGCCCCCCACCAAATCATACATATCAGGGTCAATGATTTACACAACGGGACTAAGTCAATCTTTATTGTGACTAATAAAAGTGTTGCAGATCATTGATGAATAATGGTATTCCATTGCCACCAGTCATGACTTGTCAGTGGCAAAGTTGCCATTCATTTTCAAAAAGTCTTGCCTATTTTGGGGTTGGTTTTGTTTTTACACAATAATTTTCAACTGCCATTTCACTAGTATATTTTTTATATAAATTCTGACTATATGTTTAGGTGTAGAAATATTTTCAAGGCTAAAAATATTAATTATAACTTTACCCAATTCAAAAGTGAATAAACTACAAATCTGGTAAAACTGTGAGCATAAACAAAACATGCAGACAAGATGACATTATTCCAGTCAAGAAAGGCCAAAGATGATTCCAATCTGATCACACCAAAATATTTGGCTGCTATGGCTGTGTGTTATCTTTATCCCTTTAGGCGATATATGGAATTAGTGACTCAGACTAGAATGGTGCAATTAAACAATCTTTTACGCAGCCTGTTGTTCTCGCATGGGAAACTTCTACATATGATCAAGTTCATTTTGCACTGTGCATGTATTTGTCAAAGAAACCTACTAACAAAAAAAGGTTTACTCAACACAAATCCTTAAGCACTATATGAACAATCACGTGATTAGGCAAACTCTGTTTGATAATTAACATACCAGTACACATATTATCTACAAAAACTTTGAGATCTGATATGTCCAGACTGAGAAAAATAATGTCACTTTTTTCCCCTACTTTGTTCCACCATATCACAATAAATAGGGCAATACCTATTAATGCTATCCAAAAAAAACCCAATGTATATGGTACACATTTTTTCCCATACCCCTAGATGCCAGACATAGATTAAATAATTCCAACACTTCCCATGTGAACAAGTATGAATCAAATTGGTAAAATTATGCCCTGTGGAAAGATTCAAGGAAAAATGAACATAGCATATCTTATTCTGTACTAAAACTGCCAGACAACAATCATTTTCTGGTTAGATGTTTCTTATAATATTTAAGACTTTTAAAAAACAAGGCAAGATTATCGGCAACTAGGCACACTGTAGGATTCTACAATACTGTTAATTCAATACAAAACAAAGAAATTTCCTGAATGTGAATTGAGCTTGTTGTATGATTTCATTTGTCGTAACATGAAGCAATCATATATTTTGTTCATTACACCCCGCAAAGAGTTTTGTGGTTTGATCCAAGCTCCATTTTGGATGACTGATTGTAAAATTTGGTTGACATGACACACTGTATGATACTAAAAATATTAAATGTCTTTTTTGTATATAAAACATCCTCTACATCACATAATATAATACAATAGCATATACATATATCATGCATTTGATAATTGGAATCCACTGATTCTACATCAATTTATAGACTGTATATACTCACTTATGAGTCCAACTGCAAACTGCACAGACCCAGGTCTGCCAGCGCAAAATGTGCCAGCAGATCTGGTTATGTGCAGTTTGTTAGGAGTAATCAGTTGAACAAACATCATAGACCCTGAACTGTAGGTGCATTATATGGCAGATCAGGATCTCTGTTGTACGCAATTTGACTCGACTTATAAGCAAGGATATATTATACACCATCAAAGGTAACTTCCATGTTTAATAACCAAATAAAAACTGGCAGAAAAGAATATGGTAATATTGAACTTTTTAAAAAAAATTCTTCAGTGTGAGACTTTTTTCTCAATTGCTGGATAGTTTCCATAAATATATTAAAAAAAGTAATACTGACTGGTATTTAGAAACTGTCCATACTTTTTACATTTTTTGAAGTGTCTGAATCCGGAATTCCCTTCATATCACATCATATTATGGAATGTACAAGTTCAATTCTAAGTTACTGTTTGTCAAATTTTCATCTCAAATTTTGAAACTTGTTCAGGTAAATTACAGTTATCATTTCAACAATTAGTAAATAAAGATGAGTGTGTGTGTGTGATTTGGATTTTTAATGTAGCTTTAACAATTTTTCAGTCATATCGCTATGATGTCTGCAGTGTGACAGTTCATAGTGATGTCTAGCACTGGGGCATCATGCCACAGACATGTAGCATGATGTCCCACCCAGTCACATTATCCTGACACCAGGCCGACCAGTCCTAACACTAACCTCTTAATGCTGAGCGCTAATCGAGGCAGCTGTTAGTACCATTTTTGTAAGTCTTTCGTATGACTCGGCCAGGGATCGAACCTTTGACCTCCTGCATCCGATGCAGACACTCTAACCACAAGGCCACCAGAGTGGTAAATATAGATGATGATGTCATTTTACTTACTACATGCATAGCATATCTCCTTTGTCTTCATTCAGTGTTATATGTATGCTACATAACAACTGTTTTGTTTGCTATCAATTTCTGTTGTAATGAATTAATTATACTTGGTTATTTTGTGCCAGGTTATAATTTATTTTGTTTATTCTTTAAGCTGCTTCATAATTTGAACTTCCTATGTTCCTTCTAGTAAAATATGGAATGTTTGTATAATTCTCATACTGTTAGTTTGTTGTTTGTTCTTCATAAAATTATTATTTTGCTGCAATTTGTTTTAAGTCCACTCCTGGTGAAGGTAGACATTCTAATTGTTAAACCTGCTATATGCATCAACAAATGACAAAATAAGGTTTAAAGTATATTTTGTCTAACTGCAGGATCAAAAGTGTATATATTTATATTCTGATAGTTATTATTATATATTATTATTATTGTAACTATTATTTGCCAATCTAGTTAAATGAAAACAAAAACATACAAATAAAATTTAGCCTATATGCATTACTGAAATGGCTCTCTTATAGTGAGGGAGGTAACATTTCATACCTCTCTTTACATCGCTGTTCTTTTTCTGTCTTCTATTTATTCTTGAATACTCATCCAAACTTTGTGTAATAATTGCTTTCAGAATGCTTAACATTGCGTTGTTTTTATTCCACAAATTTGCAATAAAAGTATTTGCCACATGTAATAATGAGTAACCACATGTTTTGGCTTCAGGTTAGTCTCCTACCTGAAACAATTTGTAATCCTCAATAACAGCTGACAACATTACTGCATCTATGAACTGTCATGGATTTAGGAGGTAAATCCGAGAGGAGATTGTATCCTAAATTTCCTACAACAAAAACAAAATTTCTGTTCTACTTTTAACAAAAATACATGTTTTGTACAAGGAAGAATGCAGTTAGTGGTGATATTTGCATTTTATAAAAAGCAATTTTAAGTATAATTTGAGTGGCAATTTTTTTCAGCAGACATCCTGAATTTAAACTGAAGAATATTAAAAAGAATGCAAAAGGAAATATGATTTTAGATCTGAACATGTATAATAAAAACATTCGTTTATTATATATGGCCTATATAAAATGTACCAAATTTTTTCATTAATGTTGTTGTAGGGTTTAACGCCATTTTCAGCAGACAATAGGCTATACATGGCGGCCAGTATTAATGGTGGAGGAAGAACCCAGGAAAATCCCAGAAAGAACCACCAACCCACGAGAAGCTACTGGCAAGCTTTCTCACATACCCACATTAACCGAATCAGAGACTCGAACCCATGCAGACAGAGGTGAGATGGCAGTGATCCGTAACGGAAAGCACTTTAGACCACTCGACCACTCGGGGCCCCTTTTTCATTAATAAAGGCAAATTTAACTGATTATCATGATAATTTCTTAATTACTGAGACAGGTTTTAATCTGGTCAAAGTCCAACACAGTGATATATGTTAAGGTGAATAATACCCGACTAGAGATAAGCTTATTGATGTTACTAACAAATTTGGACTTTTGATGTATGGAGAGAAATTTGTGGAGAAAAGAAAGATATACCTGCAGAGGTAGAAATAAACTATCAGGATCCTATTTTTCCTTCCAAATATGTGCTTACATATATTAATATTGCACGTATTGAATCTGGACATATAAATCATTAATCTGGATTTAGAATGGGTTAATCTCTTATATGTTTATTATACAACATTGGAAACAATGACAAAGGAAAAACAGTTATCAGCATAAGAGAGGCTACACATGGCAGCCAGTATCATTGGTGGAGGAAGAACCGGGGATAACCCAGGAAAGAACTAATGACCCATGAGAAGCTCCAGCAAGCTTTCTCACATACCCACATTGGCCGAGCCCAAGACTCAAACCCATGCAGACAGAGGTGAGTTGGCAGTGATCCATAACGGTGAGTGCTTTAGACCACTGTGGGTCCCTATAAAACAAGTAATAAGTATCTTTTCAGATATAACACTTGTTGAATACTTACTATCAAAACAAAGTTAATGGTATTCCAAATGATGAAGTTAATGATATTCCAAATGATGAAGTTAATGATATTCCAAATGATGAAGTTAATGATATTCCAAATGATGAAGTTAATGATATTCCAAATGAAGTTAATGATATTCCAAATGATGAAGTTAATGATATTCCAAATGAAGTTAATGATATTCCAAATGATGAAGTTAATGATATTCCAAATGATGAAGCTAATGATATTCCAAATGAAGTTAATGATATTCCAAATAATGAAGTTAATGATATTCCAAATGATGAAGTTAATGATATTCCAAATGAAATTAATGATATTCCAAATGATGAAGTTAATGATATTCCAAATGATGAAGTTAATGATATTCCAAATTATGAAGTTCAGTTCATGATAAATGACCAGTACTGTATATTCTTTTAATAGAGATCTGAGCAAAAAGGTTATCTTATTTTTCTTTAAAGGAAATACAAATGAATAATAAAGAAATTTTTAATTCAGGAGATACAAATCTTACTAAGTAATAGAGAAATAAATAATTACATTTAATTAGACAAATAAAAATTAATTAGATGACATTCAAGAAATAAAACTGCAAGGTCACTAGATCTGAAACCTAAATGGCTGAACAAGATTTAAAAAAAGGACCAAACATTTTTTTTTAACTTTGAAAACATAAATTATTGCAGCTGCATGAGAACTAAATTAATAAGGGAAAATACCTATAATCTTTTATTTCATAAAAAGAATGCCTGATAATGTAATCCATCTTAAGTTATTGATAATAAAGCATAAGAAAGGATTAGGCAAAATAAACAATACACTAGAAAGTTGCAAAACTGAATGACATACCTAAATAACATAATAATAAAATAATTACACTATAGTAAATATTTTAATGTGAAGATACATCCCCAATACTACTAAGATACATCTTTTATTACCATGATTAATGCATACATAATGCTATATGTTTCTTGAATAATGCACAATTTTCACATTTCATTCAAAATTTACAAAGAGTAGATTCCTTCATTAATCTCCAATATTCGCTGCTTTTCATTCTCCCTTTCCTTGTAACTTTCATAACAGATGTATCATATCCATATTTTGGGAAACACACACACACACATATATATATATATATATATATATATATATATATATATATATATATATATATATATATATATATACACACACACACACACCTGTCCTAACAGTCATCATTAGTGAGCTGTTACCTGTTTATCATAGCCATTCCAAATCCAAAATCCATCCCACTACCCACAAACAAATTTCATATATATATATATATATATATATATATATATATATATATATATATATATATATATATATATGTATCTTTATTTATAGATATATATATATACAGGGATTGTAGATATATAGAGATCGTCCTGGGCTTCACCAATGTCGCAAATTGCGATTTTTGTTCCTTATTGGCGACAAAATATACCATCTGACAATTTTTTTGCGACAACCTTTTTGTCTGTTTAATTTGTACATACAATCATGGATCTGGGGTGAAGACATTCAAAGGGACCATGAAAGGAAGCCACAAACTTGGATACACAATGCACTGGAATCTGTTACCTAAACAAATCCTTTCTTCCTACTGACAAACCCATCTTTACAGTGCATTGTTACATCATAATCCACTTATGTTGACATCTGGCCTGAGTACTGTATGCAGTGATACTCAGCCATGCTACCAGACTATACCTACAATCGACCGACCTCTGAAGACATGAACAGAAACAGCTACAATAAACTGAACAACGGCTATACTTGTGTTGGTTTTTTTAAAGATATACCAATAAAATAATTTTGCTGAAACTTCAGAGAAAACTTATTACCTTTGAAGTACTGATTGCTGTGTATAAATACAAAGCAAATGGAAAAAATCTCAATCAGAATTATATACTGTCAACAGTGCAACTTTATCATGGGTAAATGTAAGTTAGATGTTGCTTGTCATCCAAAGAGTAAGTTAGCAGAATTAATAGCATTTGGATTTAGTGCAAATTCATCAGACAACACAGTCACTGAACCTGATGTTATACCTGACAGTCCAACATCATCTACATGAAGTGATTGTAATGCATCAAGTGCAATGCCACATCATGATGAACGGATCAAAAGTTCCAGAAAATTTCTCGACAGCTGGAAACTTGGGCGTTCATGGCAGAGATGTGATACAAAGTAAAATCAGATGTTCTGTGATATATGTATCAAGGCACAAATCAAATCGTTTATAACTGGTTGTGATGTTTTGAAGAAGGAGTGTGTCACCAAACAGGAATCCAGGCAGGGTAAGTAATATATGTTAATTTTGCTCATTGCTCTTTTACTTTTGCCATCAATCCTGTGTTACAACTCCAGGGACTTAAACTACGCAAGAAGAAATAGCAAAATAAATTCATTTCTCAAATTACAGGAGTGAAAGAATTAAATTAACTTATAGCATGGTGAATGAATTCCTATTTCTTAAAAGTCCTTTCAATTCCAATAGTTCCAAGAAATCTGAATATGTTCCAAAGAAAAATGCACCTTCAGTCTTGAAGTTTCAAATGTACAGAAAGATTTCCAAAGAATTCAAATAGTCATTGAATAAATTTAGTTAATACTGATCAGTTACTCTAGCATGTCATGCAAAAAATAAATCATTTAAAAAACCAGGTTAATAGATTGAATCCGAAAACATGCAGATTGGGACCTACCATCAGGATGTTTTTTGCGGCATATTTAAGCATGTTTTCACTCAATATTCACAGATTTTTTGGGTCCAATACATGTGAAATTCTCAAAAGACACGCCGTTTCTCACTATGGAATGCATTATTCCCCCCCTCCCAACATACCCCCATTTTATATTCTAATCAGCTGTGCCCAAACTGCACAATAGCTAAAGGTTAGACTCAAGCTTCTTTGGCATACTTCAAAAGAAACCACCTGTTCTACAGTGCGTGAAAGCACTAGCAACTGATTGACAAATAAACCATGCCCCTTTTTGTTATAACTAACAAGGCCTAAAATGGGTGTGAATTTATGTTAACAGTTCAAATGTGGTCTCAAGCTACCATAAATGGAATTAACTACTTCCCACATTTAATATCCAACCTTATTTCCTTATTGTTAACTCGTATATGCATATAACACTGTTTACTAAATAACATATTTATTCTGATTTATTTTTAGGGGGACCACATATGCTCTGTGATATGTTTCTTCATTGCTTCATTTAGTTTAATGATGGTAATTAATGCTTATATATACGGTACATTAATGCCAGGTGTTGACTCATGTAAGTTTCACTGGTGGGAATGGTGATCCTAGTTTGCTTGTCGAGAAAATAATCTACAGCATTCAGTGATCATTCTTGGGATTTAGGAAGCAATTCACTACAACCAAAGCATGTAAAGCGTGGCAAAAAAAATGTCTGAACTCCTGGTTGACGGAGATGTACTTTGTGAAGCTATCCATTAAGGGGGGGCTTTAATTACTGAATGCATGAAATCAACGGTCACATTATATGTCACTTATCTTACATTGCAAAGTATGATCATAGGGTTTTAGTATTAATATGTCATTAACTCAAGTTCTTTACAAAACTATTATTTGGAAAATAATATACATAATGTAGATTTGTTCAATACCTGATGTTTCTATTTATAAAAAAAAAGAGACTATAGATGTCAGGAAAGTAGATATTTTACATTTGATAATGCATTTATTTCAGGTGACAACAGTTATACATATGCACTAATGGTGATGCAGATGCAAAGACCATGGAAGTAGTGCAAAACAGTCATGTAATGATTTATTTTGTATTACTATGGATGTATTGCTTGTTGTCAATAAAGTAATAACTATCCCATCTTTTTCAATTTTCACTGCCTATTACATTAATAGACTTGGAAAAATATTCACTACTTGTTCTAATGAAATGTTTTGAAAATTGGCGACAAAATACTGAGGTTGGCGATTTTTTTGGCGACAACTTTTTAAAACCCAGGACCATCCCTGTATATATATCCTTTTCATAATGGTCACCTGCCTTACATGCCAGCAACCAGGTGTTTACGAACCAAACAATAGTTTCTCCCTGCCTTTAGTTTTTCATAATACTACTGTAATTATAATTCTATGAGATTATTTCAATTGTGTTTCTGATTTCTGTTGCTCTATGTTTGCATTCTGACAGGCAAATTAGTTCAATTTTTAGATACATGTACATTGTAATAAGTAAATATTCTGGGAGATATGGTATTAGTATTACAAGCAAATAATCCAGATAATCAGTGTCCAGCTAATGAAATGTTTAATGTAATCATTTTTGTTAAACATTTATGTATGTCAGATTTAGGACACAATAAATGTATATGACACAGTGTTCATCTTGGGCAGAAGTAAATAAGAAATCATTTATGTCTGTTGACTTGCTCCAGGTTTCACTGACTTTTCAATGTCGCCAAATCCTTGACAAATAATGCATGTGGAGAGTTTTCTGTATTATATTTCCCCTACTTTATGCAATTTATATTTCTCATAATAATTAAGGAGATGTTGTGCACCAGGATGTCAACATTCTTTTAGATACAGATCTGCATTTATGCTAAGTGTTAGCAATTAATAACTTACCAAAACCTAATTACTACAGGTTATAAGCCTGTTTGTTTAGAAATGTGTGTCTGTGTGTGTGATTTGGATTTTTAATGTAGCTTTAACAATTTTTCAGTCACATCGCTATGATGTCTGCAGTGAGGCAGTTTATAGTGATGCCTAGCACTGGGGCATCATTTCGTAGACATGTAGCATGATGTCCCACACAGTCACATTATCCTGACACCAGGCCGACCAGTCCTAACACTAAACTCTTAATGCTGAGTGACAAGCGAGGCAGCTGTTAGTACCATTTTTGTAAGTCTTTGGTATGACTCAGCCAGGGATCGAACCCAAGACCTCCCGCATCCGAGGTGGATGTTCTAACCACTAGGCCATCGGAGTGGTCTGTTTAGAAATGTATAGGAGAATAATATTTTTTAGAGATATATATATTAACACTTAATATTTTTTTGTTTTAACATGACAATTCCATCAAAATAAGTATCCTAGAATATGCATTTTGTAACTAAGCCATGAAATTTTACACCAACAAATTTAAAACAATTTACAGCATAATAAAAAATTCACATCATTACTGGGAGACAAATGTACACAAAAGATGACTGTTGAATAAAAAAAACACTGGTATGTACAAAAAATGTTATAAAGATAGAGATGATTTTCTCCATAATACTAAAACAAAAATGCCCTGACGAAACTGACGCTTTACTGACAGAAAAGAATTTCCAGGAATTCAAACATGAGACCATTTCTTCCTTTTAACTGCTGAGTGTGGAGACCATCCCTGATATTCTATAGTGATAATAAGATTTTCAAATTAGCTGCAATGGTGGACATATTGGATGTCAAACAGGCACTATTTTCATTTAGAACTACAAAGATGTCATAAAAAGAAGTCTTATGGTGAAAACCTATATTGATATGACTTTCCATTTTGAAGTGGTAGTGATAAAAAAGATTTTCATGGTGGCTATATATGATAATTGATTAACACGAATTCCATTAAGGATCAGACATCATATGACGTCTTTTGATGAAAGCACAATGCTGATATGACAAGCCATCAAGAAATAGTAGCAAAAACAAGATTTTCAAGATGAGCATTGCGTCAGTCATATTTGAAGTCAGATCAGCATCAGTTTTATTTATGACCAACTAGACATCATAAGAAGTCTTTTAATGACAACTCCATGCTGATACAACCATTCATTCAGGTGTAGTGATAACAAATTTTCAAGATCACTAGTGTGGCATACATACTGGTTGTTCCGAGTTGCACCATTTTCATTTAGGATCAATGCCTTTTCCATATTTCTTAATTTCCATGACAAGATTCTTTAGTGTTTATGACCAAATGGCCACAAAGTTGGATCTGTGCACTGAAATAATGATAATATTGATCAACGTAAGAGGAAAGAATGCCATATTATCACCATTTTCATTTGGGACCAACTAGACATCACAAGAAGTCTTTCAGCAAAAACCCCATGTTAATATGACAACCCCTTTCAGAATCACCATTAATAACACGATTGTCAAGCTGGCTGCTTTGGTGGCCATATTGGACATCAGATTGGCATAATTTTCACTTAGAGCCAACTATATTTCTGGTTAAAGTCCCATGACAATTTAAAGTGCCTGAGGTACTCTGGTAAAGTTAGTCTAGTTCAATGACCAATTCCACTCAATTTAATTTAAAACCTGAAACTGAATTAAACAAGGACAAGCTAGTATCCAGATATTACCACAAACAAGTGAATTTCTGTAATTTGTGCTTTTATTCCTTAAATCTGTATTTTAAGGGTAATTTCTGTAAGACTTCTGGCAAAATCATAAGGGTTGGCAGGTCTGCAGCTGCTGTGGCAGCCATATTGGACATCAGATCAGCACCATTTTAATTCAGAGCCAACTAGACATCATAAGTCTTTTAGCTTAAATCCCATTTTGATATGACTTTCAGGAATAGTAATAAAATGATTTTCAAAATTACTGCTATGTTAACCCTATTTGAAGTCAAAGCTGCAGTATTTTTACTTAGAATCAACTAGACCATGAAATGAATGCGTGTAAAGTTTCATAGCAATTCTCCAGACAGCTTAGAAGGAGAACTGATAACAAATTTGTGTTATTGTATGGACAGACAATGAACAGCACACCATCCCATAAGTTCTCCTGGTCTCTTACCAGTAGAGCTAAAATTTTGTAAGTGGCAAAATGATAGATAATTACACAAATATGTATAAATATACAACAAGCAATCTACATGCAGTTCTTGGATGATGACTCAAATTAAACACTTTGCATCAAATTTACACTTAGCATCAAAGAATAGAAAAACTTTGGGAGAATAAAATCTGAGCCATTTCAAATTACCATATTTACAATTTTCTGTAAATGTTGTGGACTTCTGACTCAGTAAAAAATCTTTGGTAACAATATGAATTTATAACATTTTCTGAACCATTATCCATAGTATTTTCAGTCAGATACAACTCACATTTTTAATTAGGATTTTAAATTTGGAGCAACATTTTTTAAAGTTAAAAAAAAGTAGACTGAATCTGTCATGGTTGATTTTTAGCTTGAAAGAATCTTTTCTATGATGTTTCAATTCCACCATTTCTACAAATATGCAAGTCCAATTCTTCAAGATGTGTCGATCCGAATCATCCGCAGTTTAAAATTATCGGCAAGAACACATGCTGCCTCATTAGATCCACCACAGTAATGCGAGGAGGAAAATACTGTTAGTAGCTTTCCCTGCTGCTGCACCTGAAATCCTGCTTCTTGCACCTCATGGGCACGAATAACATGAGACAGTCCATTCCTGTCCAAGAATGACATCAAAGCATCACAACTGAAGAAATGAGCCGTCCCCCTTCGAGTGTTAAACGTAAATCCATTATTCTCTTGCAGTTGCTTTAAAGTCTCTGGAGTCAACACTTCTAGGCTGAAAAGAACAAATTGGTAGGAAATAAATTTAAGATCTCACATAATTGTTTATGAAATTTATTAAACAAGTTCAATAATTTACATGCAAAACCATGACATTAACCCATGTCAAGAATTTCATATTAAATTAGTGCAAATTGTAATATTTAAAAGTAAAAATAATAAACTTCTGTAAGTTTTGTTTTGAAGTCAACAAGTACATTTCTAAACTTTATAAGTTATGATTGTACTTTTGCTAGGTATATTTAATTTAATTGTTTGTTTGTTTGTTTAATTTTTTAAAATTCCATTACATGCTATTGTAATGTAACATTGTTTACTGGATTTGACATTGTTAAAAATTTGTTATTTTTTTTAAAATTGAAGTTTCTTTTTTTATGTAAACAACTAGTAATAGAAACTTTGTATCTAGTTTCTGACCATGTTCCAAAATCAGTGAAAGTTTTGGTAAACAACTTTTTATATAAAAAAATTATTATCTTTCTCAAAGTTAGAATCATTAAGTTGAGTCATGGTCATACATGAACCATGTGATTTATTTCATGTATTAATTGGTAAACAAACTTCTATTTTTTCCAGAAGAATGAACTTTTGACCCCCATCCAGGAATTTGTTTTGCATCTTAGTTAGGCATATAACTGGTGTTTTGATAAAAATTCTTTCAGTTGGGCTTAAAACATTTGACACATTAAGTTATATTATGTTGTGTCCAGTTTGGACTGAATTTTATTTTCTTCAAATTATTGAATTCAAGTGATTATTTTCCCTGGAAATACAAAAGTGCTCTGACATAATTCTTGGAAGACATTCACTGGAATTTATGCGGAATTCAAAACTGAATAACATTTTCTGTGATTCAACAAGAGACTGTTGACACATCAGTGCAATGCTGACTATTACTGATGTCATCGCCTTCCATCTTGAATTTCATCTGGATTTGAACTGAGATTGACTTAGAACTTTTCATTGATATGACTTGTGTTTTACTTCTTGGATTACAACTTGGATTTAATTCGCAACAACATAAGGTATTTTTTTCTCATTTTTCACTATGTACTCTAGGGAAATAAATTATTTGTTAAATTTTAAAAAAACTTGTTGTCTTCACTCTTTTCCATTAGGAATTCTGGATAAAATATTTCAGAAAACTTCGTTTTTGAAATTTAAATTCCTCTAGTTTCAGAATGTTTAAAATCCCAAGTATTATTTCACATTTTTGAAATCTTTAATGAAATCAACAGGCTTTTTTAAAATGTCATCCAAAGTGGAGATCTTTCTTTCAAATCCTACCCAGGAACAGTTAGATTCCTTGAAAAAAAGATGAATTGATTCAGCTTGCCAGAAAATATGATCTTTCTGAGGCAAAAGCTTTTATAATGAAGCAAGAAATAAAAAATATTTAGGTCTAGTATTTGGTGGAAAAGAATGTTTTGGATAAAAGTGCTATGGTTTCGATCAGTAAGTCTGTATCAGACACTAACATGAAAGTAAAGGAATTAAAATACAAGATGGAATTGGATTTAAGAAAGCTTGAACTTCAGAAAGAGGAGAAGCAAATGCAATTAGATAAAGAGGAAAAAGAGGATAATGCAGTTTCAGTTGGAGAAAGAGGAGAGATAGAAACAAATGCAGTTACAGAAAGAAAACAAATATTATTGGAGAAAGAGGGAGAGAGAAACAAATGCAGTTACAATCAGAGAAACAGGAGAGAGAGACAGATGCAAATGTATATGCCAAGTGAGAAGGAAGAAAGGGACTATCAATTTAGAATAAGAGAATTAGAGCTGGCAAGTAAATAAAACATTCCCACTTTACATACAAATTCAAGTTTTGATGTTATGGGTTAGTGCCCCCTTTTTAGAGAAAAAGACGCAGACAAATATTTTCTTCATTTTGAAAAAATTGCTGAAAATTCAAAATGGCTGAGTGAGCATTGGACTCTATTATTACAGAGTGCAGTTTTGACAAAGCCTGAGACATCTATGCATCCCTGTCAGTACAGCAGAGTGCTGACTATGATTTACTTAAGGAATGCATCTTAAAGCGTTATGAGTTAGTCCTGAGGCTTATCGGTAAAAATTCCGGAACTATAAAAAAGAAGCTGGACAAACTTATGTCGAATTTGCAAGAGAAAAAGAGCAGTTATTTGATAGGTGGTGCTTAGCCAAGAAAGTTGATCAAGCTTACCAAAATCTCAGAGAACTCGTATTACTTGAAGAGTTCAAGAACTGTGTCCATAGTGACATTAAGACTTATCTTGATGAGCATAAGGTCAAAACCTTGGAAAAAGCTGTTCATGCTGCTGATGAGTATTCCTTAGCACATAAAGCTTCTTTTGTAAGTAAGTCTTCCACTCAGCATTCTTCTGGTAGAAAAGTATTTCAGCCTAATATAAAAGCCCTTCTAAATGTCAACCTGGCACAACTTTTAAAAATCAAGTTTCTGATAAGAATGATCAGAAATCCTTATCTCTTCATACGTGTACCTATGGCAAGAAAAAAGGACATGTTATTTCTGATTACTACAAACTGAAAAATAAGCAACAGAATCAGGACACACCTATTCCAAATGCTCTTATTTCTAAGAGGTCAAGGTCATGGTCATGTATTGAAAGCAATACATTTGTTGGGTCTAATAAACCCCAGTTTGATTTTATTACGGAGAATTATGAACCATTCATGTCGAAGAGTTCTATATCACTCATGAGACATTCAGCCAATCCCATCCCTATTAACATTTTAAGGGTCACAGGAGCTTCTCAGAGTCTTTTATTATCAGGTACTTTGTCTTTTTTCTGAGTAGTCCTCTTCTAATAAGAGGTTTCTTATTCAGGAAGTAGAGTACAGCTTTATTAATGTTCCTCTCCATTGTGTAAATTTGTCATCAGACTTAGTCTAAGGAAACAGGAGTCGGAAGACTGTTGTCTTTACCCATCATGGGTATTCATTTATTACTAGGCAATGACCTAGATGAAAAAAAACCCACAAAAATCACAATAAAATAAAACTGCCTACCCCAATTTTAAAACCAGTGCAACAGGAAACATACATATTTTGTTTGGTCTTAAGAATGTTCATGCAGTTGAAAGAGGTGAGGTTTATAGAGGTCTCTTGACTGAGACTGTGGTGTCATTGTGTCCAAGAATAACATGCATTTCATTTCATGTGGCTGGGCCATGATATGCAAAAAGAATACTGTCCATACAACTTCACTTTGACCGTTGGAATGAGAAAATTGGTGTCAAAAGAAGAGTACAAGTTTCTAGAAGAGGTGTACACAATGGTGAGGTCAGATAAGTGTTACTGACTGTTGGCAAAGAGAAGAGATTTCGTGTTCGAGTCTGGAGTAACAAAGCAGCTAACTGAGGTTATCGAGCACAGGGATGAGTGCTCAGTTCTTGGTACTCTAAGGATGAGCCATGCAGCAGTGTTTTAAACTATACCGATAGAAGAGTATCCAATGGTCAAGTCTATAAAGTATTAAAGAACACATAGTGGCATAAACAAAAAGGAAACTGTGAATGGATTGTTTCAGGTCCAGATATGCAGCCTCGCATACATTTGTGAAATACTGGTCCAGTGAGAGAGAACTGTCAGGAGTGACACCTTGGTTTCATACTGACTGCTTGAATTTAAAGTTGGTGTTGCTGATACTTATTGTCTGAGGTAAAGGCTGTGAATGTGAAAGTCATTTTGAGATGATCAGAATGGCTTCAGTTTAATCATCATTCATCTGCATCTTGTTACATGTCATCCATGACTTTACATCGAAAATGCACTTCTTCATGCCTCGGATGGTAGCATCAATTTCAGTTACTGACAAGATTTGTACATTTGGGTGTCATCAGCATACAACTGGTGAAACACTGGATGAAAATGAACAGCAATTTTAGCATCAATTTACATTAAAAAAACAAGTAATTTTATCCTTTCTTAATAATCATTGTAAATGAATGGAAATGAACTTGTCTGATTGTTAGATTAACCAAGAATGGCATACCATGCACAAACGGTAGAAAAAATTTTTAAATCATAAGCAACAGTGGCAACACTAACATGACCATAAAAAGGTTACAGAATCAAATGGTTCTCAAAGAATGACAAAATCTGAGTCAAATCATTACTGTACCTGGCAGGATCGCTCCACATGATGTCCCATGCCAATGGACTCTGTGTCTCTGGATCACTCAAAAGGACAGGAATCTTGTTAATGGCACTGATGTGACCACCTTCTATTTCTTGGGTTGGGATTCCACCATGTACACAGAATATCTGGAAAATATATACAAGTACAATTCATGAACGCAGCAAATTTAAATGCATTGTATTCTGGATTTGAGCAGATGAAACAAATGTGCTTCAGTAGGGCAAATAAAATGGTGAGAACAGAAGCAATAGAAAATCCATTACAGCAACCACTACAGCAGAGTTCTTATTAAAGATTTCAAAGTATTTCAGGCCTCGAATTTAACACAAATTTCTTTGTAGCCAGAAGGACTAGTATATTGAGGAATTTACTAGTCCTGCCAAATCTTTACCAGTCCCATTCACAAAACAATGTCAAACAGCTTTTCTGTACGTTACTGATTCAGTTTTAAAGTTTGAAAACCCCACATAACGTTCCTTTCCTCGTCATAATTCAGCCATTCCTTGTCTCTTGTCCATTTCTTCTGAAACTTCCATTACGCTTTTCCCTATCATAAGAATTATTCCTCATCATTCTCATTCAACTTTTGCTTTTTTTTCCCGGTGGCTGAACACCTTCTATCAAATGCCACATTTTGTCTGTCTTATAAAGAGGAAATTGTGCCTTGTTTTGAAATATGATATGTTATAGTATAGCTGACGCGAATTATTTAAAGCAAGAAAAGGGATGGTACAGTGTCCTTTATATAAGAAAGACAGAGCAAGAAACACGTTTCTAAACATGTGTCTTTGCCCCCTCCCACAACTAAATGGACTCTCCCTAACAAAGACTTAACTTCAGCAGATGTTCTGCATGATCAAAGCAGCGGCTACTGTAAACACTGCTATAAAATATTAGCATCAGAAGATAGTGTTAGCTTCAGTTTGGAAAAGGTGTGTTCCCATCAAGCGAAGCCATCTGACACTCGGCCCGTTGTATTTAACAGCTCCAATTATGGTATCATAAGTCATAAGTTTGGTAATTGTTCCAAATTAATCGAACCTCAATGTATTGTTGAAATTAATAATAAGGCGGAAAATTTTCAAATCTTAGATGCCCATGCTCAGAGATTTTAATTCCCAACAAATGTACAGCATTCTGCTTGGATATATCCATATGTATTCAATTATTTGTTCATTCTTGTAAGGGAAAAATATAAAAACTATTCTTACCATCATAGAAAAAGTAGTTGTATGGAAAGAATGTATCAATAACGTAATCGTAATAAATTGATGTAATTCTTATAATTATTTCGATGGAAATGTAAAATATGTAGTTAACTGTTTGTGACTGTTGGAGCGTCTGGGTAGCAAGCAAACAAAATAATAATAAAAAACTTAAACAAAAAAACGTGCAATCTAATTTTTTTGAATAGTTTTTGTTGTGTTCTTTTGTGTGTTATACCGCTTTGTAGTTTGTTACTGTGGTCGAGTGAATAAAGTGTGATACCACGCCATTTGTTCATTTAATTCGTTATGAGATTAATTAGGATCAATTACCAAACTTCTGTTGTTTAGATGGGACCATAATTTGAGCTGTTAAGTGAAATGCACAAATTTGAATGGATTCTTGTTATAGAAACGCACATTTCTGAGGCAGAAATTGACTTCATCTTCTCATGCTAATATGTTAGGACAGTGTTTACAATGGCCACTGCTTTGATTCTACAGAACATCTGCTAAGTCAAGTCTTTATTAGGGAATGGCGTAAACAAATGCTGACTATTGATAACCAAAACTTACTAGCCCATCAGACTATTACCATTATGAGAGTTACTAGTCCAACGGGAAATCTGCTAGCCTCGGGCTAGCAGACTACCGCTAATTTCGAGCCCTGTATTTTGAAATGCTTGTCATGAATTCCAAACTAACATTCTACATAGAGTTGTGCCTCAATGAAACCTTTCTATGCACTAGATTTACAATAGAAATGCACTCCAACTGACCCTCTGGCAAGTCTGGGATTGACCACTCAGCATGAATCATGGAGTACACAGTGTAACAAACATAAGTTGGTGACTCACATTTTCCATGAACAGCATTACAATCATGTGAAAATGTAGAAAATGGTTTTCAGTACTGATTGAATTTTTTTAGGTCTGTATTGTCTCCTGATATTTGAGAACAATGAAACTTTTAACTAAGAATTTACTTTCAGAAATATCATTTTCTGTTGACAAGACATAGGCAGCCACAAGAAGGTTTTCTCATCATACCTTTTTAAATGACTAAAGATATTGATTTTTGACCAAATGCATGCCTTTAAATCATTTCTATTATATTTCAATTATTTATCTGACTCTGAAACTCTTTAATTCATGTTCTTCATATTTTCCATCACTTGAAAGTTGTTACAGCTATAACAGAAGCCATCTTTTGTAAAGCAATAATTTGTGTCATAAAATTAACCAAGAGTCTTTTGAAGGGACTGATACTCTACTGTTTATAAAGAATTTCTAGAAATCCAAGATAAGACCATTGAAGGAATTGATACTCTACTGTTTATAAAGAATTTCTAGAAATCCAAGATAAGACCATTGAAGTGACTGATACTCTACTGTTTATAAAGAATTTCTAGAAATCCAAGATAAGACCATTGAAGGGACTGATACTCTACTGTTTATAAAGAACTTCTAGAAATCCAAGATAAAACCCTTGAAGGGACTGATACTCTACTGTTTATAAAGAATTTCTAGAAATCCAATATAAGACCATTGAAGGGATTGACACTCTACTGTTTATAAAGAATTTCTAGAAATCCAAGACCACTGAAGTGACTGATACTCTACTGTTTATAAAGAATTTCTAGAAATCCAAGATAAGACCATTGAAGGGACTGATACTCTACTGTTTATAAAGAACTTCTAGAAATCCAAGATAAGACCCTTGAAGGGACTGACACTCTACTGTTTATAAAGAATTTCTAGAAATCCAAGATAAGACCATTTCTTCTTTCTAACTGCTGACTGCTGAAACTTTGATATTCTTGAGTGATAACATGATTTTAAAATTGGCCACTGTGGCTGCCCTAATGAATGTCAAACTGGGACCATTTTCATTAAGAACCAATACAACATCATTATATGTGTTTTGGTAAACCCCTTGTCAATATGACCATCCATGCTGGAGGAGCAGAAATAACGATTTTCCGTATGTCCATCGTGTCAGTCATATTGTCGATAAAACTGGCACCATTTACTTTCAGGATCAACTTCATATTATAAGAAAAATTCAGGGGTAAACCCATGTAAATTTGACTTTCTATTCAGAAGAATTGGTGATAACAAGGTGTATGAACAGCACGATTTTCATTTAGACCCAACTAGACATCATAAGAAGCCTTGCAGTTGAAACCCCATGCCAATATGATTTTCCATTCTGGACAACTAGTGGTAACATTTTAAAGATAGCTGCTGTGGAGGCTATTGAGTACCTATGTGGCATCATTTTCATCAGAACCAACATCATATGAAGTCTTGTGGAGAAAACCTTTATTTCAATATGACTTTCCATTCAGGAGAGCGAGTGATAACAAGACTATCAAGATGGCCACTGGGCGGCCAAACTCTATATCTGAAGAGTAATTTTTTATTCAGATTTAGTTTGATTTTGTGGATTTAATGCCATTTTTCACCACATGACTGGCTACACATATATTTTTACTTGAAAAATTGGGCTGAACATAATGTGCTTGTCCCCATCATCTCATGACCCCATCTGGGGGCAAAAAAATGGTACTGAGAGAATGGGGAAATATGTGATAATAAAAACTGAACTATTTAAGGGGTTACTGAAATTTAAGTGCTTCAATAAAACTTGAACCAAATGTGTCCCCATTATCGTTCTTGAGCCCAGGGGTAGAACCCAGGATGAGGAGTGATATTCTGACAAGATACGTAGTTATTTTATACTTCAAATATGAAGTGAATGTGGGTATCTGGTTATGAAAATATAAATGATGGGGGAAAAAAAACAAATGTGTCTTATGGCCTCCACCTGGGGGCAGGATGGGTACTGAGAGAAGAGAAGTATATATTGATATTGTATTCCAAATATGGAGGGAATCATGTTAAGGAGTTATTGATCTTCAAGTGCTGGAAAAAAAACGAACTAAAACTGTGCAGACTCACCCACAAACACATTCAGCTAGACAATGGAAATACCAGATGCCCCCATCTCCATGGCATAATCAAGGGATTTATTGTGTGGAAAAGTGGGTGGGTCTAACAATCAGAGTCTAAAACTTTGCTAAACAATGATGCAGAAGGATGATAATTTCAGCCAAAGTCTCATCAACATGAACTTTAGTATCAAATTTGGTTTGAGATCCAAAATTATTTAAAGGGAGTTATTGTGTGGGAATGAAAATGGTTGCATCCAAAAAAGACCATCACTCTGCTAAAGAAGGATGTAGAATGTTTACAACAAAATTCAGAATATATCTCATCCATATCTAGGTGCATACCAGATTTGGTTAAATCCATTTTAATTAAAGAAAGTATCATGTGGAAGCAAAAGTAGGATGGACAGAAAGAAGAACAGAAGATAAAAAGACAGACCCAATTTTAATTTAAAAGTGTGAGACAAAAATGAAGAATCAAAAATTTATTTACCCTGTCATCTACAGTAGCTGCTATTGGCATCACATCAAAACAGTCATTTATAGCTTCCCAAATCTGATTACCCACCGTCTCTCCAAACTTAGAAATACACTCACTGAAAAAAGATTGGAAAATGCACTCTAAAATATCTTAAAGTTACAGCAGAGATATTCAAATTATAGCAGAGATATTCAAAGTTACAGCAGATATATTCAAATTACAGCAGAGATGTTCAAATTACAGCAGATATTCAAACTACAGCAGAGATATTCAAATTACAGCAGAGATATTCAAATTACAGCAGAGATATTCAAGTTAGAGCAGAGATATTCAAATTATAGCAGAGATATTCAAATTACAGCAGAGATATTCAAATTACAGCAGATATTCAAACTACAGCAGAGATATTCAAATTATAGCAGAGATATTCAAGTTACAGCAGAGATATTCAAATTATAGCAGAGATATTCAAGTTACAGCAGAGATATTCAAATTATAGCAGAGATATTCAAATTACAGCAGAGATATTCAAATTACAGCAGAGATATTCAAATTATAGCAGAGATATTCAAGTTACAGCAGAGATATTCAAATTATAGCAGAGATATTCAAATTACAGCGGAGATATTCAAATTATATCCCCTTCTGTGAGGTAATCTGCTGCATTTTAGCAAATATAACTCATTTCTCTCCTAAAAATATTACAATATCTATGTTAAAATATAATTATCTCTGTCACTATATTAAATCTATGCCACCAGTTTGAATTAGCAGTTGTCTGCACCATCAGTACCATCTAAACTGAGATGACTTTATTAGACTGACTGTTTTTGCAAAACCACTTCTGCTATTTCTCGTGTTTTTGTCTGACTGACAACATATCTCCAGATCCATTTTATGGAATTCAATGACAGTTTGTAAGATTATTAACAGTGATATACAGGTTCTTCATCGAACAACAACTTCTGGAGTACTGCTATGATAGATATTTCTGCATACTTCTGGGGGGCCCCGAGTGGCCGAGTGGTCTAAAGCGCTCTCCATTACAGATCACTGCCATCTCACCTCTGTCTGCATGGGTTCAAGTCTCGGATTCGGCCAATGTGGGTATATGAGAAAGCTTGTCAGTAGCTTCTCGTGTGTCGGTGGTTCTTTCCAGGGTTTTCCCAGGTTCTTCCTCCACCATTAATATTGGCCGCCATGTATAGCCTATCATGTGCTGAAAAATGGCGTTAAAAACCACAACAACAACAACAACAACAACAGCATACTTCTGGAGTACTGCCTTGATGAACATTACTGTATATCAGTTGTAAAAATGTATGTACAAATGTGGTCTGTGATTACATAACCTTTTCAAAATTGTCATCAGGTGAATGAATTCACTCATTTCAACTGCAAATTTCACTAGGAGTGTCAACATACAATATGGTTGGAAACAAGTGCAAAAACATATTTACAATAAGTATTATATCATGAAAGATAATGATAGACAACTTAAATTTTCAAGCAGTAAACATACCATATTTCTCTAATGACAAGCCCATGCTTGATATTAAGCCCATCCCTATCTATAATAAAATATTGGTAAATTTTTCAGCCTTTTTAATTAATATGGCCAATCCATGTTCTTTTGTGACAATGACAAGGTGCCCCAACCCCACTCACTCAGCTTAACACGGAAGAAATAATGTAATCACATCTTACTATAAACAAATTACAACATTAATTATAAAAACTCAAGAAAAATTGCATTCATCTGGGCACAACAAACGAGATTAGTTCATGGATTTGAAAATTACATTATCATTATACTAAGTTTTTTTGAAGTACATATAATGCTTCCCATCAGGTTTAAAAAATGTATGACCATGCTCATTCTTATTTGATAATAATTTACCATTATGCAGTGCTAACTAATGGAACAATGACAATGTGGAAGAAACCAGATCTTTGAAAAGCAATCCTTCATGAGTAAGTAAAAACTACTGTTCAAGCAATTAAAAATACTATTCAATTAAAGAGGCAATCCTTTTTGAGTAGGCAAAACCTATTATTCAAGCAATTACCTCTTAAAGGAAAACATCTCCTGTACACTTCTCAATTCATGATTGCCTCTAAGAAGGAAAAACTTGTTTGGAGCAAGCAATTTTTGGGCAAACAGATATGACACTACCTGAAATAGAGAAATAAACTGTTAGTACTGAAGAAAACCTGAAAGCTATTCCGACTAGAATAACAGCCTGCAGCAATCATCCATCCCTCACATAGGAAAATTGCTCTAAGCTCAGAGTTAACATATTGCTGCTGTTCTTGGACAAGTAATGAAAAAATAATTCTCGTTACATTTACTTAATTAATGGGGGCCCTGAGTGGCCTAAAGTGCTCTCCGTTATGGATCACTGCCATCTCACCTCTGTCTGCGTAGGTTTGAATCTCGGATTCTGCCATTGTGGGTATGTGAGAGAGCTTGTATTAATGGTGGAGGAAGAACTGGGAAAACCCTGGGAAGAACCATCGACCCACGAGAAGCTACTGGCAAGCTTTCTCACATACCCACATTGGCCGAATCTGAGACTCGAACCCACAGAGACAGAGGTGAGATGGCAGTGATCCGTAACAGAGAGTGCTTTAGACCACTTGGCCACTTGGGGCCCCTTCAAAAGTAGTACTGCATCATTTATTACTGTGCATGTGTAAAGACAGTTTGTTCAGTTAATAGGGGTGATTTCAATATTTTCATAGGTGGTGGTTGTGATGCAAGTGTGACACAACAGAATTTAATTGCAATATAATTTTTTTTAAAACGTGCAACTAATGTTAAAGGAAACTTCAATCCCATTTCAAAATATTGTTTTAAACCCATTTATGAACACACAAAAATCCTAAACTCCAATCCAAATTACAAATTTAATCCAAAATCTGTTCTGTTATTGAGGACATTTCTAGTGAAACATAACTGGGAACCAGGGAGGGCACTTTCAACATGGGGTTGCAGCCCACAGATGCAATTTAGAATTTTGTATCATTTTCATAAAAACTCATTGAGTAATCAGAGTACCTAATATGTTTAAATGAAACAGCCCTAATTTTAAGGAAATGAATCACTTTACATTTTATGCAAATAAATACAAAGTTTAACACAATCTTAACATCACAGAATCTGCAGTGTAATTCTTACAAGACATATTTCTGGTCTAATAAAATACTTAAAAGTCATGAACCCTCAAAATAAAATTTAAAAAAGATCAACATGGATGTTATGCATGACATACTGACCTAAATAAACTAAATTAGATTTTAAGTTTTGAAGAAAAAACACATTAAATCATAAAATGAAGGAAAAAAACCTAACATTTAAATAACACCCAATATATATAGACATTGATAACAGAAACTTGATAAGTCTGATCCTGCCAATACTTCATACATAAACCAAAGGAAGCGGGTATGAAGTATATGGGCATAATAGTTGAGTACATTTAAGGACTTGTACAAATTGGGGGTCAAAAATAAAAGTTGTGAATGCATGAAACATGGCAATGGCCCAGCTTAGCAAAGAGAGACCTGGGGAGTTTATAGGGTTGTGAAGAGTGTCCAACACCTGTATACAGAACTGCAAGACTGATACAAGGTATATAGGGACACTGATAACCAAAACTCAGTAAGTCTGATCCTGAGGATTGCTATGATAACAAACATCAGTTGACTTGGCATCGGACACACACACACATCCCAGAACAGAGCAGGAATGGTATGCCATGCAAGAAATTTCCCAAATAAAATGGTGGAAGGAGGGGGAGCCAGGTGGTTCTTTCCACAAATAATGTTAAGTTAAATGCAGCATATATACTGAGAAGAATAAATCTCTACAGGCATCCCAGTTATGGCCCTAACTGACAAAATGTTTGATCACATGCTCCAACTCAGTCATCTGATTCATTCAACATGACAACATATCTAAGTTTAGTTACTAGCTTATTAACATATATTGGCTGCAATGACATCATGTCTGGAAAGAGAAACCATTGTAGACAAAGAGGAGCCCAGCTAGGGGCCAGAGAAGGATGCATTGTGTACATCTTGAACTACATTTAATCAATTAAATTATAATAAAATGATGATTTTGAACATATGATTGGGTCAATGAATAAACAACTAAAGTAAAAATAAGAAAAATAGTTATATATTCTGTAAAATTTTTAGTATCAATAAATATAACTGTTGTGTAAGGTACAACCAAATTTGCTTTTAATTTGCTCATGAATTGCTTACTTTTGTGAATTTAGACACCTTTCATGTAAAAAAATCATATTATTAACAAATATCTTGTCTTTGTTAAATAAAGAAGAATGTGTAGACTTGGATTCAGGGAATACATAAAACACATTGATATAAATTGATGTGAATAAACATTACTTCTGTAACAAATACGTCGACTTGGATTTGGATAATACATAAAACATACTGATATAAATTGATGTGAAAAGTACTATTTGACAACAATATTCCATAAAGGGAATGTTCTCAGGAACCTCATACATGCTGGCACAAGAGGTTTTACAAAAAGCTGAAAAGCTGAATTAATTAATATAGGCCTGAATTTTCAACAGGATATCGTGTCAAACTGTAACATCTTAAACAATCCCACTGTGTCTAACAAAAACATCCATCACAACTTTTGTCAACATTTTTTCAACAATCCTATAATCAAGCACCTAATAAATCATTTTCTGCAAGTGAGCCAGGAGATGCTTTGTTTGATTATCTGGTTTTTAAAAGCAGTTTACCAACTGCACCTGGCAAGGTCGTAAAATGGCACACAAGCAGATTTTGGTATTGGGTGGTAATTTTTTTACTGCTACATGTAGTTCTAACGATTGTGATACAGTACCACTGTCATAACAGACAGACAGAAAGATGGACAGCCCATTACAATATCTCCCATTTTGGAATCTGCCATGGTTCAGTGGTTAGCATGCTGGACTCACAACCAAAAGGGTTCAGGATCTAATCTGACCATTGAACCAGCCTGGGTCAGCTACCGTGGCGTGTCCATGGGCAAGGCGCTTTATACCAATTGTCTCAGCACTAAATAACCTACTTGTGCTGCTGTGCCATAAAGCACCAAACCAGACCACCAACTACCTCCCATTTTCAACAAAAAGAGGGAACCAATAATTTTGCAAAACTAAATCACAATGAATCTAAAATGCTTCTTATGACTTTTTCACATCTATTTCATAACTGTATCAAAATATTTACAGCTACAAAAAAACTGAATGCAAACTTTTAGTAAATTATGTTTCCTCGAGAATACTTACCCGATCACATTAATGTTAGGGATATAAGCCTGCTACCTCTCGAATCCAGCCCTACTAAAAGACGAAAATTCGTCTTTTCTGTCTATCTCATATAGACCAAAGGGCAATAACTCTTGCCCCTTACCTCCCCTTTCCACCACCAGGTGTCACTAGTTTTTTAAGCTGAGCGATATATATTATACGAGGATGCTCGCATAGCAGGGTGGTTGGAAGGGTTTTTAAGTTATTTGTTCGGGTAAGTATTCTCGGAGAAACAATTTACTAAAAATTTGCTTTCTCCTTCAAATACGTTCCCCGATCACATTAATGTTAGGAGAATAGGTAATAGGAGGAGTGAATGCTGAGCATCCTACCTCCACCCTGGGTACCTTCTAGGGAATGATGGCTGGATTCCCCATTTGAAAGATAACCCGTTCTCCTAATTTCATCAGCAACACAGCCTAGGGTCCCGTGATATGTGACCCCTATATACGGTTAAGAAGATAGTTATTGAAATCTTCTTACCTACAAATTTCTCTGGCGAATCCAGCGAAGCTGATAGGCTGTGCTGATTGTTTTAAATGGGTCTGGTGGTCATCTGGGCTGCCGACACCGGACCTACCAGATTCAAGGTTTGCCTCTGCGAAGCCAAATCTCTGAGATAAAAACTGAAGAAGGTTGACTCTGCATGCCAGCCAACAGCTTCTATTATATCTTAGATCGAAACATTGCGTTCGAATGCAAGGCTTGCCGAGATTGCTCTAATCTCATGAGCTGTAATCTTCATGAGGCGACTCTGATCTTGTGAGACCTCAGAGTACGCTGAGCGTATAACCCACTTCAGCCATGAAGCAAGGGCTTGAGGGGTGATATCCCATTTACCAGCTTTGACTGGAAGAAAGAGGCACTTACGTGTGTCCCGACATGCCTCTGTGCGTTTTAAATAGTGCTTGAGTACACGAACAGGATCTTGCATGGCTGTTGCTCTTGACTTATCTATGGAAGAGAGCGAGCGAATGACGATTCTTTGATTGCCAATGGATGATAACCTATTTTTGGCTACAAAGCCTGGTTGCGTCAGGAGGACCACCGAACCATCTGATCTGAACTGAAGAAAGTTCGGGTCACTGGAAAGGGCATGTAACTCGCTCACCCTGCATGCTGAAGCTAAGGCTATCAAGAAACATGTTTTGTATGATAGTAGCTTTAACGAAGTGTGGGCTAAAGGTTCAAATTTGTCTGAATTGAGCCATGTTAAAACCCAAGAGAGATTCCATTTTGGAAACAGGGTGAGGGATTTTGGTCGATTGAAATCAAAATTGGCTAAAAGATCTGATAGATCTTTGTTATGCCCAATATCACATCTACCATGATGGCGGAATGTGTCTGATATCATGGAGTGGTAGCCTTTGATAGTAATTGGAGCCAACTGTTTCTCCTCGAAAAGCCAGAGAAAAAAGTCGGCCAGTTGAGGGATTGAGACACTCAATGGGACGATCTTATTGATATGGCACCAGTCCCTGAAAACACGCCACTTTCCCTCGTAAGCCTGCAGAGTGGAGGGCCTTCTTGCTCTTGAGATTCTCTCCACAATCGAAGGTTTAAATTGTTTGTCTCGCAAGGCTGTCTGGACTAGAGCCAAGCATGAAGAAGAAAACGGTCTGGGCAGGGGTGGAACACCTGTGACCGCGGTTGTTTGAGAAGATTTGGGCTGGTTGGAATCTTCCTGGGTAGATCTATCACTAGATCGAGTAGATCGGTGACCCAGGACTTGTTCCATCTGAGAGGGGCAATCAGAATCATCCGACAGTTCTGACCCCTTAACCTCTGGATTATTTTCGGTACCAAAACCGTGGGAGGGTAGGCGAATGCCCACAACCCCTCCCAGCTGATTGACACAGCGTCCACAGCCCAAGCCTCTGGGTCTGGAACCGGAGAGACGAAGATGGGCAACTTGCGATTCCACCTTGTCGCAAAAAGATTGATCATCAGACGCCCCCAAAGTGTGCAAATCCGAAGAAAGACTGATTGATGGAGTGACTATTCCATGTGAATGACTTGACCTTTCCTGGATAGAGTGTCGGCCAAGACATTGAGTCTGCCGGGAATGTGTCTGATTTGTACGTTGATGTGGAGGTTGTCGCACCAATGTAGAAACTGCCAGATCAGAATGCACAGGTCTGGTGATTTGGTGCCCCCTTGTTTGAGGAGGTAAGTCACCACCACAGAGTTGTCTGACATAATAAGGACAGTTTTTCCTGAGACTTGATCCTTCCAGAAATGAAAGGCATTGATGACAGGCCTCATTTCTAAAAGGTTGATGTGGAGAGGCCTCTCCCCTGGCTCCCACGTGCCGCTGACTGTAGTGAAGTCCGGCAACAGGTGGGCACCCCAACCATAGGTACTGGCGTCGGTACATACCGTTATCTCCGCTTGGGGCATCTCCAGAGGAATCCCCGTGGCCAGCCAACCGGGGTTGTTTCACTGATGCAGGAATGATCATATCTCGGGCGTGATCATTATTGTCTGATTGAGAGGACTTGAAAAGGGGTGCCTTTGTGCCAGTAACGTCATTTGTAAGGGACACAAAAAGATGGCCAAGCGGGATCAAGTCCGCCACCGCATTGAATAATCCGAGGAGTTGCAATAATTCTCTCGCTGAAATCCACATCCTGTTGGAAATGGACTCAACGAGTTCAACAATCCGGATTACGCGAGCGCGAGGATGCCGTACCAGATTCAGATTGGTGAGAAACTCCATACCCAGATGGACAAAACTCTGGGATGGACGGAGATTGGACTTTTTCCAGTTCACGAGAAAACCTAGATGATCTAAAAGTGCTAAAAGATCGTTTCTGCCTTTGAGCAGAATAGAACTTACCATATGTTTCTGGAGGATGTCGTCCAAGTACACTGCCGTCCCTGTAGATGAAGTCGACCGGAACAGGGTGACAACGCAATCCATAACCTAGGTAAAAGCCCAAGGGCTGATGTTGAGGCCAAAGGGTAGGACCTGGAACTGATAAACCGCGTTGCGGTAAGCGAATCAGAGAAATTTCCGTGACACGGGGTGGATAGGGACGTGAAAATATGCGTTGGTCATATCTAGACTGATGGCATACTCGTCCCGTCGGATGGAAAGACGGATTGATCTCGCTGTTTCCATCTTGAATTTCGGTGGTAAAATGTATTGGTTGAGGTGACTCAGGTCAATGATCGGCCTCAACTTGCCGTTTTCCTTCTGGATAAGAAACAGCCTGGAATAAAACCCCGGCAATTGTGGGGGGGGGTCACAATCTCCACTGCCCGTTTTTCTATGAGCGACCGTATTTCCTGTTGTAGAAAGGTATCCTTCTCCCGATCGGACGGTATGTCCGTGAAGAGGGGAGAGGAGGACAGGGGAGAGGGTTGGATAAATGAAATCCAAAGCCCCTCCAAAATGACCTGGATCACCCAATTGTTCTGAGGAAAAAAGGTGGTCCAATGGTCCTGAAATTGCAGGAGGCAGCCGCCCACAGGTAGGCTGTCCATGGGTGGTGGGGAGGGTATGTCAACTTTTAGAGTTATGAGGCTTGAAGACAGAGAAACTTTGTTTCTTACCGCCTCTGTATGGTTGCCTCCTAGCTTGATTAGACTTTTGTCTCCTGGCATTGGGTTGGGATCAATACTGCACATTTGATTGTAAGGATCCCTTGTCCCTGGTCCGCCAATCATCCCTCCACTGTGGCAGGGGATTTTTTCTAAACGCCTACGAGGGTTGGGCGGCGAGTTAGAGGGGCAGTTCCTGAGCTGCCTGCTTCCGAACTTCTTCAATTTTTCTTCCAAAGAGTAAAGGCGACCCAAACGGAGTCATCCGTAAAGCCAGAGTATGATGGGGCTTGAGCGACGTGGGCCACAGACATGCATCACGTTGTATCAGGTCTAAGTTGGCAGAAACAGTCAACGCATTAGCTATGGAATGGTGAGCTGCCCTGTTAATAACTCTAGCAATCTGGGCCGTCACCTCCCAAGCGTGGTCAATGTCGGATTTTTCTGTGAGTCGGAAAATGGCTAATGAAGCCAAGTCTAACATTGAAGACGTAGCGACTACGTTCTAGACTAGCTTTGATGTGGCATGGAACACATTTTTGTCCACTTTGTAAAACAGTGGAGCGGACATGTGAACTGCTGCCATATTTTTGTCCAGGGCCGGAAGATCCGTACTGAAGGCGTCTGAATGAGTTTTGTACCAGCGACACGAGAACGTCGCTGGTACTTGGCTTTCTGAAAAGAACACCTTAGCATTCCCCGGATCACCTATTCATCCTGATAGACGATCACTGATCTCCTTAATTTTTGCCAACTGGGGAAGGAGCCGGAAGGACGGCATCTCTTCCTCCCCGTCAAAATTTACAGACGCCTTAACTTTGTAGTCTTGAGTGGCGGTAGGAGGTGGAGGACATTCTGAAGTTGCCAACACCCTATAAATTTCTTCCACTGCCGCCTTGAAGCCAAACTCAGTCCGTTCCATGGTTGGATCTGTGTACGGCTGATTTGCAGGAGTTTCATCACCCTCACTGTGTGCCGAGTCGTGTTCTGGAATAGCTTGCATTTCTGGATAGAGCATACCAGGTGGCATAGATGACGTGATTCCGTCATCCTTGACACTGTCACTAACTCTCCCTTGTGGATAAGCCGTGAACATATGGACGGACAGCCCTGCCGGACGGCTTGTCTGGCTTGTGGTCGGCCTGAATGTTGGCGATGGTCCTGCTATCACCGGTACCGGCTGCTCCAATGGCCTGGCTGGATGGACAGATTTCTCACTAAAATCTCCGCCATAGTATTGGTATGTTGCCGGCAGTACAGCTTGACAGACGGATTTATCACTAAGATCCCCGTAAATCATATTTGGTCGGACCGTTTTAGCAATAGGGTCCCCATGCTGGGACAGCTGGACAGCCAGTGACATAGAGGTTGTATAATGAAATGGATCCGATGGATCCGGTAAAAACCCCATGCGTCCTGACTTACAGGCCCAAAGGCCATGCTCGGACATGCGGGGGGACTTACGCCCACTGGGCAGCCTAAAATTGGGGGAACATTCCCCCAAAGAGTCAGAAAAAGCTGTGGAAGCGAGCGAGGGAAATAAGGGTAATATCTGGCCTGATGTCAATAGCTGCGTCGTCGTTTCCTGGACCAAACGACGCATCTGCTCAAAGGTGGACTGTTGTACCCTGTCAACATTATTTTCCTCCACTGCCGCTGATGTTCCTTCTGGACTACATCAGCCCACATTTGCTCTGTCCAAGTATTACACACACTGCATGGTATAGATGATGTACACTTGGTACATACAATACAAGAGTCATGGTTGTCTTCTTTTGCTTTGAACTTTTTGCATTTCATGCATTTGGTTGACATTTCTACTGAAACGACACAAGAAAAGAAAACAAAGCACAAATCAGCAATTCAGCATGTTATTAATTCGCTAATACCACAACCGTTACTAATGGAATAAGCGAAATTAGTCAGTGTCACATTAACTCTTAATTGACAACACGAGTTCAGCAATAGCGTGTGTAACATGGTCTTCAGTAGACGAAATCCGTAAGGGTGACAAAGTCACTCAATTTTGAAAAAATTCTTAAAATAATGTATACAACCTGTAGAAGAATGATTGTCCAACGCAATAAATCCAAATTTAACTTCGGATGGTCCAATTTAACGCTAAGATGGCTTGGATTGTTGGAGGTATAATGTACATGTTATCAGTACAAGCGAAGCTTAAAAGCTAGTGACACCTGGCGGTGGAAAGGGGAGGTAAGGGGCAAGAGTTATTGCCCTTTGGTCTATATGAGATAGACAGAGAAGACGAATTTTCGTCTTTTAGTAGGGCTGGATTCGAGAGGTAGCCGGCTTATATCCCTAACGTTAATGTGATCGGGGAATGTATTTGAAGGAGAAATGCCATAACTGGAATAAAACACTGTGTGTGTGTGATTTGGATTTTTAATGTATCTTTGATAATTTTTCAGTTATATTGCTATCAGGTCAGCAGCTTGGCAGTTTATAGTACTGTCTAGCACTGAGGCATCATGTCACAGACATGCAGCATTATGTCCCACTCAGTCACATTATCCTGACACCAGGCAGACAAGTCCTAACACTAGCCTCTTAATGCTGAGCGACAAGTGAGATATCTCCAAGTACCATTTTTATAAGTCTTTAGCATGACTTAGCTTGGGTTCAAACCAGCAACCTCCCACATCTGAGGCAGAAGCTCTAACCATTTAAGCCACGAATGCAGTCACAAATGATACAAGGTATGCTGATACATGAATGAACTAAACAGCTTCATACATACCTCAACTCCAAATTCACCTCTATCGACATAGTCCCCTAAAAACAGAAAACTAGCTGGAGTGAGCAGAGGTCCCATTCTCCATAGGGCCTTCTCAAAACTGACTAGATCTCCATAATTCCCATGAATATCACCTGTGAATGAAGAAAATTTGTTTCTAAACAAAACAAGGTTCTGGTAAAATTTGCTTAAATTTTTTCTAACTTGAGGAATGCATAAATCAAGAATAAAAGCTCATGCTTAAATCAGCTTATTAATTATCACTCTAACCCTTCACATCCCTAACCACTAAACAAGACTAAGAAATCTCAGGTAAAAACTGAGAAACTGTGCAGTTCCAATAACCTTGTATAATCATACCCAAAACTTTTTACTAAAGAAGGAATTGTGTAACAATTTGATAAAGCAAAATTTAATGCTAAAATGTACAATATTCCAGTATGATTGACCAATCTCAAAACATATTAGAAAGGCATGAAAGTGATGTGAAATTTGATATGTAAGAGTAATTTGTCAAGAAAACCATTAACTCATGCATCTGATGAACAGGGCTTTGACTAATATACCTAATGCTTTAACACATGTACCTAATGCTCTTACATACATAACTAATGCTCTAATGTATGCACCTAATGCTCCAATGTATGTACCTAATGCTCTAACACATACCTAATGCTCTAACAAACATACCTACTTCTCTAATATATGCACCTAATGCTCTAATGTGTGTCCCTAATGTGCTAAGCTATGTACCTAATACTCTAATGTACTTACTAATTCTCTAATGTACCTAATCCTCTAACGTACATATCTACTGTTCTAATATACATATCTAATGCTCTAACACAAATACCTAATACTCTAATGTATGCACCTAATGCTCTAATGTACGTATCTAATGCTCTAACATAAATATCTAATGTTCTAATGTATGCACCTAATGCTCTTACATACATATCTAATTCTTTGATTAACATACATACTTAATGTTTTTGTCCAACGTACCTAATATATAGGTGGGAGACCCAAGTCTCAGCAACCTTGCTTCCTCTTTCAACACCTCCTTGACTTGCCTACATACTGTCACCAAACATTTTGCAAGTGCATTCATGTCAACTTGACCCCAATTAAAAGCAGTCTGAAAAAATATTACAAAAACATTATACAGATCCTGAAACAGGTAATTTGACCAAATCTGCATTCTGTTTGCATTTTTGTCTGAATTCCATTTATGCTAAGTCCTAATGGCATTCATGTTTGGATTAGATCCATAAATCCATCTTTTTTTTCTTCATTTAAGGTCTCATAAATGAATTCAGATTTTGTATTTATTGCTTTAATCCATAACTTCTTTTCATTTTTGCTTCTTTGGAATAAAATGGAAATGTATTTACTGAATTCAGGTTTTCTGTTTTTGAGTGTTAATGGGATAGAACTGAAGCTTTCATACCTTGTCTTAATATAAGTTTTCTTCAATAAAAAAAATCAGATGGATAAAATGCAGAAGAATATACAGTAATCAAAACCATAATCACGACTTCAAAAAGTATAAAATATAGATTGAATATCTGTGTGCAAATTTTATTTCTTATTTCAATTTGTTCAAATAAAGATTATTTCAATACAACCACTGAAAGTCACCACATTAATGGCAACTGTTTTTATCTCTGCCTTCACAAAAAAAAAAATGTCATGGTTCTCAATGAAAAGAATATGATCATGGTTTATCATGAAAAAGGGATGGTGATCATGACTTATCAATTTTCAAATCCATTTATAAAATGTAATCACATCTAATTCCATTTTCATGCATCACTAGTCAATCTGCATTTGCATCCTGTTTTGTTTAAAATGCCTGTTGCCTGCACTGCTTTCATATTCCACTTTATTTCACTGGAAAATTACCTGTTTCAAGGCCAGTCACACTGACAAAATGATCCACTGCACATATTGTGAAGACAATTCGATCACTGTCTTGTCTACAAATATTGTAGTAATATTAACTTCCTGTAAATAACTTTCAGAAATTTTAGCAAAAAGCCATCACCATGATGATATCAACAACATTGACAATGCATAAAAGTAATATCCTTGTCTTATTATCTGTTGATGCCACAAAAAAATCAAGATCTAATAAATTATATTCTTGGAACTGCATGTTTTTTTTAATGAGAACTATTTTATTATTAACAAGTAAATAACCTATTCTGGGAATTGCAGAGTTGTTCAATTAAAGATGTTTTACAGTAAAACCTGGCTTGAAATATCAGTTATGGATGACCACCTGTCTAGAGAGAACAGATTCTCAATGCAAATAATTTCTTCTATAGTGTTATGGCATTATGGTGAGATAGGCTTGGACATCAGTAGTTATGTGGCAAATTAGTGTGTTTTTTGGAGATAACTGGTTTCTATACTTCTTATGCTACACTTTGCTTCAATGACAACATTAAATTGCTGAAAGTGAAAATTATGTACATGAAAAGACACCTCTATTCAGCTTGACATATGTACCAAGTCTGATTGAAATATAGTCAACAGTTTGAGAATTATGCTCCAGAAATGAACATGTTTACATTTGGGATATATAGATTATGGTAAGACTGACAGATATAGCAATAGCTATGTCCCCACCCCTCCCCATTACATATGGGTTGGGGATAAAAAGAAAATCAAACAAGAAAAATCGAAGGTTGCTAACATCCCAACCAGCACCATAACTATTACCATAACCACCTCCACTACTACTACTACACTTCCTCCTACTACAATGTTGCCACTGCTGCTTATGATGGTGATGCTACTACTGCTGCACATGAGTCTACCTTTGCAATGTTGCCATTGTCTCCCTTGATAGGTCTTTCAAAATAGCGTAGCCCTGTTAACATCTCATTTGAGTGTGATCTTTGGTTAAAAGAGTCAATAGAGGACATCCTCTGGAAGCGATTTATTTCCCCTTCAAGATGACTGACTGTGGTGTTTGTTATAGCACCAGTTCCTATTGAGCAAATAAAAATAAATTCTTCATTAAAAACATTTCCTGGGCTATTGTGGGGTATATCTACCATCTCTCATATGATAAATTATGCTCAGGTCATCCTTCAAAATTAAACTTTTGCTCAAAAAATGGAACACTGCACGTAAATACAAATAGTTGGCTGCATAAAAAAACACCCACAGGGTTGGGTCAATAAATGAAAGAAGCAACCTAAAGAAAAGAATATCTATTTCTGCTGAAACAAAACATTTTATTTTCATGTTTAAAAGTAGAAAACATCATGATGCTGAAAAATACAAACTGCAAGAAGGTTACTGGCTTTTGAAAAGGGGGCAACATAAGTGAAAAAAAAATATTTAAATAATAGTTTACAAAATATTACAACGAGCCCTTAAGTCCAAAATTTTCACAAATAACTGCTACATAATAAAACTAATGAGGCTCCAAACTTTCAATGTTGGGGTCATTCCTGTTCCCACTGATTTTTTAGGACTTGGGGAGAATCTTCAGTTATAATCCTCATTTTAGATTGAAACCTTTAAATGAAAAGTCATAATTGCATAAGATGATAATAATAATAATAATAATAATAATAATAATAATAATAATAATAATGAGGACTTTGTATAGTGCCTAATCTTTAGAAGCTCTAAGCCCTTTACAACATTAAACAACACGTATAACACAAAAAACACATATAATGATATGATTATAAAAAACAAACACCAAGAAATTAGAAAACATGAAAACATGCTGAAAATATTTAAAGTAGGAAACATCATTAGGTCTTTAAGTTTGTTCTTGCAGTTAAAATAGGTGAGTTTTAGTAGCACTCTTGAATGTGATCACTGTGTGTTTGTATCTAAGTTTAGTGGGCAATTCATTCCACGTTGCTGGGCCCTGGTATGCAAAAGAACACTGTCCATATGACTTTGATTTCATAGTTGGAATAATGAGTATACGATTGTCAGAAAAGGAGCGTAAGTATCTTGCTGGCATGTACATATAGGAAAGGTCGGATAGGTACGTCGGACTTGAGTCCGTCAGCAAAACGTAACACAGAGAACAAATTTTGTGTTTGGTTCTGGATCGATTGGATAACCAGTGTAGGGTACAGAGCAGAGAGGAGGTGTGATCTGATCGTGGTACTCTAAGGATGATCCGAGCAGCTGTGTTTTGAACTTTCTTAAGTTTCTGGATTAGATACTGAGGTGAATCAGAAAGAATTGAGTTACAATAGTCCAGTCTTGAAAGTAATAATGAACTAACAAGTGTTTTAGTGGCATCAACCAGAATTTTTGTGACTGGAGCTGATGCATCTCAACTCAAGATATACAGCCTTGCATATGTTCATGACATGCTGGCACAATGTGAGAGTACTGTCCAGAGTAACACCAAGGTTTTGTACTGACTGTGTGAATTTAATGTTGGTACTGCTGATATTTATTGTTTGAGGTAAGGGATGTGAATGAGAAAGTCTTTGTGTTGTGATCAGAATGGCCGCAGTTTTATCATCATTCATCTGCAGCATGTTACATGTCATCCATGATTTCACATCAGAAATGCACCTCTCTACACCTTGGATGGCAGCATCAGCTTCAGTTGGGTGGCTAGATTTGTATATTTGGGTGTCATCAGTGTACAATTGGTGAGACAGTGAATGATGATCTATGACATCTGAGAGTGGCTGAGTGTACAGAAGTAAGAGAACAGGTCCAAGAACACACCCCTGTGGAACACCACAACATAGATTATCTGGGCTGGAGTGTATTCCATTTGCAGACACAATTTGTGCCATGTTAACCAAGTAGGACTTGGTTAGTAAGGCTGTATCATTAATGCCAAATACATGCTGGAGACGGTGAAATAATATATCATGGTCTATTGTGTCAAATGCTGCAGACAAATCAAGGAGGGTGAGGACTGTAATCTTTCCGCTATCCAAAGCAGAGAGAAGGTCATTAACTACTTTTAGAAGAGTAGTTTCAGTACTGTGGCAAGGGCGATATGCAGACTGTACATTGCTAAAAAGACTGTTTGAATTCAGATTAGATACAAGTTGAGACAGAACAACATTTCCTAAGATTTTTTTTTTATATGAATGGGAGATTTGAAACCAGGTGGTAGTTCTTTAAATCGTTGTGGTTGAGTGTTGGTTTCTTCAGCACAGGCTTTACAATGGCAGTTTTGAAAAATGATAGGAATTCCCCGGATGAGAGAGGGGTATTAATAACATCAGTTAGTGAAGGCAATACTGGATCTAAGCATTCAAGCAGCAGTGATGTTGGAATTGGATTAAGTTCACATGACTTTGGTGCACTCTTCATCACGACTGTACGTACTAAATTCATAGAGACAGGTTTAAATGCCGCTAAAAGTTGCCACAGAAATTCTGTATCGCAACTGTATGGTGATGACGAGTTAATTGAAATTGTGTTGTCAAGCTTATCTCTAATGGTTTGTACTTTATCACATAAGAAATTTGCAATCAGGTCTGGAAGGTCGACTGGAGAAAAGGTAGTTGGAAGTGGTGTACATTTGTTCCTTGACATTAGCTTGTTAGTAATCTTGAAAAGCTCTTTGCAGCTGGAACTCTCCGTGATCATAGTACTGTAGTGGGCTTTGCTGCATGGACTATGTTTGTGACATTCCTCTTAGCAGCTTCATAGAAATGCTTACGAATAGTGAGTCTGGTTGAAAGCCAAAGCCTCTCAGCTTTACGGCAGTCTCTTTTAGCAGTGTGAAGCTGGTCCCTAACACTGCTATACCATGGAGAACACTTCTGAATTGATACTCTGCACTTGCTTGGGCATGTTTGTCAAGCAATGAACGCAGTCAGTTTTCGAGTTGTTCTGCTGTAGGAGGTAAGCAAGTTGTTAGCTTTGCTTGGATGTCATGCATTAGTTTGGTTCTATTTATCATACCGAGGTTTCTCTTAGTAGCAAATAAAGGTGGAGGGTTAGGGACTGATAAGTCAAGATGGCATATAATGCAGAGGTGATCTGATGCAAGTTCATGGGATACCATGGAGGACCATAGAATATCATCATCAGGTCTATGAAGAATCCAGTCTAAAATGTGATCATGTTTATGGGTGGGTTGGTTAACTGACTGTTTGAGGTTGAAAACATGAATGGAATCTAGGAGTTTGAAGGTGAATGGGTTTCCAGGACAGTCAAAGTGAAAGTTGAAATCTCCAAGAATAATCAGGTTGCCACCTATCAAATTTCCATACTTAAGGAGATTCAGAAACTGCTCCAAAAAGTGAGATTCAGTCAGCTTGTTTCTTCTACTAGGAGGAGGGCAGTAGAGACAGAAAAAATGGAATGACCTTTGTTCCAGTGAGAGTGTGGTTTGGGCTAGTTCAAACAATGTGTGGTATAAACTGAAGGTTGTGGTGTGGTTAAGATGTTTGATCATGGAGTTCTTTGCAATGACAGCAATTCCATCTTTGTGAGAGTGGCTGGAGAAAGACTTGATGGAGTAACTGGTGGGTGTTAGATCCACACACTTGGGCTCACTGCCTGTGTTTTTAGCCACATTTATGTTAGGAAAAAGACGCTGATATTCTGATCACTGATAAAATTAACTATTTCTGTGTGGTTTTCCAGTGGTCCTACTGATTGGGCATTGAATAATGCAATATGCAGTGGTATATCTTGGATAGCTGACACAAAGGTTGATGATTTAATAGGGATTTGAATTAGGTTATCTAAATTAACAGCTGAATTTTTAAATTGTTGAGCTGGAAAGGGCAAAAGGGAGATAACTCGAATTCTTTTTCCTGTTCTATGCTGGTTAGCTTTGAAACGTTTCTTTTTTCACTTCCGTTTACATTTATGTAATGATGAATGTAATCCAAGTTCGTTTAGTCTTGAGCTCAATGTAGTGTGGAAAGCCAAGGAGTGATCATTTAAAGCAATTAATGAGGATCCATCATAGCATAAATGGGTTGACTGGCAAGTATTATGTGATGGTGGTTTGTTCAACAACAAAGGATGCTGTAGCAATGGAGCATGACAGCTGAGAAAAAGTCTAATTGTTCTCGTTTCCAAAACAAGGAGATGAATAAACATATACAAACTGAACAGCCAATGCATGATGAACACGTAGACAAAGACAGACAACAAGCACATACATCATGAAAAATGACACACACAAAACAGAACAGCTGGTTCAAGCCGGTTAAGCAATAGCAGCCATCTTAGATTAAACTAAGAAAAGTAATATCAATAGTAAAGTCTAAAACTAAAATCAAAATACAAATCAGGAAATATAACCCTACCAACAAGTGATACTTATGTATTCAACAGAACTAAATGAATTTAGTTGAAAATCCAAAGTTCACTAACAGAAACAGTTAGATCAAAGATGTCATTAAAAAGAATATTAAAAATATATGAAAATACAATTGTACTGCCAATATAAACTTCAGTGAAAAATAAAATGCAAGCAGAAAATAAAAAAGCCAGGCAGATATAATATTATGACACAAGTTCTTCCAGTTTGTGTTCTTACTTGTTGCCAACTAATGGTAGAAAGTGACATGCATGTTTGCAACACTGTAGGAAGCTGGAGATATGTTTTCAAATGTGATTACTTTGTTCAAGAATGTACAGGACTTTAAACAAACATGAACCTCAGAAGGTATTTTCCACATGAAAACAGCAAAAACGTTCATCTGAAATACAACCAGTCAGGATGGGGTTCACTGCTCAAAATCCTATATTTTTTATGAGTGCAGAGAACTAAAATAAACTGAAGCAAAATGTCCCCTTCTGATTTGTTGTTGTTGTTGTTGTTGTTGTAGGGTTTAACGCTATTTTTCAGCACTTGATAGGCTATACATGGCGGCCAGTATTAATGGTGGAGGAAGAACCTGGGAAATCCCTGGAAAGAACTACCGACCCTGAGAATCCAGCATGGCTGCATTTATAGTACTGTAATTACTCATGCAACATGGTCAAATCCACAAACTCTTCCAAATTACAGAATAATTAACAGGTGAGATCATCTCATGGCAACATAATCAAAACAGAAGTGACTGTGTCCTCTGGGTATTGATACAAAGTTTATTGAGCAAAAGAAATCATTTTTAAAAAAATGCAAAAAAATCATAAAAAAACATGGGGAAAGATCAATGAATCCTCTTTTGTAAAAGAGTAAACATAACTGATGATCTTCACTCAAAGTTTATAAAAGACCATGCAACATAAAAGGGTATTTATAACAATATAAAGGATTAAGTGTGTGTGTGTGTGATTTGGATTTTTAATATATCTTTTTCTTCTTTTTTTAATCAGTCATACTACTACGATGTCTGAAGGTTGGCAGTGTAAAGTGATGTCTAGCACTGGGACATCATGCCGCAGACATGCAGCATGATGTCACACCCAGTTACATTATTCTAACACCAGGTTGACCAGTCCTAACACTAACCTCTTAATGCTAAGCACCTAGTGAGGCAGCTGTTAGTACCATTTTTACAAGTCTCTGGTATGACTTGGATGGGGTTCAAACCTGAAACATCCCGCATCTGAGGTGGATGCTCTAACCACTAGGCCACCTCAGCAGTAAAATAATTTGGTTATTCTGAAAGAAAAAAAAATTCTGCCAGAAATAAGCTATATATTTAAAATTCTGTCTGCATATTTCTCAACACCAGAATAAAAACCTGCATAACAGAAAAAACTCAATACTATATCATGCTTCTCCCAAACAAACCCTTATAACCTAAACATAAAATCAATTAGAGGGCAGCTGGGGAATTAACTGCCTAAAACATCTGAAATAAAACAAATTACAACCTTGTAGATCCCAGATTGCCATTACATCAGTGAGGACTCCTGTCCTGCGCACCTTTACAGTATGTGTGGCTAATTCATACTTTGGGTTGTTTTTACTGGATACTGGTCTTCGCTCTGGTTGTTTGAAAGCATCAAACTGTTCACCAGTGGCTGCATTGAGAGCTACATCAGGATCTGATGTTCCTAGGATGCAGAGAAATAAGGTTTTAGATGGAAACTTTAAAAATATCAATTATGCAAATGCATACATGTATGCATTAAAAATGTTCAAGAATTCTGAAGAATAATATGACTGACTGCTTCCAAAAGGTAATATCCAAATATTGGATATAGTCACCAGAGCCAAAAAAATAGAACATTGGCCTTTTTCATGGTTGTGAATATAAAACCTGGAATAAATGTACATGTTAGGTTTTATTACAGTCCAAACAATGGTGACTCACATTTTGTGCTACATGTCAATACTTACTGTAACTAGATCTATTAGTGATCGGTGTATCACAAAGTGCCCTGCTCATTATAATGTGCTTGACTGGACCTTAAACATAGGAATTTCTCTTGGGGAAACCAAAGTCTGGAGAAATGGGTGAGCAAGGGCCATAATTCCTCTAAAGGATGAAGTGAACTGCTTAAAATTCAATTACCATTTCTGCCAGATATTTTCAGAAGACAAAAACAAAACAAACAAGAAAAAACATTTTTATGTTCAAAAATTTTGTGTCAAAGCAAATAAATCAGACATCTTTTATGTAAATGTTGTTCTTAACAAATGAGAAAATAACAACATCAAAACAGCAGTTTCCAAAGGCAGTGAAGTTAAATTTTTTGGAACTGCCACACATAATCATCTCAGTGTGTATAGGGTTATATGTTTCAGTTCAGTGGGACATTAAACAAAGACTGTCAAAGCCTTCATGGAAAAAAATCAAAGAAAAATTGCTTTCTTTATTCAGTTTTCCTCAGTTATATTCCAAAGTATGGCCAATGGCACTGCCATTTTCATACAGGCTGCTATTGAACATCTAGTCCATCAGCAGTTGCACTGTAATGGACCACTGATGCAGTGGCACACATTGTCAACATGAGGTGCAGGTATTATTGCTATGAGTTATTACTGCACATCAAATTTCATGCTGAAATAAAATTAAATCACCCAACTTAAAATAGCAAGTAAAAATTTCTAATCAAGTGAATCATGTACCCGATTGGGCAAGTGCTGATCCTGGACTGAAAAAGTCTTTTCTTTAATTAAAAAAATGTTCTGTTGACAATATTGCCAGCTTTGTTTTTGGAAAGTCAATACTTTCAATGAGAAGTCTATTTTGATCAGGCCTATACAAAAGTTTGCTTTCACTCTTCAATACCAATAAAAACTTAGCAAACAGAGTGTGTGTATGTGACATGGATTTTTAACGTAGCTTTAAAAAAAAATCAGTCATATTACTACGATGTCTGCAGTGTGGCAGTTTATAGTTATGTCTGGCACTGGGGCATCTTGCCACGGACATGTAGCTTGATGTCCCACCCAGCCACATTATCCTGACACCAGGCTGACCAGACCTAATACTAAACTCTTAATGAGGACTGCCAAGTAAGGGAGCTGTTAGTGCCATTTTTGTAAGTCTTTGGTATGACTCGGTCAGGATTGAACCCACAACCTCCTGCATCCGCGGCAGACACTCCAGCCACTAGGCCACCAGAGCAGTTAGCAAACGGAAAGCATACTGAACTAAATTTTGTAGTTACTTATGATTAGTGTTAAAATGGTCACAAAATAAATTTTAAAAATGAAAAAAATAAATTACACAGCTGAATTGAGGTCATTCATAACATCATGTTTATATTTCCATAGTAACTGGTGGATTAAGATTTTATTCTGAGTGAGAAGAAAAAAAGTTTAATAATTGTCTGAATTGGCAAATGGATTATTAGTAATATTTCAATTCTTGTATCTGAATAGGCTGGTTGGTATTCAGCAGTGTGAACATATTTATATTGTCCTAAGCTCTCTCTCCCTTTACCAATGTTAAAGAAAAACAGCTTTAAATGACAAAATTGGAAAGACTAAAGCATAATTTACCTAAACAGAAAAATTATTAAAAACTAACCAATTAGATTGGGATTAAAACAAGAGGTCCAAGTGGTCTTGTGATTGCTGAACTGGCTAACAGCTATGTAATAGGCAGTTGGTCAAGAATCTGTGTCAGTTGGAATTTCTTCCAATGCTGTTGAGCGCACATTATGACAACCATTGTTTCAAGGTTTCTCAGTTATTTAGTATCTTCATCCATATTTGACAAAATAAACAGTACCATCCATCCAAAGGTAAAACATATCACGCAATGACGTGTTTGTTAAAGTTGGTCCAATTTTGTTGATCAAATTTTTGGGGGGGTGAGGGGTTGTTGAAAAAAGTTGTTTACATGTTTTTCTACTTTTAGTAGTGCGTTGACATCACTTGTACAAATCTGGAAGTCCTATATGCCAGGATGCTTCCCTAAAGTTCTGTTACATTTTCCTAAGCAGTTACTTTTAAATAAGTCATTTAACTGTCTTTCTATTTTGGGCAAAGTGGCCACATCTGATGTCAGATTGGTATCATTTAAATAAAATTAAATGCCCTCAATACCAGGATGATTTTTGTCAAATTGGGTCAGATTCATTTTAGCAGTTTTTGTGAAGAAGTCGTTTGAAGGTTGTGATATTTTTAGTAATGGTGGCCATATTTGATGGTGGATAAGCATCAGCTAAAATTGAAAGCCCTCTGCCAGGGTGCTTTCCTATCAAATTTCTGTTAAGCAGTTTTTGAGAAGCTGCTTAAAAATTTTCTTTTGTCAGTGCCAGTAGCTCTATATAATGGCAGACTGCCATCTTTGGTAAAATTTTAACAGTCTTCATCCTGGGAAGATTTCTATCAAGTTTTGTCCAAGTCCAAATAGTACTTTTGGAGAAAAATTAATTAAGTTTTTCTGTCTAGTTTTAATAGCACCATATTTGATTGTGAATCAGGATCATCATTTGAAAGCCATGTTGGGATGCTATAAAAATTTGGTAAAATTCTGTTCTGCAGTTTTGGTGTAGAAGTCATTTACCGGATTTTCTATTCTAAGTAAACATGCCTATATTTGATAGCAGAGAGATCTGCATCATTTGTTTATACAAGGTTTCTGTCAAATTTGGTCAAATTCTATTCAGCATCTTTGGAAAAGAAATCATTTCAAGATGTTTCTCTTTTAAGTAACAGTGACTAAATTCGATTGCAGATTGGCATCATTTGTAAAAAAACATTGGAAGGTCTTCATACTAGAATGCTTTCTGTCAAATATGATCAAATTCTGTTCAGTTTCAAGTTTTTGGGGTTTTTAGTAATGGTTGTCACATTTGATTCCAATTTTGAAGTCCAAGAAGCATCCTGTCTAGCTGGTCAAATACTGCTAAGTGGTTTTTTTTCTTCTGAAGAAGTCATTTATAGGTATTTCTCTTTCTAGTAATAGTTGCCATATATCAGATGGTGGACTGGAATCATTTGCATAAACATGAAATGTCTCCATGACAGTATGAATTCTGTCAAGACTGGTCATTTTCTATTCAATGGCTTTGAAGAATGCCATGCATAAAGAATTTTCAAGTTTTAGTAAAGATAGCTGTATTTGATAGCAGATTGGCATAATCTGTATAAACTTGCAAGTTTGTCATGCCAGGATGTTTTCTGTCTGGTGTAGTTAATTCTGTTCAGTGGTTCTGGAGAAGTTTGGTAACAGTGACTTTTCTATTTTTAGTAATGAAGGCCATTATTTGAAAGCATATCAGCATCATTTCTAAAAATATGAAGGGTCTTCCATTCAGAATGCTTTCTGACATATTTGATTAAATTGTGTTAGTGGTTTTTGAGAAGAATCCATTCAAAGGCATTTTACTAATCTTAGTAATGGTGACCATATTTGGTGGCAAACTGGAATTATTTCTATAAATCTTAAAGCTCTTTATGCCAGAATGATCTGTACCAAATTTGGTCAAAATTGGTGCAGTTTTCAAGAAGTTAAAAAAAGCAATTTTTGAAGAATGCATGATGGGCAATGCACAATGGACACTGCTGAGCAGACAGTGGGCCATTCCATAAGCTCACTTGACCTTACAATAAGGAGTGCTAAAAAGCAAAACATGTGTAAGGCATTGGCAAAGGTAGCTGCCTGCTGCATGAATTTTGTGATTGTGATTGAGCTAATCAAGTTTTTTTCCCCTCTCTTTGATCATTACATCTTTGAAAACGGCAAACACAATAAAATCTGTTCTTTTTATATAAGACCTTTAAAGACTTTGATAGAACACAAGCAACGCAACTCATGAAGGTTGATTGATTGATTGATTGTTTATTTTTTAACGGCGCATCAGCACTTTTAGGCTATTTAGCGCCAAACAAAGTGTTATTTGTATAATCTTTTAAAACTTATAAAAGGTCCTATATCGACCAGCGATATAAAAGAACAAATGGTTGAAATTAAAAACGGAAGATGGTAACGGTGCAAAATAAAGCTTCCCGATCAACGGGAGATGTAAAAAAGATGAATAGGTATTAAAATGGGACGGTACATATATTGCATAAAACTGCACAAGGTGATAGCATAAAAGTCAGAGTTTTGAGTAAATATTTACAGCTTTCAAGACCTCTATAATACGAGTAATGTTTATATTATCAAAAAGTTCTTTCATGTCATGCACAATGTAATAACGATCGCGTGTAGGTTGTAGGTCAAAGCACTCTATCATAAAGTGCTTGACAGTGAATGGTTCATTGCAAGAAACGCACTCTGGTGGGACTTCACCTTTTAGTATGTGGGTGTGGGTGATATAAGTATGACCAATTCGGATTCTTGCAATGACTACCTCCTCCCTACGGATGGTTCTGTAGGAAGGAGTCCATTCTCCTAGAGTTGGTTTGATTGCGTGAAGTTTGTTTTTTTACAGCATCATTCCATGATGCCTGCCACTTCTGACGTAAGAACTTTCTGATACAAGGTTTAAAATCAGTATATGGTATTTTGAAATCAGATGGCTTCCTTACATTCCTTAGTGACCCAAGGTTTTTGGGTTCTTTTACAATATGGCGAGGACTTGGGAACAGATTCTTCTGCAATCTCTATTAAAATAGATGTAAAATGCTGAATGGTGTCGTCAACATTGAAAACTGTATCCTCATTCAGCCTAGTTTTACAGAGTGTTTCAAACTTGACCCAGTCGGCCTTCTTTAAATTCCATTGTGGAATTACTTCATCGACTGTAGAGTTAAGATTTACAAGAAAGATTGGGAAGTGATCGCTGCTGTGAAGGTCATCAGCGACCTTCCATTCATAGTCCAAAGCAGAGAAGGAGAACAAATTGTCAAATCGATGCTTGTGTATGTACCTGTGCCTGGGTGTAAATATGTAGGTGTTTTTTGTATTATATAGACACAGATCGTGTCTAGAAATAAAGTCTTCAACTTTGTGACCTCTGTCACTTATATGATTTGATCCCCATAAAATGTTATGGGCATTAAAATCCCCGAGTAAAACAAAGGGTGCGGGAAGCTGTTGAACAAGATTGTCGAGTTTGTTTGGTACTAGGTTAGTGTTTGGTGGTAAATAAATAGAGCAAAATGTAATCACTCGATGTAGAGTGACGCTTACAGCAATGGCTTGTAAATTGGTGTTTAAATGAATGAAGCTATAAGAAGCTCTGTTGTTTACAATAACAGAAACTCCTCCTGATGCCCTATCAACATTTGGAGAGCAGGTGTTAAACAGGGAGTAGTTTTTAAATGTGATATCGTCCGTATCTTTCAAGAATGTTTCTTGAAGGCATCATGTTCGTTTAAAAGCAGGAGAATATCATTGTAATTTGCTTTAAGTCCTCGACAATTCCATTGTATGATAGTGTTTTTCATTATAAATTTAAATGAAAGATTGTGGAGCTAGGTTAGACCTTTCGCAGAGGGAATTTGTTTTGTTATTTCTCTGGAGGAAGTACGGGGGTGAATTTTTTGTTTGTAGGTCTGGAGTTCCCTTGGACGCATGGAGCAGATTCTTCTGCATCCATGCTCTCGATGTCTCCAAACCTGTTATAAAGTTTGATGGGGTCATCTGACCCCTTTTGTTGCCTGTTTCCATGAGATTTTTTACTCTTTGGTGATTTAGGTTGTTGGGTATTATTAAATGTAGTCTGAGTAGATGCTGTGTTTTTCTGTGCTTGGTAATGGGGGGTGTTTGAATTTGGTGTTGAATCGGGTGCTTCTGTTTGTGTTTGAGCATCCTTCGTTGTTTTAGGATTGTTCTTCACTACAGTGGAGAAGGATGGGCCAGGATGGGCTGTTTTTGCCTGTACAATTTTTCTGGCTTCTGGATAGGGAATATTATTTGTGTATTTTACCCTCTGAATTTCCTTCTCCTGTTTCCAGGTATCGCAATCCTTAGAATTTGTGTGGTGCTCTTTTCCGCAGTTGACACAATGCGGAGTTGCTCTACAATCAGATTCCTGATGAGCATTGTCTCCACATCGGCCACATATTTGGCTCTTGGAGCAGCGGTCTTCGTGATGGCCGTATTTTTGACATTTATAACACCGAAGGGGGTTGGGAATGTAAATCTCTACCTTTACTTGCAAAAAGCCAACTTTTACCACTTTGGGTACAGTTGGCCTGTTGAAGGTGAGTACAATGGTGTTGGTGTCCTGCAGATTGTTATTACGTTTAATACGTATTCGTCGGACTGCAGTGAAACCTTCACCTTTCATTCCTTCGATAATGTCAGCGTCGGTGATTCCAGCCAAGTCACGGCAGCGAATCATGCCTTTGGACGTATTCAGTGTGGTGTGAGCGAATGAGGTTACTGGGATATCAAAGAACGTTTTCATTTTCCTGATATTGTCTGATTGACCTCGTCGCTCACACTCAATAAGAAGACAACCCGATTTCAACTTTTTAACACTTTTAGGTGTGCCAATCGATCCTGTGATAGTCTTTTCGATAACAAATGGAGATAGTGCGGCAAGCAGTTTCGTGGCATCTTTTGACTGTATGACCATGGAGCGTGGAAATGACTCCACACTACATGGTTCATCGTCAGACTCTGATAAGGGTTTCGATCTTTTATCTTGATTTTTTTTGGAATTACCCATGATGGCTAGATTAAAAATTCAGCACCCGTGCTCGCAACCCACCAAGGAGCCCAACAAGGGGACACTTTTCAAGTGCCAGGGATACACAAATGCCATACTCAGTTGATAAAATTACCTTTGATTGACCTTGAAGTCGCCAATTTCTAAGGTCGGTAAAATTACCCCCCGATTGACCCGTTAAGCCACCGCCTTCTAGGAAGCCTTCTAAGACTTGGAAAAGGGAAAGATAGGGGAATAGAATATAGGGGCAATGGTGGTATCAAGAGAGATACAAGGAGAAAGAGAAAGAAGGTGAGAAAGTTAATAAAGGCCTCCTAGGGCTCGGCGTGACCAGCCAATTTGTCGGAACCGGGCCCATCCCGACCACCCGTCTAAGAGAAGTAGAGGCCAAAGTAGTGTATTGCATGGAAAGCCTCTGCTCAACTACCAGGATCCTTTCCTCCCCCGACATGGGACGCAACCCAATGCAAACAGGTTGCCTCTACTTAGTCGCCTTTTACGACACGTAGCGAGGCACGTCCGGCCAATTCTACAACCCCGGACCTGCAGGGGGTAACTCATGAAGGACCAACCAACTTACATAGGATGGATACAAAAGATGCTTAATATTTAATTATGATATGACAGATTAAAGTTTATGCATAGTCATTTTATAAAAGACTGGTATCACAAGACTGCATTACGGTTTTAACACAATACTATAAAAGAGTACCACAAATGGCATATTATGTGCCTGCCCCATATTTAACAGTCCTCTCAATGTACGTGGCTGAAATGTTTGCACATAAGTAATTATTTTTCTTTCATTCAGAGTAATCCTGACCACTGACCTTTAGACTTTGAAATCAATAGGCTTCTTCCTTACCTAAGTGAAAGCCATCTACAAAGTATGCACTAGAACTAAAATTATTGTGTGAGAAGTAGAAATAATATTATTGTGTGAGAAGTAGAAATAACACTACTGTGAGAAGTAGAAATAATATTATTGTGTGAGAACTAGAAATAACATCATGTGAGAAGTAGAATTAAAATTACTGTGTGAGAAGTAGAAATAACATTATTGTGTGAGAAGTAGAACTAAAATTACTGTGTGAGAAGTAGAAATAACATTATTGTGTGAGATGTAGAAATAGTATTATTGTGTAAGACGTAGAAATAACATATAGTGTAAGAGGTAGAACATTACTGTGTGAAAAATGTCTTCTTATATTGCTATGAGTCTATACTTTTGAAATAAGTAATAGAAAAGAGTGAAAATCAACAAACTTTGTAAAATTCAACAAATAATTTATTTCCCAAGAATACAAAGTGAAAATGAGAAAAAAAGAACTTATGGTATTGCGAATTAAATCCCAAAATAATCCAAGAATTACAGACACAGGTTCTAGTAATTTAAAGTCCTGAATAAAATTCAGGAGAAGTCCAGAATAAATCCAAAAACTGAAGGTGAGGATATGTCTGTGGTAGCTTATAGTGTTGATGTGTTAACAGTCTTTTGTTGAATCACAGTAACCTAATTCTAGGTTTGAGTTCATTATCAATTCCAGTGAATGTCTCTATCCAAGAATTTTATCAGAGCATGTTTGTAATTCCAGAGAAAATAATCACGTGAATTCAATAATTTTATGAAATAAAATTTCAAGCCCAAACATGAAATACTGGACACAACATATAATACAAATTGAAAGTGCACACCATATATCATAAAGAAGTAATGTTATTGTGCAGAAACCATTTTCCATTCTGTCAGTCACAGTAACATTGATCTTTGACCTTTAGACTCGAATATAAATATATTTCTTCCTTACATCAATTGCAAACTATCCAGAAACTATGGTAATCAAGGATGATACAGAACCCCTGTAACTGGAAAGAAACTAATTTTCTTCTTTCAAAGTACCCTTGATCTTTGACCTTTGGAGCCTGAGTTCAATAGGGCTTTTCCTTAACCCCTGGGCAAGCCATATACAAAGATCGGTGGTTGCTGATGAATCGACAACTAAAACTGTTATGCAGAATGACTGGTAATCTTCCGATGACTGATAAAATCATGACATAATACTCTCTACCTTATGATGGGCTTCTACAAAGGGGGTTATTCCTAATTAAATTCTTATTTAGAGCCCTGTACAGATGTTAAAACTGCCATCAGAAGAATGGCTGACCTCCCCAACCAAATCACAAATCTAAAATTAACACCATGTAACTATGTCCCCACTGCAGATTAACAATTCAAAGTACCAAAATGTCAAACAGCTGAAAAATATGACAAACTACTCCAACGAAATGAGGATCTAATCAGGTCATACAAATGCATGAAACATGCATACAAATTTCACTTATATCCCTGACGTGGTCCGAAATATCCAAGTCCAAAAGTGCCACAAAAATTGTAACTGCCCTAAAATCTAGTCAGATCATGAGTTCATTGGTCATTCACTCATCACTGTTGAGTGGTTCTGGCATGATCTGAGACAGCTGAAATGGCATAAAAACTATGCAAGATGATTGTTGCTGAATTCTGTTAAATACTAGCTGTAGCAGGCACAAAGGTGGAAAATCTAAGTGTTGTTCACTGAGCATATCTAAATATGATGGTTTTCATACTAACAAAAACTTTTTATTGCGTGCTTGTTGTGTACCTAATGGTTGCCAAATGCTTGAATTTACTACAAGCCCAAAGCTCTGAAAATAAAACAAGCAGAATGCACAAGAAAACCAATTTATTTACATGACTGAATGTACTATTACTACACAATGATGCTTAACCTTACTGAAGAAAGTTGGATTCAATGAAAGCGAAAGAGACAAGTTTATACAATTAGATCCCAACATCCAAAGAGCCAAAATTAAAAGAATAATGAGCTGGATTTTTTCTTCCAATATCATTCCAATGAACAAATGCAAAATGAGGACTGCAGCCATCAAGTTACTTACCCTGCATACTTGTTGCATCAAGTTTTTTAGATGCATTTTCCCTAAGTGGATCTGTAATTTTTGGACGGCTTTTCTTAGAAGGTGGTTCTGTTTCTTCTGAAATAAAGGCTTTGGCAGTTTCCAAACTGTTCTTAAGGCTGAAAGAATCGAGACCAAGATATAAAGACTTCTCCTAGAGGGTGTGGTTTGTTTGCTCTAAAACTGCAAGATTTTTAAAAACTTAAAATAGTCACTTTATCAAGAAAAGTAGTTCAATAGTTTTAGTGGGTGTAAATGAATATTTGTTTTCAAAATAAACAGCTGTTAAGTCTGATGACTATACATAAATAAAATGCAAGAACAATGCTGCTCAATGCAATTACATAGTGCAATCACTAGTGCATATAAAAGAAACTTTTGCTAAAATAATACACCCATCAAACTTAATGACTGTAAATGCAACAGTTTCATTAAAAAAGTAAGCTTACTGCAAGAAATTGACATGTAACCTACAGCTACAATGACAGTAACATCAATGCTGTCAGAAAAATGATTAATATGTTTTATCCGTGCTTTTTAATTATAGGCCAAACATTTCAAATACCCACATGAGGTTATAAAGCAGGCATGTGCTACTTCATCCAAGGTGGGCTGTATTAGCAATTTTAAAGTCAACCCTAGATGCAAATAAGTGGATAAAAAATGGTTGTGCGCTATAGATTGAACATCTCTGCTAAAAAGCATGCTGCTGATCTTCCACCAATGCCATCATATCATCACCTAATTCATATACAGGCAACAACAAGTAACAAGACAATATCGACTTTCCTTCATACCATATCATCACCTAATTCATATACAGGCAACAACAGGACAATGTCGATTTCCCTTCATACCATATCATCACCTTATTCATTTACAGGCAACAACAGCACAATGTCGATTTCCCTTCATACCATATCAGCCCCTTATTCATTTACAGGCAACAACAGCACAATGTCGATTTCCCTTCATACCATATCAGCCCCATATTCATATACAGGCAACAACAGAACAATATTGACTTTCCTTCATACCATATCATCACCTTATTCATTTACAGGCAACAACAGCACAATGTCGATTTCCCTTCATACCATATCAGCCCCATATTCATATACAGGCAACGACAGAACAATATTGACTTTCCTTCATACCATATCATCACCTAATTCATTTACAGGCAACAACAGCACAATGTCGATTTTCCTTCATACCATATTATCACATAATTAATATACATGCAAATACAGAACAATATGGACTTTCCTTCATACCATATCATCACCTAATTCATCTACAGGCAACAACTGGACAATGTTGACTCTCTTCATACCATATCACCTAATTCATCTACAGGCAACAACAGGACAATGCTGACTTCCCTTCATACCATATCATCACCTAATTCATCTACAGGCAACAACAGGACAATGTTGACTTTCTTCATACCATATCACCTAATTCATCTACAGGCAACAACAGGACAATGTTGACTCTCTTCATACCATATCACCTAATTCATCTACAGGCAACAACAGGACAATGTTGACTCTCTTCATACCATATCATCACCTAATTCATCTACAAGCAACAAGTGGACAAGGTTGACTTCCCTTCATACGATATCACCTAATTCATATAAAGGCAACAACAAAGCACTGTCTTCTTGATGCCATCGTATTGTCAAATATTTCATTTAGAGGCAATAACAGAACACTGTCAGCTTTCCTTCATGCCTTTGTCTCTACCTAGACCTTCTAATTGCAACTAAAAAGCACTGTCAAATCTGTTACAGCTGCCATGTGTATGAAAAAGTAAGTTTAATAGGTTCCATATAATCGTATTAACACAGTTCTAATGAAGTCAATATATAGGTGCCATGATGGGCTTTTAGTGAAAACATAAATTTGTACTGTTTAGTTATGATGCAATACACAAACCTTTACTTGCAAAACTTTGCTTACAGTTGGTCACATCCTGAGAAATATAAATAAATACAGCCTGGCAACAATGTAAGTACAGCCTGACGACAATATAAGTACAGCCTGACGACAAAATTAAGGGACTAAGGATGTCAGAAAACATTAAATACACAGAACTATGTGTATTGTACTGTGTCTCCTGAAAAAACAAATTTTGATGTGGTGTAGAAAAATATGAAGGATGTCTGGCTGAGACCATTCAAAACCCATATCAAAGTTTTTTTCTTGAAAAAAAGACAAATGCAACATTGTATTTATTACATACTCCTCTCTTCTGTGTTATCCTTATATTTTTGCAGCATGAAAGAGTTTTATTGAAAAGTTGTAGAATGTGAGTAAAATTCAACAAACAGGAATTTTTTTACAAGTTTCATTCAATGATTGTAAGACCATCAATGTTCAGATCTCAGTGGAAACATCTAAATAGCTCCAGTCTCAGTTTGCAACATAAAAATATGGGCTGAACATCAGTATTGAATGCCATATCAACCATATTAGATTAAATGGGTATGTAATAAACTATTATTTATGGCACTGGTTTTTTATGGAACAAAAGAGTCTCACCTGTGAACTGTGTTATGAAGTTACACATTTTGCTAATTCATCTTAGACAGGAATAACAGTGTACAAACATGAAACACATACAGTTCACCCTTGTTATATTGCAGAAGTTGGGGTCCATAACTGCCCACTGCAATGTGCACCAAATTGCAATATAAAGAAAACTACTTTATGTACGAAATCACAATATATTGAGAATAGCATAACACACAGAACTGCAGTATGTGGAAATAATCAAACCTGTGTTAAATAACAGTGTTTTAAAACAGAAATAAAAATAAAGCACTTGGCTTCATGTTGCTTTCTTTCAACCCATACTGTTATATACTGATATGATTCTGGTCATGGGGTCCATAGTGATACTGCATTTTATCTAGAACTGCATCATAATGAGGCATATTATAATGAGGGAAAGCTGTAGGATTATTGCACTGATGTTTATGCTGAATACAGAAACTGATATAGGAAATCTGACTTTCAAAAGTTTGAACAACAAAATCTTAACATTGTTGACAATGATGCAGCTGTTGCCATTGCCACTGGTATGTCTGCTGAAAAAGTGTTATGTATGTCTTTCCATTCACAGATGGAGGCCCCGAGTGGCCAAGTGGTCTAAAGCGCTCTCCGTTACAGATCACTGCCATCTCACCTCTGTCTGCGTGGGTTCGAGTCTACGATTCGGCCAATGTGGGTATGTGAGAAAGCTTGCCAGTAGCTTCTCGTTGGTCGATGGTTCTTCACGGGGTTTTCCCAGGTTCTTCCTTCACCATTAATACTGGCCGCCATGCATAGCCTATAGTCTGCTGAAAAATGGTGTTAAACCCCACAACAACAATAACAACCATTCACAGATGTGACAAATAAACATATGAAAAGACTGTGATAATGAACAATAAAATGAAATATATCTTTTACAAATTATTATAGCAAAAGATAAACAAAGACAACTGTACTCACTGTTTTAATGAGTTCATACATGATTGTGGTAGTCTAAGTAATACTGAAGTTCCACGAAATTTAAGTTGTCCTACAGCACTCAAAAAGTCAGCTAATGGAAGCTTGTCTTTGCTCTCTGACCCAAACAACCTGCAAAACGGAATTAATCATGTAACAATGTATAAGCATTCTTCATGACAATCTGGTATTAATCATCACAGCTTTCAATTTAATGCCCATATTATGTACACAAAAGTCCAAAATAACTTTAGGTAATTATTTCTTTGCTTCTTAAAGCCATATTTTGAATCTGCATAACTTTATCGCTGAATAAATTATGACAGTTGTCTCATTTATTTACACTACAGGTTCCAAAACTTTTCAGTGAAAAAATAGCTAATACTAAAATCCATCCAAACTATAGCTTCTCTCGATTATTAACTAGTTCTCAAAGAACTTTTAAAAAATAATGTAAATGTACCATTTATGTTAATGTTAATTTGTGGTTTAATCATTGTTACAAACCACAAATTTAGATACCCAACAAGCAAGAACTCATTTTCACAACAGACATATCCAACAATTTTATCATATGTATACTTGCTTATAACTCGAGTCCAACTGCAGAATAAAGTAGACCCTAAGCTGCAAGTGAAAAAACACTGGCAGATCAGGGTCTATCTGCTTGTTCTACTGATTAGTCCTAACAAACTCCATAGACCCAGTTCTGATGGCACATTATATGCAGCAGAGCTGGCGCTGTGCAGTTGGCTTTTACTTTTATGTGGGTATATATGATAAGTAACAATGAATAACAAGTCATTTTTGCACATTCACCAAAGAAAAAGTGGATTCACAGTAATACAAAGAAACACATTTGTTCCATGAAACATGGATTTTCATAATTTGAGAAAGCCACTGATTTGTTACATACCCAATTGTTCCTACTATAAGCCCAGTGGGACAGCTACATAAATAGCCACTGATTTGTTACATACCCAATTGTTCCTACTATAAGCCCAGTGGGACAGCTGCATGAATAGTCAATTATATGTTACATACTGATTACATACTGAATTGTTCCCATTAAAAGCATATTAGGCAAGCTGCTTAAATAGCCACAGATTTGTTACATATTGAATTTCTCCCACTATAAGACTTATGTGCCAGCTACATAAATAGCCAATGATTTGTTACATACCAAATTGTTCCCACCATAAGCCTTGTGTGCCAGCTACATAAATAGCCAATGATTTGTTACATGCTAAATTGTTCCCACTATAGCCTTTTGGCCCAGCTACAAAAATAAACAATCACTGATTACATAATGAATTGTTCCCACTATAAGCCTAGTAGGCAAGCTGCTTGAAAAGCCATAGATTTCTTACATACCGAATTTTTCCTACTATAAGCCTTGTGTGCCAGCTACATAAATAGCAAACAATTTGTTACATACCAAATTGTTCCCACTTAGCCTTGTGGGTCAGCTGCATAAATAATAACTAATGATTTGTTACATACTAAATTGTTCCCACAATAAGCCTAGTGGGCAAGCTTCATAAACTCACCGTAAACTTGAAGGTGGGTTTATCATTGGTTATTGCTTTCTAACATAAAAAGTTTAATATAATTTTTGAATGTAGGAATTGGGTGGGTGAGTGGGTGGCATTGTCATCAAGCATGGTCATATCATTGGAGAAGTACAGTTAATGATATTATGAACCAAGGATTTCCGACCTGAACAAAATCATATTATGGGTTAAAAAGATATGGAGTTTGCATCAGTTTTTTGTAGTGGCATGCTGCTGCTTGCTTTCCTGTGGATTTTTCATATGTATGGATTATAAAACAACACTTTATAGCTTTTATCAGTTTTGTAATACATTCTAGAACTTAAACATCTAGGTAAGAGATAAACAGAGAATCAAGAAATACAATAAATCTGGGTGGCAACAGCACTGGAAATATATTTAAATCTTTGATACTTCTGTAATCACCTGAAAAACAAATCTTCTTCCTTCATTTGAATGTCGGGTGTCCTGTGCTTAAGGCAGGAGTCATGGTTATATTCTATGGTCATGTGCTTTTTGATTAAACTCTGAATATGCTTTTCTGTAATAACATTTTTATCTGCAAGCTGATAGAAAAGAACCTGGGGCAACATCTGTTCTCATTAAGGTCCCAGCTAATCAGAATGTAAACCTACATCGCTAATGAGAGAACAATTCTGCACATATTAAGAACTGGGCCCATAAAATTAAGTCAATAACCATGTGCACAGTACCAATTTTATCAACATACAGTACCCCTACATTTTAACACTGTCCATGGAAGATATAAAGTATATTTTTATACTCTGACTCTTTAGTCTGTAACAGAACAACGAACTATTTTTTATAACTAATTAACAAAAACTGTTACTGCTTTTTAATATTTCTTTAAAAAATCTGTATTCCTCTTATAAATCTGTATTCCTCTTATGTGGTATCCATCGATTAGAACTCAACGCAAACATGCAAGTGGTGTTTAGGCCACATCTCATGTTACTTTCATTATATATTTTCATGAGTAATATTATCTGAGAATTGTAATTCAATAGAACAGGATACTTTATATTAATTTATATTGTTTTTCTTATTATCATGAAGGCATTGGGGGTGATTTATGGACTTTATAAATGTCCAACTGCCAAAAACTTGTATCTGACAAGTGATGTGAGTTTCATTAAGATGAGACCTTTAAGATCAGTCAACAAGAGTTATCCTAAACAAGATCTGTCAATGACACGTTTCTGTCACAATACAAACTATAGATTTGATTTAGTTCTTTTATGGCAGAGAAACACAAGAAGGCTACTCAGTGGTGAGGCTAATGCATAAAGTGCCTTGCCCAAAGTGCCCAAAGACACATAATGGTAACCAATCCAGGCTGACCTGATGGTAGGATTCATACCCACACCCTTTTGGTCACACATTCAGTATGCTAACCACTATATATACCTGGACACATCAGTCCCATTCCATATCCCTGACCCCACAGGCGAAGATTACCAATAAAAGTTATTAGTAAACAAGATTAACATGAACAGTACATTATATATCCACTCCAGTGTGTAATAGTCTATGCAAACACTAATAGGGCATGTATGACATAGTTCTATAAGCAAACAATAACAAGGCATGTTTGACTTAATCCTCTAAGCAAACACTTATTGGGCATGTTTGACTTAGTCCTCTATGTAAACACTTATTGGGCATGTTTGACTTAGTCCTCTATGTAAACACTTATTGGGCATGTTTGACTTAGTCCTCTATGTAAACACTTATTGGGCATGTTTGACTTAGTCCTCTAAGTAAACACTTACTGGGCATGTTTGACTTAATCCTCTAGGTAAACACTTATTGGGCATGTTTGACTTAGTCCTCTAGGTAAACACTTATTGGGCATGTTTGACTTAGTCCTCTACGTAAACACTTATTGGGCATGTTTGACTTAGTCCTCTATGTAAACACTTACTGGGCATGTTTGACTTAATCCTCTAGGTAAACACTTATTGGGCATGTTTGACTTAGTCCTCTAGGTAAACACTTATTGGGCATGTTTGACTTAGTCCTCTAGGTAAACACTTACTGGGCATGTTTGACTTAGTCCTCTATGTAAACACTTATTGGGCATGTTTGACTTAGTCCTCTAGGTAAACACTTATTGGACATGTTTGACTTAGTCCTCTATGTAAACACTTATTGGGCATGTTTGACTAATGATCTTATTAACCAATGGATCTTGGTCTCCCATTTACAAAACTTATTTAAGGACTTATAAAGACTGTAGATAAACAAGGGTCAAATGAATAGGCATTTAATATAGGAGAATAGTAAATGTACCCTTCTAACTGTATAGACGTGACCTATAAATGCCTGAACACTATAGAAACAAATGTCCTGTTTGTTTTGATGATGGATGAATTACTTGTGAAACAAGATACCAAAACAGGAAATTACTGAAAACCCACTTCCGGCAAGTGTATGAACATAAAATATCATTGTATAAAGTAGTCACCATAGGAAAGTTGATATACTTTTTGTATATGGAAGGTGTTCTGTCTGTTGGTTAACAAACTTATGTTGGACCTTGTCATTTACTGATGATCTGGAGAAGTCAGAAGAAAGGAATCAGAATGAAAACCTGACAGCATTGTATGGAATGAATTACAGTATGGTCTGGTACCTTGACAGTAGTTTAGGCTGCTTATCTTGTCATGTACTCAGATTCCAGTGTGAAATAAGGTTTACCGCAAGTACAAGCATAGAAATACAAAAAGCATGCAAGTAATTAGACAATTTCTGAGTGTTTTTGGTTAGTTGCCATCAAGTGAATTTTTCTTAAAGTAAGAATAAAGGCCCATCACCAAAACTGTGTTAACAAAACTTCTCAATTTAAGTGTAACCTCATTTTAACAAACAAAATCATCACATGCAGGCAAGTTCATTAGTTACAACATTTCGATGAATGCTGTCTTTCAATATGAGCATATTATGAAAACTTTTGTCAACATGCATCAAAGCATATCTGAGGACACCTACACTCAAGCTGATGAATTTTGTCCATACACCGCCAGAGCTCTGTATAGGCAAGCAGGGTCACTGCTTCCAAAACATCTAGCGTCTGATCCTGGATTCTTACTTTTAAAAGTTGAATGTACAGTTTTTGGATAATGGGTTTGCAGAGTTCAGACAAATGCTGTACTTGATTTCAATTTTTAAAAGCCTACAAAGAGCTCTGTTCAAACACTTTCTATGAGCAAATAATTTCCACTAGAAAACATCCTTACTTTTTTTTATGTCATGGAAGCAATTTCATTTTAAAGTGTATCATTTATTCAATAATAATAACAACAATAATAGTAATAATCATTTTGAAAATAAAAACTGCCAAAAAAATATATTCTGCTTACTGCATTGGAAAAGTAAGTTTGTTCTCTTACTTAAAACAACCTGGCGATAAAATTGGCAAGAGACAAATTCAAATTAATCATTTCAAATTTTATTCTGCAAAAATAAAGATGAAGTAAATACCATACATCCATTCATTCATACATCAATCTATCCATGCATGAATATACATCCTTTAAGACATGAAATGATGCCTTTACTTATCAAAAGTGGTACAAGTTCACATCTAAAGCAGTCCAAAGATTACAGAATGTATATGTAATAAGATTTGCATGCACTGGGAAGTTTTCTTTAGTTATCACAAGTTAAAAGTATAGGTGGTATACGATTGATTCATCTATTACCATAAGTGTACAGATATGAATATGTGCATGTATTTGAATCAGGCCAGCAAACCTAGGTGTTGGTAATAACAAGATGACCATGTGGGCTGGAGATCACTCACCTGACTGGTAGGTGTTAAACCGTCAACTGCAAGAGCAGTTACTCTTAAGTCTAGGTTATTTGGATGTTTTCTCAAGTAATTTAACATTCATATGCTTTTGATAGCAAAAAAAAAATAATTGTTTCAAGGTTTTTCTATTGTTGGTATTTTCAACCATATTCAATGGCACATCTTGCTTTGTCCAATATTGAAAGGCCTTGATGACAAGATTCTTTCTGCCAAATATGGTCAAATTCTGTTCATTGGTTTACTTGAGGCAGAGTTGCTTTCATTTTTTTAAAAGTAAAAGTAGATATATTTTATGGCATATCGACATAATTTTGAACAATTCTGAAATGTTTTCAAAAGCTCAGCTACTTTCTGTCAAATTTGGACTAAACCTGACAAACTTTTTCTGAAAAAAGTGTTAAAGGTTTTACTGTTTTTAGTAACAGCAGCCATATTGGATGGTGGCTTTGTATAATTTTCAATGATCTGGTTAAAACTGGTCTTTGAGATGTTGAAAAGTCAAATGCTGATCGACAACAGAATATGTACAACAGATTAATAATATAAAACGGATGACAAGCACAACTGGACGTTTTACCAGGTGAGCTAAAAGAAATTTCAAACAAGTGATTTTAGATTTAAATGATCTGTAATTGTTTCAATTTCTTAACCCAATCTATCAGCAATTCCAATGAAGAAATGACATTCTACCCATCCCAAGAATTTGTATTTGTTTTTGTAAATAATTTATTTCAATTTATGGCATTAGGAGGTACAATGTCTTTTTAGAGAACACAATAAAAGTGAATTCAAGGCTTTTTTAATTAACTCTTTAACTTGATTTTGAAAGGATTTGTACAACATAACCTTGAATGCATATAAAGTACTTTTACATCCAAATTTTAAAGTAATTGCCAATAATTACAAACACAAATATGTAAATTTATTGTCTGGCCTGTAATGATATTGCTGCACCCCTTGTGTCATATGACTAAAACCCAAGACCCTGACCTCTAACCTTAAAACTAACTCCATTTGTCTGTCAAATCAGATAACAATACATTTTATGAAAACAGAAGATAAAGCTCCTGTATACACCTGCTTGGGTCCATCATTCCCAGGGAGGTGAAATTTGCACTATTCAATCTGGTTGCAAGTCTGGTGATTTAAATCTTCCAATTGTGAAAATATGCTTGCTTATAAAAAAATGTCCAAAATATAAAAAGAATTCCAAAACCAGCTTATTTACTTGTTTAATATATAATATAGGCAGTTATTACAATTAGTAATATACAACTCAATTTATTTTTTGTAAGAGAAAAAGCAATACCTTACAATTAGTTATATTTTTGTTATATACAAATTTATGATGATTCAGTTAGGTCATGGCAAATTTTTAAGTGTAAGCATTTATAAGTAGAGAAAGCTTTTATATGAATATCCACAAATAGATATGTTTATAGCTGAATGTCTTCTTAAGAAGTTTATATAAGAAAGTAGGGTTGTTAGTGAGCAAGAGCTGAAGATACCCACACTTCTATGGCATGAATCACTATCTTAAAGATTTTCAATTAACATGCTACATTGGATTAAAATAAAAGAAAAGAAAGGGAAGGACAACGCAAATATTGAAATACAATCCAATGAGATGTCAGCACCTTTCATGTGCTGTAATCAGCCGAGACGATCTGTTATGTATCCTGCATCATTGAGCCAAAGGAAAATTAGGTTTCTAACAGCTGTCAACATAAATGTAGCTTAGCTTTGTTGTTGTATATACACTTAATTAGGTTTTCACAGAAACAACTGCAGGCACTGCCTGCACAATTGCCTCTTTTTTCCTTTTGAGTAGAAGTTATATCACATTTATGATGATTACACTGAAACTAAATTAAAAAATTAAATTAAAACACAAATTTCACTTGACAAGATTTCTCTAACTGGCATTTCTTAGTGTTGACACATTAGGAATTTCCCCACATTTTCAACTGCAGATCAATATTTCATCAGATATTGTGTTATTTACATAAATATTTGTATTTTAACAAAAATGCAGATTTCAAGATGTCAGTTCTAAACTTTCAATGCAATAAATGCCATTCTCAACAAATAAAAATAAGCAACATAAGGTACTGAACTTTCATTTACCAATTCTGATCACAAATTTTTAACGTTAAGCAAACAGGAGTCTATTTTTTTGCTTTTCCTATTTAAAAAAATGGACCCAATCCTGCCTCTGCATTAGGGGGGGTTTTGCAAGAAACCAGAACACACTAAAGCCTGGGAGTGGTGTATTATTCTGTACATATAGTAAGAATGAAAGAAAATTATATTTTAATCCAAAAGAAAAATTGATTACTTTTTATTGATGTCAGAGTACTGAGCAGCTGAATTGGAATTTAAGTTCTGATAACCATTTGTTTTAATTTCTTTGTGATAAAGAAATATTGGTTAAAAAAAATTTCTGTGACAAGAATAAGTATTATGAAGTCAACAGAGTGAATTTTTATACAACATAAATTCACGTTGGAATCTTTTCTCACAAGATTTTGACTGATATTCAGAAAATTCAATGTTAATGGTTAATGATCAATGTTGAGGGTCCATTCAAAATTTGCAGTGTAAGATGTATTATCTTCTACAGGCATACTGCAGACTTTGGGCAGAAAAATTTAGCAAATCTTCATCTCTTTAGTTGTGATTATTGATCCCGCACACATTACTGGTCATCTTGGCATGTGTAAGACAGTGAGTTCAATTGATCCACTTTCTTACAACTAGACTGTTTTATAAGCAGCCAATCTGCTCATGTTACATGGTATTTTGATAAGTTTTTCACTGATACAGATGATCTGTAAGTAATTGTACTTTTCAAAGTTGTGGCTATTCCAATATTGATAGTGCATCACTTGCAGAGTGCATCACTTGCAGTTTGTGTGAACCATCATGTGGCAGCAAGATTTTTCTAAGAGGCCACTGATGCAAAAGCATGCTCTAGACTGAACAGTGCTGGTGTGTAATTTAATCTCTAGATATCTACCATGCATGATTGGTGGCAATAAGCTCAAAGATGTTTAAATTAGAACACTGACACCATCTTTAGGTAATGTTCACAAATATGGAACAGGTGACAGTGACCCAGTTTTGATGTGTGAAATGTTTTTATTTCAGAATGAACTCTTAATATAAACTTAGGATCAGTAGGTAAATAGATAACAGAACTGTAACCATATTTTATTAAAAGGTCACTGCAACCTAATTCTGGTGTATGGTACCTGTTCATACCACGATACAAGCTTCATGTTAATAGGTGTAATAGTACAGACAAAACTCTTAATCAGTCACCTCTGGGAAGAGGCCTCAGAAGACTAGTTTACTAACAGAGGTTCATTTCATTTATATTTTGGTCAAATGGCTCTTGAAAAACTGTTTAAGACAGGTGATTGTTTAACACAAGTTAATTTCTTCAAAATATTGCTGAAGGAAACTCTACTAAATTGGTTAATTGACACTGGCAACTGCCTCATACAGGTGACCCTTAAGGAAGTTTTTGGAGTTACAGTCTGGACAGGAAGAATGGACAAAATTGTTAAGAAAGTTTGGATTAATCCTTAAAAGCAGTCAAGATGACCAAATTTTGGTCCTCAACACACATCTGTTTCAAGCAGGACCTTTAGTGCAAGTTGGTGGCAACTGCCAAAGTAAATTATTGCGCCCCCCCCCCCTTATTTTTAACCAATTCGTCAAGCATACTGGAAAATATGGTCACATGTTCATTCCAAGAAAGATGAACACACAATGTGAATTGGATTTTAAAAGGCACAGGTTTATCACATTACAGTTTGAAAGGAAAGATGAACATAATTTTTTCAGGAAATTTGGATAAATCATGGAAAGAAGGTCAAAGTGACCCATTGTTTTGGCGCACAAAACATATCCATCCCAAGCTGCACCCTCTGTATAAGTTTTGCAGCAAGAGGCAAAACAGTACTGAAATTGGATCACATCATTTAACCAATTTTTCATGCACCTGTAAAGCAGGTCACAGTGACCCAGTTTTTGGAGAAAGACATTCATTCATCCCAAAAGATTCACTGACACTGTGCAAGTCTGAGGTTCACAGGTACACAGTAAAATCTGTCTTGTGAGACCTGATTCTCAATGCATGGATTTATTGTTTATACACAGCATTATGTCTGGTCATGAAAGACCATTATATTATTGAAAAAGGGGTGGTTTTTCAAGACGGGTTCTACTGTATTGGTATAGGAGTTACAGCCCTGACTGGAAGAACGGAGACATCTTTTTTTAAAGGAACTTCTGCCACCAAAGTCAGGTGCACAACACATATCCATCACTAAATGTACCTTTTTTATTAGTTTGGTTGCAATAGGTGAAAATGAATTACAGCCAAGACAAGTAGGATAGATGCATAGATGGACACAGTGAATTCTATAAATACCACCTGCTTCTTGAAGCAGGGGTATAATGAAAGCAGCAAGGTTATATCAGGCAACTGGAGAACAGTACCTTGTCCAGGGAAACAACATAGCAGCTAATCTGGGCTGGTCAGATTGACGATTCAAACCTGCACCTTTCTGGTCACAAGTCCCACATGCTAACCACTAAGCCAAAGAAGCAATATCAAACAAAACACATGTTCAAAATGTGTCCCTCAAGAATTTTTGGAACTTGCTCATTTTTTTAATTCCAACAGTATCAATAAATGAATTACACCATTGCAACTTCTTACATAACCTACCACACAGGACCAGTATACGTGATTATGAAAGGCTGAATTTTCTTCACATCAGATGAATAAAGACATCTAGATTACAGGATTATTTGCACTAAATTCTTTTCTTTGTTACTTGAAATAAGTGATTAATTTTTTTATAAATCCAAGTTTCTAAAAACAATTTTCTCTGTGCATTTATTTCTTTAAGTTTCTGTTAAAGGCAAACACACAAGGAACATCTTTCCTATCTGTTTATTGTGAGAGAAAAAAATCATAAAAAAATTAAGTGTTTTCTATTTGAACAAAAATTGTCAACAAACTTATAGGCTGCAAGTACAAAATCACCCAGTGGGACCAAAAAAGAATGCAGTAGCATGCATATCAAATTTTTCAAGACAAATAAAGCTGAGAAAGGCCCATCCAAATCTGATTCGATCTGACACTTTCAGGTAATAGATCAACAATGTTATTATTATTATAGTACTCACAAATCTGAGGGATCATTGGTATCACTGAATGTCCTGAAAATTGTGCAATAAATCATTGTGATAACAGGTAGGTTCTTGGGGGAGGGGGGGGGTAAAACTAATTTTAATGATGTCATATTTACCTGTTGTTATTTCATAACTGGTACTTTTATGGGAGGAATATATCCCAACATTATTACAAAAAAATTGGTATTCATAACAGAGTGAGCCAGAAGATTGCAGAATACCCACACATTCTTGCCAATGCATACTATCCCTTCGTTCTTTCTGGGGGAGCAACCTAACTTAGTGAGACATCAGTGTAGGCTGGGAGGTGGGAATCTGACAATAGTAACAGGTAAGTATTAAGTTATTAAAATTACTTTTAACACTCCTGCATCAAGTAACTACATTTTGATATCAGTAATACACTACCCATTGCTATTGCGCAGTTGAATTTGTTAGTTTAGTGTGAGGCTGATGATCCCACAACTGGCAAATAATTTTTTTTTAAAAAAAGACATGGAGTACTCATCCTCATTGAAGAGCAGGATATTAGTGCAGGATGGAATGTGCACGGGTCACTTTCTGAATGACTATGATTGGGCCCAGTGAGCAAGGTAAAAGGGGTTAGAATGTAACATGCAATCATCAAAATGTGGCCTTAATCACATCCTATAAGGATGAATGGGTTAGACAGGCCCATGAGGCAGCCATGGCTTGAATATTATGTGCTTTAATTCTGGATGAAACTAATAGAGAAACTGAGTGATGTTGTTCTTTGAAAAGGATGAAAAACAAATCAGCCACTGCATTAATAAAGGGGCAACTTCCTGTTTACTAAATGTAAAATTAGCACAATTCATGATAAAGGTAATGTGAATTATATGATTCTGAAATGAACCATAAAATGGCAAGACTGCAAAATGCAATATTATACGCAAGATACAGAAATTTAAACAAGATACCTGTCCTTAGCTATAAAAATGCACAGCCATAAATTCTCAAGCCATACATAATGTGTATGAAACAAATGCTAATAAATCTCAAGAGAACTTAAATTAACAGAGATAAACTCAATCGGGGGTGATGAAGAATATGCACAGTAAATTCACCTACTAATGCATGAAATGACAGCAAATCTTCTTCAACATAAACAATGCAGACATTACAGCATGTCAACATAGAAATAAAGAAGGGGCAGTACACATGGGCAGGAATATACGGGGAATCCCAGAATCAAACAAGTGTTCTGGAATCTGGTTCACCCTATTTGGAGAACAAATTTTCTTTATATGGTCAGGGTATTTTCCTCCTGGAAAAGTACCAGCTATGCAATAGTGACAGGTATGGTATTACTTATATTAAAACTTAAGACTGTTTCTTTATTAAGGAATCCAAGTTTTGGACTAAACGTTCTTTTGATTATACTTATGCATTCATAATATGTTAGAATACCAACTACATTGCAAATCAAACTGTTTCAAATGACAAAATATATTACACAAATCTTTGGCTTGTTTCAGCAATAAAAGTGCTAAAACCTCATCTGCTTTCCAATATGAGAGTGACATCCCCCTTGGGATGAGGAACTGTGTCAAATCACGATTTGTCAATTACTGCTGGAGTAAAGTGCATGCTCTTCCAGGTAAGAAACTGAGATGAGCTTGGGAGGGAGTGACAATATTATAATTAAGTATTACCTAATAAATAATTTACACTGCAAAAACTGGTTTCTTTAAATACAATACCTGATCAATGTATGTCAGGAGAATAGGTAGCATCTGCAGAGTTACATCCCCTTACCTCATACCTGGCCCTGGTTCCACCTAACAAATCAGCTTTGAGTCTCAAGTGAAAAACAGAAAATGTTTACCACCGATCAATCAATGTCGATAGTTCTGAGGTAGTATTTTTCCTCCCATTCACTTATAAACCTGTTGAATGATCTGTGATCATAAACCTGTTGTGCTACTGATATAGACCAGGTCAGATTTAGCTCGTTGAGATAAAAGGTTTCTGAGATTGTTGTTGTTGTTCTTGTTGTGGGGTTTAACGCCATTTTTCAGCACACGATAGGCTAAGCATGGCGGCCAGTATTAATGGTGGAGGATGAACCTGGGAAAACCCCAGGAAGAACCACCGACCCACGAGAAGCTACTGGCAAGCTTTCTCACATACCCACACTGGCCAAATCCTTGACTTGAACCCACGCAGACAGAGGTCAGATGGCAGTGATCCGTAACGGACAGCGCTTTAGACCACTCGGCCACTCGAGGCCCCGGTTTCTGAGATAGATTTAGCTTGTTGGGATAAAAGGTTTCTGAGATAGTGTAAGAGTTGATATGAGTAACAAACCTATCAGGTCTTGGGTTAATTCCATGTAGGCTAAACAGAAAACCCAACATATTAAAGGAAAAAAGCCAGAGTGTAAGCATTGCCTCTTCCTTCTTTGAGAGTAAGAACAAGCGTTATCTTGTTCTTCTGACTTGCTCAGTTTGTGTCAAGTACCACTTCAATGTCATCATGGGTCCTGAAGATGCACTAGGTGCAAAGGGTTCAAAGAAGACAGTGGTTTCAAGAGGAATGATTAATTTCCCTTAAGTGTTCAAGAAATGAAAGAAGGAGACATCACATATTCAACCAAGCCATCATTAGTCAACCGCTAAGATTTGAATTTCACTGATTCTGCCTGATAAGTCTAGAGTTTGTAGGAAGCACGTCTTCTACAAAAGATGAGTCAGGGAAACTCTACACCATGGTTCAAAGAGAACCTTGTTCAACCATGTCAGAACCCTGGTAGGTTCCATTTTGGAATATGGAGAAGTAATCTGGGACCCGAATACCAAGGAATTCATTTACAAACTGGCAACAGTCCACTGCTGAGCAGCATGGTGCATCACTGGAGATCAACACAGAACTAGCAGTATTACAGCTATGCTACAACAGCAACAGTTGCCCACCCTCCATGAGAGAAGAGCACAACCTAGGGTGGTAATGACGTCTGTACCATTAACATATCTAATATCAACACAATCTATGTGCAGCCACAGCCAGAAATACACCGTCCCATTTGCAATGACAAACATTTACATGTACTCCTTCTTCCCAGATGGTATTTGACTCTGGAACACTCTGCCACAGACAGCAATTAATTGTGCCTCAAAGGACATCTTCAAATCACAGGTGCAGGCCATCCAACTAAGCTAAGCACTCAAGTACTGTTTTTAACTGCACTGTACATATATTCTTTTAACCAGTACACAATATTCTTGATCTGCCAATGCAATTTTACAAAGTATGGAAATACACCAGAGTGATATTGTACCTAATTGAAAAAAAAGAAGGAAGACCCAACATATATTTGTTTTGGCCTAAGTTGTCCTATCCATGATGGTTAAATGACTTATAAATCATGGAGCCTGTGATTGTTATCACATCTAACTTCTCCTCAGAAAGCCATGAAATGAAGTGAGGTAAATTTGGTATCTATGAATTAGAGGAGATATCTTCTGCTTGCACCATTAAGAGAAAACTATATTTTCCCTCATAGACTTTCAAAGTGGGCAAGCCTTTTTACCTGAGCAATTTTGTCTTCTGCTTATTTGCACAAAGGTTTATTTCTGAGGACATGTTTGATATGAGCCAAGCATGAAGGTCAGCATTTTATAGTTATGATGGAATGTCTGCATGCACTGTTGTTTCAGCAGGTGAGGAGAAGGAAGGACTTTCATGAGAATCTCTGCCACCAGATTATGGGAATCAAAGATCAATGATTTCTTCCACCTGATGGAAGCAGTCATGATTAATCTGCACTTGAATTCCCTTGCTTCCTGAAATATGCTGGGTTGGAGGAAATGTGTTCCATTTAGTAAACAGGAGTCAAATGACCTGGCTTTCAGATCTAGAACTAGTTAAATGATGGTCGGGAACTTGGAATTCCACCTTATTACCATGAGGTCTACAAGAAATAGACCACAAAGGGCACAGCTTGAACTTAATTTAGGAGTGAATGGACCATTCTGTATCAATCTGTTCATTCAGTCTGGACAGAGTCTGCTTGGATGTTAACTCTATCTGGTATGAAATGGGCTTGAATGTGGATCTGTCAACAATGACACCACCTGAGAAAATCCCAAACAAAAGAAAAGATGGCAGGGGATAAAATGGGCACTCCAAGCAGTCATACTGGTACATGAACAGCTCATGGTTTCCTCCAGTTGATCCAGCAGTGGGATGTCCACCATAATCTGAGAGAGTTCTGTCTAATTGTTGAGATGGGTGCTTCTCTAATTAAACAACTTGGAACAAATGGTCATGATCTAGTGAGAAAATGCTTTGGCCACAAATGGTAAATAAATATACAGACAGAGCAGCAAGATTGATGGTGTTTGCAGTCTATGTAGACTGCTTTCTGGCTCTCAGACTCCCAGATTAATGGTGTCTGCAGTCCATGTAGACTGCTTTCTGGCTCTCACACTCCAATATTAATTGTGTCTGCAGTCCATGTAGACTGCTTTCTGGCTCTCACACTCCATGATTAATGGTGTCTGCAGTCCACGTTGACTGCTTTCTGGCTCTCACACTTCAAGATTAATGGTGTCTGCATTCCATGTAGACTGCTTTTTGGTTCTCACACTCCAAAATTAATGATGTCTGCAGTCTATGTAGACTGCTTTCTGATCTCACACTCCAAGATTAATGGTGTCTGCAGTCTATGTAGACTGCTTCTGATCTCACACTCCAAGATTAATGGTGTCTGCAGTCCATGTAGACTGCTTTCTGGCTCTCACACTCCAAGACAGCTGTTTGAAAGAAACAGATGTCCAGCTGCCCTCTATCTATTGAGCATAAATAAACACCAAGAAATGGAATAAATGTCAGTGAAAATTACATAAAGAATCTTAATAAAATGTGAGAAAGACTGCATGCCAAGATGTACTGAAGTATCGCATCAGAAATGAAGTTTAAAAATGGATTATTGATGCTTAGAATGAATATAATTTTGACTATCATTTTTCTCTACAGTAATTTCATATTTATCATTTCCCCTCCGCTGAAACTACTTCTAAAACCATAAATTGTAACTTTTGGTCTTTGTTCATGCAAGCTAGGGATCAAACAATGATGGCATTGGCATAATTATAAATTATATGTATTGTGAATTCATACATTTTAAACCTGACACCTTGGAAATCAAAGTAATGTATAAGGAATGACAGCCAATATCACCAAGCCTGCTATGACCATTAAAGTGGTAACACTTATTCAGCTGTATTATAACAAAACTAATAATGCAGGAATCAACCCAACCAAAATAAACATCAAAATATAAAATAAGTTAGATGCAAACTGTACACTAAAGTAAAATGACCTATCTTTAGACTTGTTTCGATTAAAACAGTTATGACAATTATCTACTTTCATCTGGAACTCAAGGTCTTGTATTCATGGCTGTACACAATACATAACAACAGTATCTGAAGGAAAAAGACACAACTAGATTTAAAGCTATACTAATGATGCAAACAATTGTTTTAAGGTACAAAAAAGCACTAATCTGATGCAAGTCTTCATTTTCAATATTTATAACTTATTTTGGAAGACACATTCATGGCCAGGAACATGGCAGGAGGTTGCTGCATTGGGGAAAAAAGCATGGCAAAAAAAGAGCCAATTCCGAACAACTTTTACAGATTTCAGAAATAATCCTCCACCTTACTGATTTATCAATTTATTGTTCTATTCATTAAATGTAAGCACAACTGACCACTGGAGTAAATAATTATGATGGTGCTGGTTGACTTATTGTATGTCAAAATAGACAGGTGGCAAATTATAGAATTTGGTGCCAAACATTCTATTCTAGGGAAGACTAGTCTCATCTTTTCTTCTGTCTTTGCAAGCAGATATTTTGGCACTTTTATTGCTAAAACAGGCCAAAAAATGTGGCAAATATCTTTCCTCGCTTAGAAGGGCTGGTTCTGTGAGGTATTGGATGTTCTCCTAATGCACTATGATCTGGAAATGTATCTGATGAAGAATCAAGAAACTCTGTATTAGAAACCTAGGAAACCTGTATTGGAAACCATGGAAACCTGTATTGGAAACCTAGAAAACATTAATCTGTTTAGCTAAGACAACAGAATATAGGCTTTTGTGCTGCAAAAAACTGTTCATATGTTACAAAATCATTTACCACAGCAAAAAGTGTATTTATAAATAAAGACTACATGAAAATTGTACACGTATCACATACAGCAGAAGAAACAAATTTAGAATTGTTCTTGTAGTGAATGTTTGCCAAGGGAAGTTTGCTAAGCGTAGCATTCAGGGCTTTATATCTTTGTCAAATGTGTCAATAATATATATTAAATCAGTACTACAAAACACACCACTCATAAATCTAGTCAATTACCAGCACTCCTACAAACTAATGTGTGTTTGTGCATATAGCATGTACAGCATAAACATTTGCTTACTTGGCACTTTTTAGAGCATCTTCTGTCACAGAGGCATCATCTGTTTCTAGGCCTTTACTTATTCGGATGTCTAGGACAAGCTTCCTAAAGAGATATCAGGTGTTAAAGTATTAGCATCTGAATAAAGATTACAGAGGTTGAAATCATTGGAAAAGAAAAAAAAGAAATAGTCTAACCTAAAAAAAAGGACATATCCAACCCATCTAATATACTGCTACATTGACACATGACTTGTGTATATATAACTTTCATTCAAAATCATTAAAATAACACTAAAGAAAATAGCTGTTGTTGTTGTTGATGTAGGGTTTAATGCCAATTTTCAGCACAAGATAAGCTATATATGGCAGCTAGTATAAATGGTGGAGGAAGAACCTGGGAAAACCCTAGAAAGAACCACTGACCCATGAGAAGCTACTGGCAAGCTTTCTCACGTACCCACATTGGCTGAGCCCAAGAATCAAACCCACGCATACAAAGGTGAGATGGCAGTGATCCATAAAGGTGAGCGCCTAAGATCACTCGGCCGCTCAGGCCCCCCGCCCACAAAAAAAAACAGAAGGTTGTACTAGTTATATCAAACAATGATCAGAACAGGTAAGTAATCAAAAGTTGACTTCTATACAAAACTTCCATCTGATGGACAGAAAACAGAAAATACATTTGCTTTGCATCTTAGTGGACTCAAGCTCCATCAGCAAAGCCAGTAATAATTCTCTGCAAATAAATTTATAAACTAAGACATAGATTTTACTACACATATGTCCTTACTGGAGCAAAATCAACATTCATTAAAAAATATACACAATTAACTGCAAAAAAAGATCTGTAACTGTGTACAGAATTCTGTTCCTTTTTTAAATACCACACATTTTAGGTTAATCTGCAATGGTAACTTTCCCTAACAACATTTCTATTTTATGCTACTCCTTGTTATAAATTACAAATTATTCATTTAAAATTTGTGCATCTTGTATTCTGATTAGTTTTAATCAAAACTGGATTAAAAACATCACCTCAAGAGAAGTATAAGTTAAGAAGATGTAAGATGGACATGTGGCCATTTTTTATAATCTCATACAGTACAGTAAGCTAAAAACGAGAACAAGAGCATGTTGTTTTTAAAAATCTCTATATACCACAAACTCAATGAAAAATTTGGTATGAAAGGTGGTTTATATCTTTCTGAATTTGAGATGACTGAGAAATGATATGAAGCTTCAAAGAAAACAATGCCTCAAACCTTCAATCAACCATCCATTTTACTTTAAATGTGATTTATCTAGAGTATCCAGAAAGGTACCTTGTCCGGTCTCATCTTTGAAAGTTTATTTCTTATACATGTGTGATCTGTTTTCAAAAGTCTTGCCCTGCACCATTTCCATGCCATTTTGGCAACAGATAACAGACTTGATTAGATATTTACTACTTATGAAATATTTTATATTAAAATTCTATTTCCACCACCACCACCACCCAAAAATGACACTGTCTTGTAACTGTAAAGTAACCTCATCAAATCTGTGTAAAAACTGTCAATGGAATCCACAATAACTATACTTCTGGTCAGGAAAGATACTAATTCAATAATTTTTCCCATCTGGTAGAAACAGTAAAACTTAAAACCTGCCATTTTAACATTAAGAAAATTAAGATTTGAAGAAAAAGTTCCAACTGTGATACTAATACTGTCAAATATGTTTCAACAATGTAATATTAAATTTCCTGATGGAAGTATGCTACAATGAAACAGAATCTATATCATGCCAAATGTTATTTTCTGAAAGAAAAAAAAAGGAAAATTATCTGTCAATGACATGCAAGTAACATACATACTTTGAACTAAACAATGAGGTGGAAATTGCAAAATATTAATATATTATGCAAACAGAACATTAATAATGTGTTTGCACCTCTATGATCCTTGCTTGGATTCTGTGTGCCTTAAAGGGTTAATGGTTATTCAATTCAATGTCTGAAGGTTTGGGGGGGGGGGTCTTTTGATTCCCAAGTACCTATATATAAATGCCATCTCACATGAATACAATTATAAGCTGGCATAAATGGACAACTGACCTATATTCAGTAATGTATAAATCTTAAGTTTCTTACTTGAATTCCTCAAACTGCAAAAAACCATCAGAGTTTTCATCATAATATCTGAAGATGTATCTGCACCTCATTTCTGCTGGCATTCCACCATGCTGTGTACAGGGCTCCATTGCTGCCAGCCCCAGCAAAACATCCTTACTAGTGAGGATTTTCCTTTTGTGAACATCAAATGCCCTATAAAAGAATCATTTACAAATCAGACTCTGATACAATGAATTCTCAACCAGAATAGGTACAAAGTGTGTCTGAAAAATACAATATAAAGATGAATGTTACAGCATGTATATAAGATCAAGCAAATTGAGATTATTACTTGCTTGGGGGGTGGGGGTTGCCTGGTGCATCCATATCAAATCAGTCTGAAAGTAATGGATCAACAATGAACAGTTTTATATTACTAAAAAATCGACATGAAAATGTATCTAGTCTATTAATATTCAAGTATCTGAATATGAAAGGGCAAAAATATACACAACAAAGCCAATCTCTAATTTTTTAATACTTTACAACAAAAGTAAGTACTCTCTAACACTAATCCTGACACACACAACTCCTCAACTTGAGTGTACAATTAAATACTGTTCATGTAGCTTATATAACATCAATTACATTTTTATAAATAAACCGTCAATAGTTAAGAAATTTTTCAAATAAACAGATTTCAAATTTATAATAATAATTTGTTCACATCTTTGTTTATTAGTGAACTTTAGCATTTCAAATCAAGAGTGCTTCAAACTTGAGAAATTTCACAAAGATATGGTCAGACCAAAGTGCCCATTTTTTTCCATGTCTATATATAATCAATAGGCAATTTTCCAATTACTTCTCTTGTTCAACTCCACAAAAATCTGGAGGCCTTTCATGACACAGATGCTCATTTATCAATGACGGATCGAAGCTAGTTATCTTCCCTTGAATCCGATAGGTGGCAGAATGGAAAATGCGGTTCAAGATTGCTTCTGCTTTACTTTCTACTTGACAAACAAGCAAAGAATCGATAGCATCTTCATCATGCATTTAGCAATGTCTTAAGCTTACAGATCGTGGACACTGCCATCACTCAGAAAGGAGTTAAAATACAAGGAGCTAAGTTATCTGGGCGAAAGAAGGAGCTAACTGATCGGTAAGTATATCTTCTGTGTAATCAGTGATACTGTTGTCAACAATGGGAAATGGTGGTGAAATCTGGCAAATGTTTGAGACTGCCTAAGAAACTATTTTTACTGTTTTGTTTAGAAATATTCAAGATTCTCACTGAATATTTATTGCATAACAATTATATTTGATATATTATTGAGCGAATATTATTATATCTGTATTATAGTCCAATGTAAATGTTCTTTCTGTTCTCAAGTTTGAAGCCTATGACATAAATGACAGATTTGGTCAAAATTATGCACCAGAGTTTTGCATGTCTATGCCACATGATAAACTGTATCACATGATGTCCACAGTAATACAAAGTTTTTCAGGATGAACATGGATGAAACTGATAGGTATTTGGGCCAATCTGACAAGGCATTGGATAGAAGCACATCAAATATGTATCATGAATGATCAAATCTGTATCACGAATGCTTCCTGAAATACATGAGTTAACATAAGAGAATGATGTGTTGTTTGTTAGGGCTGCTTGTTGCGTTGAGATGTCAAAATCAGTCATATACAAAATTGACATATCTTTTGATAAGCAGGGATTAATTCTGGAATCTCAGCATGAATGCACAGCAGAAATGGGTCCTTGTGCCCACTGCAAACATGTCGGTGCTGTACTTACAGCAGTATTTGATCTGTCATTTTGAAGACATTGCTTAGTTGAAGAAACTTGTACTCAGAGATTACAAACATTTCATCAGACAAAAAAGTACAAAGGATCACCTATCAAAAGTAGAGACCTGAGTGCTGATGATATGAGAAACTTGTACTTTGATCCATGCCCTAAAGAATATTGAAATAACAAGGGATATCAAGACTTACAAATACTTGTTTGAATATGAAAGGAATTTTAAAAATGACTATTTTTCAACTTTTTGAACCAGCCAATGCTATTGCAGTTGTGCATGACCATGATTACTCAACTCATGAGGACTGTTTTCTTAAGGTAAACAATTTAATGTAAATAGACAAGGAAACAGCTATGACAATTGAAAGAAACACCAGCAATCAGAGTAAAAGTGCAACATGGAAGAATGAAAGGTGTCAAAGACTATGTTCATAAAATGTTAATGATGAACATATATGTAAATTGACAGAGAAGGCAGACAAAATTGCATTGGCCCATACATTTTATAGAATATAAAGAGTTATGGGCACCAGCAATACTTCATGGACAAAAGTTTGAAGGTGTCACTGTCAGAAACTGTGTGAAAGTAACAATAAGAATTGTGAACAGATGTGGAATGTTTATTTCTGTAAAAAAAAAAATATTTTTCTAGCTGCCTCACCTGATGGCAGTATATTGGATGGGCTTCAAATTGAAGCAAAATGCCATTTCTGAACTAAAGATAAACCTATCTGTGAGAAGATAGTGCCTTATTTGAAAGGGAATGAGGATGGGAGTTTAAGCCTCTGTACTCATCATGACTACTATTATCAGATACAAGGACAAATGTACTGTGCAAATAAAACTGAGCATGACTTTATTGTTAAGACTTTGTGCGATACAAGTTTTTTAAGAATTCAAAGGGACAGTTCATTTATAGAGACAATGGAGAAAACTTTTCTACGATGAGTTCTTCAAAGATGTCCTCCTTGAAAAGTATTTTTATAAATGATTTAAATGAAAAGTTTCTTTTATATATATATATATATATATATATATATATATATATATATATATATATATATATATATATATGTATAATATATATATATAGAGAGAGAAAGAGAGAGAGAGAGAAAGAGGGGGGGGGAGAGAGAGAGAAAGAGGGGGGGAGAGAGAGAAAAAATCTGATGGAGTAAGAGAGACGTACAAGTGTGCTTGATGTGATAATGGTAAATATTATGTGAATTCTCTTTCTTTTTAATGCATAACCTATACCAAAAAGAATACATTAATGTGAGAGAGAAAAGCAGACAAATTATCATGGAGTAGTCTAAATAAAGTCATGTGGTTCTATGTGCACTTTTGCACTGACAGTTAATAAAATGTTATATGATTTAGGAAACTATACTGGACTTGAAGCAATAAAAAAAATCTGATGGAATTTTGAAACTGTCTTTGCATTTGCTGTGCATATATTTCATTGCCTTATAAAGTGTGAATACAAATACTAAAGCTAATAATTGCACATTTTATGTTTACTGATCAAGTTCTTTCTTCCATGTACTTAACTGTAAAATGCAGCATGTCATTTTCAACATTTTCACTAAGCCACACTAATCAGCAGATAAGGAAATAAAGTTAATAAAAATGAACTAAAACAGACAACAAATTATAATTTCAATGAATTCTAGTGCTAATGTAGTATTTGTTCCACCAAAAAAAAAGAAGACATTATTCATTTTCATTAATACATGTAATATGAATCACGCATTCTTAGAGATAATACAAGATCTAAAATTGCAAAGCTTGTAACAAATGGAAAAAAAAATTCCGATGACAATTTTGACTCAGTAACCATCATTGGTTCACATAAAGTTCTGCAAGTTTTTCTAAGTCCAATTATATGCTCTATATGCACATGTTTACTTTCAATTGTTCATAACAGTTTCTCTAGTCATTCAATTTTTCTTTTGGAAGAAAGTCAGAATGTTTAATGTGACATCTTGTCTAGCAAACAGATCTTTCCACCTGGTGTGGCTCCAATTAATGCTTTGACCATATTTCTGTTTTTGTAAGTTGATGTGATGCTGCTGACTTATGTCTCTTCACAAATTATCCTAGTCATAGGATATTGCTGTTTAAAGTCAGATGGGGCATAATAATGTAAAAGTTCATTTGATGGTCAAAGCTCAACTTCTCTCCATTGCTTTGAAATGAATATTATTCATGTTTGCACAATATTACTTATGGCTGATTCAGGCACCCCAAATAAACAGGAGAATTCAAAATGTGTTATGTGTCTCTGCAGCTTTGTCAAAACGATGAAAAACTGATCCATTACACTGTCCTTCACTACTACATAATTATGGCTACATGCTGCTGGACCAGGAAAGCAGAGTACAAATCTTAAGTATTCAAATGTCTGGAATCCAGTATAGAAATGTATGTCCATGTCATCCTTTTCAAAATTGAAAATTGAGAACATAGGTTGCTTTGAGGTTTGCATTTCTGATGAAGCAAATGTAGACTGCGATTTCTCAGTACCTAGTTCATCTACTATGTCAGTATTGTTGTCAACCACAACCTGTCACATCTAGGTCAAAGTTAATATCTGAATCAGAGCAATAATGTGGACATTTGTTGGTCACTTCTTGAAGAATATTCCTTATCACACTTCATTTCGATGCATGGTTCTGTCATGATAAACTCTCTGGTGTTGGTTCCTTGGTCCATGTAAACACACTGGGTACTGCTATTTTCTTCTGTCTCTTGGAAAGAGGGATTGTACCTAAAGTATAAATAAAACGTTATCCTTAATATATCTTATCAAGGTAATGTGTTTTATAATTTATAAACAAATCTTATCAACAATATTGTGAATAGATACCCACATTAACATCACCTGACATAAAACCAATTCATTAGTGAATTGATGGGGTGCAGTGAAAGAAAATAAAAGTAATGGAAATGTTTAGCTACAGTTTCTATTTTTATATTATTTAATAGTTAGTTATATGAGATGTCAGACTCAACTATATTCGACAGAAATTAGCAAAAGCCAAGCAAACTGAGCTTACCATGTATGGTTTCTTGAATGTAATCATCATTTGTGAAGTGCATTCTGCAGACTACTCTTGACAATGACGGTATCCACTCTTTAAACGAGTCCTTGCCTCTTCATATCACATGGATCCATTCTTTCCTCCATTTTCCCTCAGCGAACGAATGTCCCCCTCTATTGTGACAGCCAAGTACACGGCAACATGTCCCAAGCGTTTTTACAATTTAATGCTTTCAGCTTCTGACAGCTGTTTCTCAATGGACTGAATCACAATAGATTGCCCTGGTGAATGATAAAATCTGAGAGGTTTCCAAAAGATTGGGACTGGGTTTTCTGTGGTGCCACCTAATGGGCAGATAACTGGCTATGATCCAGATAAGGTCCATAGATATTGTCATAAAAGTTGATGCCATATATAGCCACTTATAAGACGAACCCAACTGCAAACTGCAAAGACCCAGATTTGCCATCACATAATGCGATGGTAGATCTGGGTCCGGGCAGTTTGTTAGGAGAAATTAGTAGAACAAACAACACAGACCCTGATCTGCAGGCACATTATGCCATGGCAGACCAAGATTTTTATTGTTTGCTGTTTGACTTGACTTACAAACGAGCATGTATAGTATTCTAACCAGAAATAATTCTTAACTCTTGTCTTCACAAATATTAATTTATTATTAGACACTCACCTTAACACAGTAGTATGAGCTACCAAATCAGACTGAATAGTGCATGGGGTGATGAAAACATATATTTTAGATAGAATTAAACTTTGATGTCCCCACTAATTTGAAAACATTTTTTGCTCATAAAATGAGATTGGCAAAAAGCACCTGTATTGAATCGGCCTCTAGATTAAATCAGGACACCTACAAAGTCACTAAATTAAACTCAGCAAACAAACCAAATCATTATATATATATATATATATATATATATATATATATATATATATATATATATATATATATAAATTTGCATTGTTAGTTAGTTGTTTTTTAAAAAATTGTATATACTGTGGGTAATGTAACATTGTATATAGCAGCTTTCCTTGTCTGAAATCAGTGACAATCTTGTAAACAATTTTTTTCTCCTAGAACAGTGAACTTTTGACCCTTACTTGAGGTCTATTTTTAGACCTAAGTTTAAAATATAAGTCTTATTTATTTGAAAATTAGTCATTCATGCTTTAAGATTTTAGCAGAATCAATTGTATTATTGTTGTGTAAAGTAATTCTTTTGAGCTGGAATTGTATTTATTCAAATTATTTGTTCACTGGAAGATACAAAGTGCTTTTTAAAAATAACATTCTTGGAAATAGAGACTTGAATTTATAGTAAAATTTCAAATAAGGATATATTCTTGGATTGTATTATTGTGATGCAATTAAAGGCTGTTGAACAGACCACCACAGGCACATCAATACTTCCAGTGTTGGATTTAATTTGAATTTAAAGTAAAGTTATTCTGAATTTAATTATTAGAACTTCTGACTGTAATTCTATGATTATTTGGGATTTAATTACAATACCATAAGTTCTTATCTTTTTTTTAACATTTTCACTTTGTATCCAAGGCAAATAAAATTATTTGCTGAATTTTACAAAGCTTGTTGCTTCCCACTCTTTTCTATTACTTATTTTAAGACCAAAGAGTCACACTATAAGCCTAATTCAGTGTTCATAGGCCTGTGCATTCAAAAGAACTTAAAAAATATTTTATGCCTTTATAGTAACAATATACAGTAATATAAAAAAAAAATGTTAAAGACATTAGTGGTCAATGTACAATACAGGGTTCTAAAGCATTTGAGATGTTTGAGGCATTTTGTTTCACTAAATACCCCACATGTTGATACAAATGAAACGGTGTTCCAGTCAGGAATGTGTTACAGAGAGGTGCGGAAGATGGGCACTTTTAGCAAAAGGGGAACCTTTGTTGATAAGATACTTCTTGTAAAAAAAGGGCAATTTTATGCTAAAATTACTTGATGTCCAGGGATCACACTATCTGGCTAAGTGGGCAACTAAATCACCTAAAAACGTAAACAATGCCCTGTTTGGTTAGAAAAACGAAAACAACTTTGCTCTGTGATTTTTTAGACATACAATAAGTGACAGTAGTTTATGACTTTTGAGATGCTCCCTCAATGTAGCAAGTTATTTAGGCTAGTTCTGACTGTTGTGCTGTAGCCTAAGGTATTGTATGTGGTGCTAATATCAACTGAGCCGACAAACAAACTCTTGCATATTCACAGGCATATGTTTTAATAGCTGACTGACCATTAACCCTTTCCAGAGCAAGTTATCACTGCCCATTTTCCACATGTTTGGTCGACCATTTAATGATAACAACATGTTTCAGAACTTAAATATCAATATGTCAATAGTAATTGTTTTTTAAGAATAGAAACAGGTGAGGAGCACTTTCTAATTCAAATTATAACAAATGAAGATTTTAAATGCCATGTTGTATTATTTTCTTTATAAAATCAGTTCAAAACCATAAATGAACCTGTAATGGCAGCATCGCTGTCTAGGAAATACCATTTTATTAGATTGTTTGTTTTCGTAAATAATTTGGGCAAACAGATTAAGGAAAATTTACAATACAAATAAAGCAAATTCTAAATTTGACGTGATAGAAGATTTAGCCTAAAAATGTACTCATATAGGTAAAAACATACAGAATAATGCCATATTGTGAAATTTAAAAAGCAGTATAACTTGTATGTATAACTTGTATGGTCAAGGTTGTTTACTTACATCACTCATTTTTGTGAAAATACAAAAAATAGTAGTGACGGAAATATTTAACCAATACATGATGTATGTAGGTATGTAGTCATGAAATTACATCATAAATTTGTAATTCTGTCAGTGGGTTGTTGTAATGAAGCTAAAAAGTGAGTGGTTATATTAAGAAAATCCCTCTTTCTAAAAATAGATGCACTCACATATTACACATGGCACCATACATGCTCTTGGTTGTGTCAATTTATTTTGAAAAAAGGGTCTAGTGTATTTATATATCAACTTTAATGATTCGGTGTGTTGTCTATGAATAGTTACATGGGAAAGCAGGACTGCCTTGGCTGTTTTATCTGTTCTTTCATTATTCTCAGTGGCAATGTAACAAGGCTGCCAACAGTACAGAATAGTTATTCATAGTGTATGTGCAAATCA